>JAXGGA010000891.1:0-181934 GCA_038373865.1 Uloborus plumipes
AAAAACAAAGTCAATTCACCCTGGCTGGGGTTCGAACTCATGTTGTCCCGATGGCAGGCGAGAACTCTACCACTGAGCCACCGTTATCCATGATTGGAAGTAGAAGTTCGCTACAATATTTTTACTATTTTCGTTATCGTACCTACCTAACACATTCACAAAGAAAAGGATTTAGCTACACTTGAAAATAAGCCTTTGAAACGAAATCAATCTTCGCAAGTCCTCAACTTTTTTAAAACACCATATTACTTGCAACATTGCAAATCCATGGATTAAAAAAATGCTAAAGCAAATTACATATTCTTCTTTCATAAGCATTATCTTACAAAACAGCGAATAAAAAAAATTTTCATCATTCTAAGAATTTCGTAATTTTTTTAGCTTCCATTAATAAGTCCTTTAGGCAGGTAAGATATTTGAAACTTATGCATAATCCGCAAAAACTAGATACTACCTAAAAAAACGTTCATACAGTTTTTATTAGATGTAATCAGAATTTAAATACTTCAAAGAATATTGAACAGATACATTTCCTTCAAAGAATGTTTTTAAAAGTCATAGAATTGAGAATAATATTACATTTCGCTGGTAATTGATTTAGAAGGAGTGACGTTTTGATGTACTGGTTTACATTTTGTATAATGAAATTGTATATTTTTTACTGCAATGAGTTGACTGTTGTTTTTAATGGAATTGCGTTCTGACTTTGTCACCATTTGTATATTAAATTCAATTCTCCTGGACTTGCAAAAAATATTTTATTCAGCACCAGCAGCGTCAATAATGGGCAATGGAGTGGTCAAACCATGGTGATTTATGCATTAGATATGCAAATAATAATACCATACCTAGTACTCTTTTAGAGGATAGACTGACCTCTTCGATATTTGGTTCCAAGTAATGTTTGGATACAGCCTTGTTTCAAGCATTTTAAATCATCTACTTATATTAAAAACTGAGTATCTTTCTAACTATGTCACGCTTATTTCTCCTGAACGCCAATGAACTGAAAGTCGAACCAGGTACCGATAGATAGGTAATTTTTCAGGCTTCATTAGTTTCAATCTATATGATTATACGATTTTAATTAGCGAAGATATCAATTAATAAGTATTCAAATTTAAAGCGATTAAGCCTAATAAATGATTAAACTTCCAAGACATTTTTTCTTACCGTTGCCATTTTGAATTAAAACGTTAATTAAATTATTGAACTATTTAAAATTCCAAGATATTTATTTCTTTCCGTTGCGATTTTAAATTAAAACGTTAATTAAATTGAACTTTTTAAAATGAAAGAGTGTTATTTTTTTCCATTGTCATTTTAAATACGTGTTATAACAAAGTTCTAACAATTGTTTTTATTCTAATTATTAATGACATATTTTTTCTCAGGTACCACTTTGAAAATGTGTTTTTAAATAAAATTGCAATTGCTGTTTTTAGAAGGGACTTTTTCTGGCTGCGATCCATAAGTAGTCAAATTTAAAGCGAATGTTTAATTAATAAGTAGTCAAATTTAAAGCGATTAAGCCTAATTAATGATTAAACTTCCAAGACATTTTTTCTTACCGTTGGCATTTTGAATTAAAACGTTAATTAAATTATTGAACTATTTAAAATTCCAAGATATTTATTTCTTTCCGTTGCGATTTTGAATTAAAACGTTAATTAAGTTGAACTTTTTAAAATGAAAGAGTGTTATTTTTTTCATTGTCATTTTGAATACGTGTTATAACAAAGTTCTAACAATTGTTTTTATTCTAATTATTAATGACATATTTTTTTCTCTGGTACCGTTTTGAAAATGTGTTTTTAAATAAAATTGCAATTGCTGTTTTTAGAAGGGACTTTTTCTGGCTGCGATCCAAATATTAAAAGAACCTTTTCGTTTAGAATTTGGCAATTAATTTTACAGGAAGAAAGCGGTTTGGAAATAATTGTTTTTGGAAAGGAATTTTATTTGTTATTTAGGGAGAGTGCTAAGTATGCGCTACTTGACATCGTCTTTATTTTTGAGGAAGCATGTGCAAATAATTCGATTGATTCTTTGATGCAGGAAAGCTTTTTAGCGAGCCGCTTTAGCGGGGAGTAGTTTATTAAACTTTTCCTTGGTACTTTAAAGGCGAGCCCCCTTTTTCGGCGAGTAGTGAATTGAAACTTTCCTCGCTACTGCAAAAGCGAGCCGCCTTGACGGCGAGTAAACTGTTTAAACTTTCCTCATTTCTTTAAAGGCGAGCCGCCTTGGTGGCGAGTAGTTTTCTCAAACTGCCTTCACTACATTACAGCCCGTGCAACGCCGGGCTACGCAGCTAGTATTACAATAGTGACTGGTTGCTCGTCAATAAAAATTAACTTTTAAAAGTCTGAGTAAAAGGCTACAATAAGCAAATCGTGCATCAAATCTATTTTTTTTAATTTAATAATAATTAATGTCCATAAATCGTTAAACATTAATCAAGGGCTGCATCTGAAGCTTAGATACTAGTTTTTAGACACTGCGATTTCCGTACATATACTAGTAGGACAACGTGTACGCTTTTGTAACCAAATATCGCATCGGTCAGCTCCCTTTATGTAGGGGCCTTAACCATTTCCACAAGGAATTGATGTTTTATCGTACAGGAAGTTGAACTTCCCCTTATCTATATGCATCAACAAAAAGTTCCACAAAGACTATTACTCTATAAGTTAAATATACTTGATCACTCCAAAAACTAAAATAAAAAGAAAAAAAAGAAAGAAGCATAATTTAAGAAAGTTTCACTTTTTTTTTTTTTTTAGTTTTTGATACCAATAACAGCATTAATCTTGGTTTGTGAAATCAGTAATACAGTTTAACCGTTTTTTAATATTATATGTATTAATTGTAATATGTAATTACTAGTATATGTATTATTATTATTATTATTATTATTATTATTATTATTATTATTATTATTATTATTATTTGAACTCTCTACTTTACATAAAGCTCTTTGTAATCACATTCATTCTTTCACACAAAAAGAAACGAAATTAGTAGTAAAACAGTAAATGGTTCAAAATGGGACTTATGACGGCAAGTTTCAATAAGAGTATCATTGCTAACAAAACCTATTGCTTGTGAAGAAAATAAATAAACGTAAAAATAGTCTTAAAAAGTACTGTAGAACTTTCAGTGCTGTCTATTGATTGAGCTTTCTGACAAAATAATAAATTAGACGTATAGTTTATGATTTTTTTTCCTTCCTTCCTCTAAAAAAAAGCATTCAATGTTTTTAAAATTAAATCCTATTTTCCTTGTAAAATCCTCTTCAGCCGTAATCCATTTAAACGAGGCTCCAGAAAGATACAGTTACGCAATATTATCTTTGTTTTTTTGCAAAGAAAATAAATGGTTGGGATTAATTCGAACAAGGATTTTTAGCTGTTTCAAGGAAATAGTCTTATTGATCTGTTTATTTCCTTTACGTTTATAAAAGTTCAGCTATTTCTTTTTTCTCGCTACATTAAATCTAGACGTTTGTATTTAATGCAGTTGGATAACAGACGCATTTTTTAAATATTAATTTTCGGATTAGTTTTTTTTTTTTTCGCTCTTAAGTTTCAAAATATTTTGAAAGGATTCGCAAGTGCAGACGTTTTCATTTTTTTCCGATTCAAATCCAATAAGCTGTAGAAGAAAAAAGTGTTTGCAAATGGTTTTTGTCAGAATTTTTAAATTGGTCTCATTGTTTTGAATGTTAGTTTATATATATATATATATATATATATATATATATATATATATATAAATTTTAAAACAGAAGTATACATTTTTAGAAATCATAAATTATATAATGCTCCAAGATGGATTTGTTCTTGAAGATTTATCTTTATCTTGAAAAATGTAACAACACTTTTCGTTATCATATTTTAAGCGCTAGTTTAGCAAAAAGTATAAAAACGTAAACAAAATGGTGCGTGTATTTGGAACATTGAGATGAAAAGTGGTTAAAGTCAATAAAGCAAGATCTAAAGAAAGAAAATGGTTTAGTAGCCACTTTTGCACAAAACACTACTGTTGTTCCTTTTTACGATTACTGTCAATCGACAAATAGTTGAGCATATATTCACATGACTTGTTCCCGAAGTAGAATAAGGTTAAAACTAATTTCTTATCAAAAATGTAATATTGACTAGATACATAACGAGAAGCCGGTTCCATGGGCAACTGAGATGAAAGTAGAAGACGGGCAAACGTTGGAAAAGCGAATACGCACGAACTAGCGTAGACACACAAGTCACTTTCACCGCACAAAAATCGGAGATCATTGGTTACATCCTCGTAAACTACCCTTTTGCACATTTACTGCAAGATTCGAGTGGTCAGTGGTGGCTAGTGTCTATCGCTACGGTGTTGTATATATAGTTAAATTAAATCTGTGTGTCTAATGGCCTAAATACAAATTATAAAACACTAACTTGCACCACTTTTGCTCTTAATTGTGTATATGGAATTTTTATTTCATCCGTAACCCATTTTGTGGATGGAGAGGGGGGGGGGGGCATGGGATTGGCAACAACTTTTCTTAAAAAATAATAGATTCAATTTTTTGTTATTTGATTATCATTTTCCATTTACCCTCTAAGCACTTGATTGATTTATTTCTTTAATTTCATTTTCAGCTTACATTTTTCAACTTTACTGTGAGAGTAAATTTTTAAAACCAGTTAACGTAAAATGCGAATGTATCTTGCTTCTTCTACTACTTTGTTGATACTCAATGGGGGATGGGGGCAGTAAGGCGCTTTAACAGTATTTTAGTCTTATCGCACAACTACTACCTGAAGCTCTAAGCTAACTTAAACTAATTCATGTTTTATACAATCTAACGAGTTAAAGGGGTAGTTAACAGCAATAATAACTTTGACTTGACTTCTTAAATTTAATGAGTTGCCCCTTTTCTTTTACCTTTACTTTGCACTCAAATAGTCCGACGAACTGTCGCTTAATATCAATATTAACCCGTTTATGCCCAGTAGCCTAAAAACAGGACGCTTGTTAGTTACTGCATACAAAACCCTGTTCTGAGTATATCATTTTACTAAAGCTGTTTTTCACAAGTTAAATAGTCCTTCTTATTGAGAAAACCAGTTAGAGCCACTTTTTGGACAGCATAGTTTATTTATTGACAGCTATTTTCAGACAAATCTGTACCTCAGAAACAGACTAACGTAAGTCCATTTTCGTCATTTTTCGGTAGAGGGGAAAAACGATTGTCGAATACATCGTTTTTCCCCTCTACTGAAAAATGACGAAAATGGACTTACGTTAGTCTGGTTCTGAGGTACAGAAATCTGTCAAGCAACGATCCAGCATGGGTAGCCACAGAAAGTAAGTTTTTTTTTTGCGAACTTATTTTTCATAAAATTAAACTATTTGAAAATGATTTTCTTAAAATTGATCAGAGATGCCTTCTGTAATGTTATTTTGCACAAGTTAAGTCAAGTAAGGTCGTATTTTGCTCACATATCTGCAAAATATCCCATAATGAGGACGTTAAATTACTTAATAAATGTGGCAACGGCGAACTATTTCAAGCCTGAATTAATCGTAAATCATTCCAAGTAAGAGTTTTAAGCACATAAAAATTGAAAAAAATTGTTAAAAAAAAACTTGGGCATAAATGGGTTAACTGCAAAACGACCCGAGAAATGTGTCAAATTTTTGCATTAGTGTCAAACAGTCTTTCAAGTTTTTTTTCTCCTTCCAGATCCAGCAGCTGTGACAACCGTGACGAGGAGTGTGGCTCTAAGTGAGAATGAAGACGCCTCGTTCGAATGTGCAGCCATCGGCAACCCCATGGGCAGTGATGTGGTCCGATGGCGGCGAGAAGGATTCGATTTGGGCCGTCGAAGCGTGGAACGCCTGGAATGGGGCAGAGCACACTTGACAGTAATCAATGTCACCAGGAGAGATGCTGGTGTCTTCGAGTGCGTCGCTTACAATGGAATTGGCAAAGAAGCGGTAGCAAAGGCACAGCTTATTGTCAAGTGTGAGTAGATATTTTTGTTATTTTTAACCATTTAAATACTTGTTGCAAGGCTTTGTACAGCTAGTGATTGCGATGTTTATATGCGTCCTCATTAAAAGTGAAGAATATTAGTTACACTGCTAAACCAATTCCTGAGATTTTACGGTAAAAAGTACTGGCATCCATGTTTGCTAGCATTTATTATCGTAAAATAGTGTTTCACTGTAAAAAATTGTGGTTAAAAAATGAGAAAGATGTAACTTGTTGCGCTGAGAAAAAAGAAACAAAATAGTAATTTTGCAGTTTTGATTTTCCTCTATATCAAAAGTTATATTTATATTTTTTCCAGTAATTTCTATTGCAATTTAAATATATGAATCGTATAGCTGTAAAAGTATATCCCCAATTCAAACTTATTGCAAATGCGTTTCTTTTCTTTTTGCATTGCAATACTTAGGTGTGCCAACAACCCGACGCTAACAGAGGGTTTCAAAACGCCCTATATAGTTTAAAGAAAGCAAAAAAAGTTATTGTAATATATTTTCGTAGTGATAGATACAGGAATATTTTCACCATTTTTTTGGGGGGCGATTCCTACTTTTGGAGCCTTTTACTATTTACAAGAATGTATCCTAAAAAAATTATCATTCATTCGATACTTCATTTTAAAATGTAAAATTGTAAGAAAAAAGTCACCAATTGTTATTTAAAACGAATTTTCCAAAGTACAATCTTGTAATTTTTTTTCAGTTAAACCGGAGACATATCTAACAAAACGATTCAAAAAAGTTGCTGCAGAACGTGGAGAAACGATACGTCTACGTTGCCTTGCCGTCGGGGCTCCAATCGTCAAGTTCTTGTGGTCCAACGAACGTGGGATTAACCTTACGGAATCTCCTAACAGTCTCAAATATTCAATGAAGACAGCCCAGGTGGATACAGTGACGTGGGAAAGCATTTTGTACATTAACAACGTGGAAGATGAAGATTTTGGCAGATACACTTGTACTGGTACCAACGAAATGGGAAGCGATTCCTTGAGAGTGATGCTAAACAAAAGGGGTGAGTCAATGCCATCCATTAGAATCAGAAACATCTAGTTTAATGTAGGTACATTTACATCAGAAAGACAAAGTAGAGCTTTGTAAGTCATTTGTAATTTCATATTCACTAAATCTAAAAATTTACTAACTGAGTATTAATGAAACTTTTTCTTCTTTCTTAAATCGTTGTGACATGACGCTATTTAAGTGCTCATTGACTCATTTATGCCTAGTAGGCCCAGTAGGGAATTTAATAGGCCTAAATTACTTGATAGTGCTCCTCTGGCAAGTGTAGACCTCCGTTATATTTTTTTTTCTTTTCGGTTAATAGACAAGGCAATGGTCGTCGATTTAACTTGGAATGATTTGCAAAACGATTGCGAAAGTAACAAAACTCAATTCAATGTCAATGGCCCTATATCTGAGTTAACCAGAGGAGCTCTGTTGTGGGCTCTTAGGTATTTTGCAGAAGTTTTTTTGCGATGTTTTACGCTTTTTTTTTCTCTTCAAAGATCTGTTACCCATCTATGAGCAATTCAATATAGTTTGACATTTACCTTCATTTTTCTATAGTCGTTAGAATTCTAAATGTTAAATATTTTCTACGGGTCATCAACTAAACGGTAGTTGAATGCGCTTGGATTTAAATATACGTTTCAAATTATTCCGTGTAAAGGTTGCACTATTAGAGGACATTCCTACAGTTGTTGGTTATTTAATCGTTAGAAAACGTATGTATTTGTTTCATTTGTTTATTTTAGCCAAAAAACCAGAACGGCTTCGATCGCCATTTGCGTCTTTACAGGTACACTGCAATTTTAAGTCTTTCTACGGTTAATTATTAACCGCAATGTAAACTGCTTTCCAATCGGTATACCAAGTCCAAAAGATAATTGCTTTGTGCTCCAGAAGTTTGAAAAAAATGGCATCCTGGACAAAGTTTATTTTTGAGACAAATCGAGTAATAAAATTTTGCTAGACAAATGCGATATAAATACGTCATTAAAAAATGTGTCTTTGGCTTAAATTGTTAGAAGTTACTAGCTCCGTATACACTCCGTAAAAATCAGCTACAGGTCAAACATGTCAATCCTTTCATCATCCTGCTACCTTAGTTCTTTTGTAGACTGAAGGCCACTGGCGTTAAAAATACGTGTAAATTTAAATGTATGATGAACTTCAATAATTACCAAAAAACATGATAATAGTACCTCTCAAGAAATGGGTGCATCTACGTTTCGCGTGGTAAAATTTTAAATTGGTAATTATGATCCGTAGAAAAACTTTCAAAAAATGCAGCATGATTTATAATTATTAGTGTTTTGTTTATAATAAGTTAGTGTAGTAGCCTCTACTGGGAATTAAACTGAATATCATCCCTGACAAAAACAGAACCCTTCTTCATTTAGTATTTTTTCTTTTTTCAACTGTTCTCAACTTTGATTGTAAAATTCTTTTTTCAATTGTTTACTTCCTTTCTTGCCAGTTTCGAAAACGCAAAAGCGGAAAATCCAAACTTGACATCTCTATTAATTTTCCATTCTTTGTAGGCAAACTTTTCTTTTTTTGGTTGAAAAATATGTTTATCTTGACCAACTTTCCGTAAGAGAGAGAGAGAAAAAAAACTTTTACATCAACAAATATTAATAAAAAGAAACCAAGGCGTGAAAACTTTGTCACACATGAAAATATATCTTTTTTGTGCATTTTTTTCCCTCTCGGTTTTTTTTCTCATTTTGCTTTTCATAAAAGAAGCAACTTAAATTAGGAATGCAAAAAAAAAGTAGATTTGAGCGCATTCGCATTCGCAGAAAGGCTCAACGTTTTCGCGTTTCTTTTTTGTTATTCTTGCTCTAGCTATTTAAGTTTTCTTTCTTTGGCGATTCTTAAGCTGAATGAGAAGATGAAGTTTAACGTCGTGGAAAAAAGCAACGTTGTGAAATTTTTATCTCGCAGATGCAGATTGCGATTTTTTTACTTTTTTCACGAACCTGACATTACTTTTAGAAAAAAAAAAATGGAAAGAATATGTTGCACAGTTTTGTAAGCATATATCTTTGTTTGGGTAATTATCTAAGGTTTTACAACTGAATGGTAATATTTTTTTTCTTTTGTAATTCAAATGGTCTTAACAAAAAATAAGTTTCTTTTTTTAACAGCATGTTTCGAAGAAGTAGTTTAACACACTAGAAAATTGAACGCTATAAATGTTTTTTTTCTTTTAAATACATGAAAATAGTTAAAATATAGCAGTAATATACGAGTAGATATTTACTAAAAGATAACCTCGAGTTTCAGAATAAACTGCTAATGTATATTTTGTTTTTTTTCCTGTATTTTTCTTTTTACTTTTCCCCAAATAGTGTTTATAATAGGGTGTAAATATTTTTAATAGTGTGTAAATATTATAGCATGTAAATATTTTTTCATAAGTCCAATGAAGTAATAAATACGACGTTTTAGCAAGTAGAGAAATAGCTATTTACTTTCTTAACCATTCATTTTTTCCCTAGAAACCAATATATTTGCAGTTGATAATAACGCGTTTGAATCTGTCTGTTTTTCTTTTTTTTTTTAATTTAAAGTGGGCAAAACTATATGTTTGCAAAAACTTTTTTTTAGGAATTTCACTAATACATACACATTTTCAATTGAAAGTTATCTTCTTATTTTTAAAAGATGTACGAAGCGAATCAAAATGCTCATGATAGCTTAAGTAAAGTTTTATTATTATGCATTTCTTGCAGTATCTGTTGTGTTATTATGTATTTTTTTTTTTTTAATTTTGCAACAATGCAATGATAATAAATATCAATTTAAACAGCTAGAAAATGTACAAAACAGACGGGAAAAACTTTTTTCGAAGTAGGCTTCATAAGACCGTACCTTAGCAATAGGCCGTAAATTTTTTTGCTGGGTTGGTTCGTGTTAGTTTATTACCCCCTTAACACTGAAATATCCATACAGCTTTTGCATTTTTTTACACTGATCATGTCACATTGCATTACATTGATTGGTTTTGCATATATTTGATTTTTATGGAATGTTTTTCTAGATCACAGAACTGATGTCCAAAAGCAATTAGATTAAATTTTGTTACAACTTCGAAAGACATTTTTCACAGAAGTATTTCAAGGTTAACTTTTATTACTTTTTAATGATCATGAACTTTTTTTGTATAGTTTAACCTAAAGTACACATTGCCATAGGAATTTTTACGCAGATTTATTACTTACAAGTGTTTAACAGGAGGTGTCCCACTTACCCCGTAGTTTTTCTCCATTATAGTAAGTGGGACCCGTCACTGTGGGTTAACCCACACACATTTATGCCCAAGTTTTTTTTAAAGATTTTTTTTCAATTTTTATATGCTTAAAACTTTTACTTGGAATGATTTACATACATTTTAGGCTTAGAATAGTTCGCCGTTGCCCCATTCATTAAGTTATTTAACGTCCTGTTTACGGGATATTTTGCAGATATGTAAGCAAATACAACCTTACTAGACTTTCTGTAGCTACCCATGCTGGATTGTTGCTTGACTGATTGGTCTGAAAATAGCTGTCAATAAATAAACATAAACTCTGATGTCCAACTAGTTGCTCTAACTAGTTTTTTCAAGAGGAAGGACTATTTAACTTGTGAAAAACAGCTTTAGTAAAATGATATACCCATTACAGGTTTTTATATGCAGTAACTAACAAGCGTCCCGTTTTGAGGCTACTGAGCATAAATGGGTTAAGTGATTCCCCTCATAATAGTGAAGATTTTTAAATGAAAATCGACTCCGAGGAAGACATTTCCAGGCATTTTACAGCTTTCAATTGTAACCTCGGCTGCCACTATTGTACTGTAAAAGCAACAGTTCGCAGTGTAAAAGACCATGCATTAGATGTAGTAACAAAGTTATCAAAGAATGTACAGTGCATTTAACAAAGTTTAGTTAGTAGTGCATACAAAACTGGCGAGATTACGGGATTCAATCGGGAACAAAAGACTGAGCTTTAATGGTTAATGTGCTTAAATATAATAACAGATGTAAATGTATACTATCTTTATTTTTACTTTGAATACTATGGTACGGGGAGTTTTTTACTTTATGGTACACAATGGACATTGCCCTCGATGTGCGAATCTAAATGTTTTGCAATTTTTCTTTGGACGAAAATCCGCAATTATCGAAATCATGGCTCTTTTATTTATTTTTATTTTTCTTAATTAATTTTGCTTGTTTCAATAATTTACGACACAAAAACATGAGCCCTTTAAAATTTTATTAGTTCACAAATGATTCCTTCACAATTTCAAAGTTGTTTTCTAAACTTAAATAGATTTACATTGCTCAAAACCATTAGATGAGCACATGGTTTTAACAAAAAAAAACACATAAATGTATACTAATAACTAACATATAAAATGAATTATCCATAATGTAAAGCCTACCAGGAAACGGAACACTTAAAAATTTTCCTGAAATTTTACGGTAAAAGTTACTGGCATCCATGTTGCCAGTAATTTTTACCGTAAAATATTGTTTTACTGTAAAATTTTACGGAAGAGTAAACAAGAATTAAAAAGTGCGACATATGAACGACACGGATCGAACACGGGACTTAATTTTTAGACACTTCTTTGATATCCACGAAAGCAGATGAGACACACTAGGAGAGGAAATAGGGTGTCATATGCATCGCACAATAAGTCACATGGTGATCAATTGGCGCTGCAATCGCAATTTCTTTATCGGTTCAATTTACTGTAAAAATTTTCTGCACTGTAAACGCTATATTTTACAGTAACATTTACCATCAAAGCTTCCTGATTTTTAACAGTGAAAAAAGAAACTTGATATCCAAATCAAAGTTCATAACGTCAAAAACCAGAAAAAGGAGACAAGGGCAGAAATCGGGATGATAGCAGAAACGTCTTGCTCCCCTAACTGTTTTCAGTAGTGTGGAATTTTATATTAGTACTTTCTAATATAGTAAGTGCGTATGATCGAAAAATTATGTATTGTTACACAGCTGGGTTATATATTGCAACACAATAATAGATACTACGTACTTTCTTCTAAGACCCATCGTTACAGGTTTTCCCTGGGGGAGGGGGGGTCAAAGGGACCAAAAACAATGCAATTTAGTCGAAGAACCATAAAAAACACGCCTTATTGTTTCTAAATACATTGGTTTATTGAAACCGGGGGAAGGAGGGAATTGACGCCGCTGACCCTCCAAAATGACGGGCCCGAGTATTATACCGCACACACAATCAAAAAGCAAATTATAATTTAGCTATAGATTATGAATGTTGCCTAGATTTAAAACGATTTGAAAAATACTAATGCGTATGATCGAAGAAGTATAATTGTTAAAAACAGATGGGTAAGATACTACAACACAATGATTTAAAGAACACAGTAATTTATAATTATGTAATTTAGCTACATATTTATAAAGCATTTTTAATAATAAAAATGCATACTTAACGAGAATATTAAACCTAACATAATCTTCTATCGGAAAATATATTTATACCAGCTAGCGAAATTGCACTTACAGAAAAGATTTAATTACATTAAGAAAACTAGCTGTCGTGGCCGTCACGAAACTTTCTTCTATATCTATCTTATGAATTCCGGTTACAAAATAAAATACGTACTCGCCCAAGTAATTGGAGACAGCTACAATTTCCCAATTATCGTAATAGCCCTGCAAATGCAGAATCAATGAGCGAAATTGGAAATCATTGCAAAAGCCTTGTTTAGATTAATTGCAAACATTTTATTTGTTAGTAAAAAGAAATTGGCAACAGTTAAAAATTTCAAATCATTGAAAGTTTTCAGCTGTTTTGATAATTAAATAGCGTGAAAGCGATTTTTTAATGAATTAATTTTTCGCATTGTTGACTAAGCGCAAAAATCACCCCACCCTCCCCCTGGGGCGATTGGCGCCAAAATTTAATCGATGCTTGCTTCCATATTGGGTTAGTGTTATTCCAAATTTCATTCAAATCGCAGCAATATTTCCCGAGATACAGTAGGTGCAATGACAAAATAAGCACTTTTGATTGCTCCACCCCCATTTGAGATATTGACACACAAATTGAATCAGCACCTGTACTCAATAGGGTCTACCTATGGACCAATTTTCGTTTGATTTCGCCGGTTACTTCCTGAGATATAGCAGTCACCCTCGTGCAGAACACGTGCGATTGCTCCACCCCCCTTCGAGATATTGACAAACAAATTGAATCAGCGATTGTACTCAATAGGGTCTACCTATGGACCAATTTTCGTTTGATTCCGCCTGTTACTTCCTGAGATATAGCAATCACCCCCGCGCAGAACACGTGCGATTTCTCCACCCCCCTTCAAGATACTGACACACAAATTGAATCAGCACCTGTACTCTATAGGGTCTATCTATGGACCAATTTTCGTTTGATTCCGCTTGTTACTTCCTGAGATATAGCAATCACCCCCGCGCAGAACACGTGCGATTGCTCCACCCCCCTTCAAGATATTGACACGCAAATTGAATCAGCACCTGTACTCGGTAGGGTCTATCTATGGACCAATTTTCGTTTTATTCTGCCGGTTACTTCCTGAGATATAGCAATCACCCACGCGCAGAACACGTGCGATTGCTCCACCCCCCTTGGAGGAATTCGCTAAACAAAGTCAGGTGCACCAGTTCACATGGTGGTGCATATGTGAAAAAATTTTTGTTCGATTTCATGCAGTAGTTTTTGCTCTAGCGCGGCCACAAAAACTGGTCACACACATACAGACTCACACACAGACACACACACACACACACAGACAGACATTTTCCAAAAATGGTCGAAATGGACTCAGCGCACCTCAAAACGTGCAAATCCGTCAAACTTCGACATTCGAAAATTTTTACGAAACCAATACTTTCTTCTATATAATAGATATAGAAGAAAGTAAAAAAATGCTTCACCTGTGAAAACAGCATGTTAATTTAAAAACGGCTGGAATCCTGAAAATACTAATAAGCGAGCGCTAATGAAAGGGCTCTACAAAAATGAATCCTAAGAAATTAGGAGCAGAATTGATCAGTTTTAATCTACTTTAATTAACATTTTTAAAAGTTCTTACAAAATTTATAAAAGAAAACCGTGTTTTTAATGCTTATTAAGTGACATTTTCAGAGTTTAATATTTTTTTCTATAATTGCTTATCGGTTGAAAACGAATCAATTGAAATATTAGGATGACAACGGTATAATATGAAATTAAAACTAATTTAATTACAAAATAATACTTTCAATTTAAAATGAGGCTGAAGAATACTTTATTAATGTAGTGTTACGATGTCCTTTGATTTCTATAAAAAACCATTTGGATTTTAACTTTGTTGCTGTTTTAAAGAGTTTTGAAATTTAACCTTGGCTTATAAGAATATTTTAGAAGCCATGTTACTCTAAAGTTTCTTATAAGCTAAGAGAAATAATTCGTCTGGTGTCTAAAATATCTCTAAGTCTTGATTCTACAAAGTTCAGCATCATTACCTCCAACAACACTATTGTATTTTTCTGTCTTTTCTTACCTTTAATTAGCACATGCGTGATTCATCTATTTCCATTTCTTCTGGTAAGGTGCTTAGCTCCGTTCCATTTGGGTTCCTAATTCTACAAATGACATCAATAAATGCATATTTCTTTCTAATTTATGGATTACTTTCCCTACCCTTTTGAAATTTTCCAATTATAATTTCTGAACAATTAAAAAAAAATCAGAACATCTCTGGAAATTAGGCGCAGCTAATGCGCCTAATTTTTACCAGTAGCATATCTGAAAAAAAAAAAAAAAAAAAAAAAACAGAAAAGTTTACGGTTAAAAATCAGTAACCTAGCCAATAATAAGACACTAATAAGACACTCATGTTTCAGGAATAAATCAGAAGCTTTTAGAGAATCTTGCAATGCTTTAAGTCTTAGCATAGCACCTTCATGAGAAATCAGGAAAAATTTTAAAACATGTATGGTCAAAGGTGCTCAGATGGGCGAGCAAATACAGAAGGGCTTTTTTGCAAGGGAGCTTTTTTGGTGAAGCGGAGGGCTTAATTAATACGAAAGGGCTGATACTAAGAGGAAGGATAAACACCTGATATAAAAAGCTAAATATATTGCCATACTGCTAGCTTAAAATGATTTTCACAACAGCAAGAAATATGCGCTGAGGAAACTTGGAATGATTTAAGAAATTGTTTGCAAACGTAATTTTTTAATTTTTAGATGAAACCGATAGGAACCTTTAAAATCCCGAAACTTTGCTCAGAATTGACCTGTGACATTTAGGAATTTTCTTATAGTGTGGGTTGTTTGAAAATTTCGTAATGTTTATAGTTTTTCTCCTTAATGTAGAAGTTTTTGAATCATTGATGCGTACAGGCAAACATTGATGACAGCTTTATTAGTAAACAAACAGAGATTAAGTGCATCTTAAAACAAAATAATACTTTTCGGAAAGATTGAGTGCAAATAGAAAACGAGGGGAAAAGCTAAAATAACGTGTAGGGCCTTTAAATGGTTTGCTTCCCCCTTAGAGAAGTACATGTGTGTGTTTATATTTCTAAAATTCAATAGGAAGGTCTTCTTCGGGAGAAAGGTCAAAGAAATTGACGATTTCGAAACTTCAAACACAGGGGTTTCAGACCCATGTGTCATGTCCCCAAATGGGGGCTTAAAGCATCACTCATAAGTTCGTGACACTATTCCCACTCTTCAAAGTGCTAAATATTATTACAAATTTTAAACTACTAAATGAGAAAAAATAAAAGTTTTTTTTGTTGCGAAAATATGCTAATTGCTGGTGATTTTATTACTAAAATTATATTGTTTTACTTTTTGTTCAAAAAAGTGTCATTGAACTCTTAGTATAAGAATACTTAGCTGTGCATATTGAGAGTTACTTTTTGCAAGTTAAAAAAATGTTTTTCGTATTTACCACAAATATTTAAATCAGAAAAAGAATTGAGAGCAATAATTTTGAATGTGCTTCAAAATATTTGATAGATCTATATTTTCTGATTTTTTGCAATAGCAGTTTTACCCAGGCGTATAAGTACGCATGAACAAAATGTTTCAAAAACCTTTAGTTATCGTGCTGATCTATACGGAAAAACTTAACAATTGTCAGCTCAAAAAAATCTTATATTCGTTTAAATGTGAAATTTTAAACTAAACTAAATAATTTCATAAATATTATTTGACAATGAACAAACGAAATATTCTCTAGAAGAACTTTTAAAGATACAAAGACGGAGTGATTTCAAGTAAGCGGAAATAAAAGGCTTTTATGCAGAAGACACAAAATCTTTCCTATCAAGATAAAAGAGGTTTTTTTCTTCTTTTTCTTAAATAAAAGTTACATTGTACGGTTTCTAAACTCTTGCTTTTATGAGTAAAACGAGGGAACGTGTACAAAAGTACAAATTAAAAAAAAATCAAAAAAGTTAAAATTGCTGAGTTTTTAACTATTTTAAGTGTATTTATTTGTACTTTCATACACATTGTCTCATTTTGCTGCTTTTTTCATCATTGCCCTGCTTTTTTTTTAATCTAATTTTTATTTTTGAAAAAAAAATCTTTACATTGAAAAAAAAAAAAAAATCAGAACACAAAACACATGGATTAAACCTTTGCGATAACAACAAATAAATCAGAGCGTCCGTAGAAAAAAAAAATACTTGCAAAAAACTTTACGGAAGAAAGAAAGTTTTCATTCAATAAGATTGCATCGTATTCATTCAATAATATTTAATTCAGGAAGAAATTACGGACACATCTTACTCTGAGGCCTGATATATTATTAACCAGTAAAGGCTTATCTATGAAACAAAAAAAAAAAAAAAAAAACTGGCGTCTGATATAAAGTAGCGTTCTCTCATCATAGCTTTGAAGGAAATATTTAATCACTTAATGCCTCTGATGACCGACTACGTGTTAAGATTTTTATTTTCCCGGTAACGTGCATTTCCTTCTTTTTCCGGGAAACGCCATTACGCGGAGTACTCTGGAATCATTTCTTTGTATCGAACTAAGAGATTTTAGATAATTGGAACAGTTTCATCCATTTTTCATTAGAATGTTGAGGATGCTGTAGGAAAAGTACCGTCTAATGATGAATAACTATTTCGATGGAATTTAGATAAGTACTTTTTTGTGTAGGAAAGTTATCAAACATTTAGAGTGTTTACTGTCACACCATTAGTATGTAGTTGTTTAATTGATTAAGGTTTTTTTGGTTAATTTGTGTAAGCTGTTTTTTTTTGTCATAAAATTAAATACAAGAGAAATCAAACGTGCAATTTTTTATGTGTCTTACATAAACATGAGGAAACTGGGCTTAAATAGACCTTCCATATGGTTAAACTCAAAGCAAAATAAAGTAACAAAATGAATAAATACAATAACAATAAGAATATATGAAGAAGTAAAATTACCACATTTGCTAATAAAGGACACATTTTAAAATTATTAATTCCTTAACCTCTAATTTAGTGGTTTTACCTTTCTCTTCTTTTGTGTCGTCCTTGTTTCGTTATTTGTATTTTTGATTTTACTTAAATTACTGGACGGAGTTTTCCTTGGCCAAATGTTTTACAATTTAAAACTTTATATAAATGCATTAAAAAGGTGTTTTTAAGGTTTTATGACTGTTGCATTTTAGGAAATTTTAGCTTTATCATCTGTTATTTTTATTAAATTTTATTGTAATATCGTATAGCACAGCAAAGCCTACTAAATCTCTTGCGCCAAAAAAACCCTCATACAACCAGCCAACCATTTTAAAATTTGTAATTGTTGTTTTCATGTATGATGCGAAGTAATCCACCTATCGCACCTGGTCAAACTGGTTTCATTAGCCTGGTGAGCATAGAATTGGAAGGATATACACAAGTCCTCTAGTTTCATCAGCGAGAACAATGACCGTGAGCACTGAATCTGATATTAAAGTTATAATGTGTTACAAAAGACTCTCTGAAGACATTGCTTTAGATGTTCAGACAACTTGTAAATAGAGGGTTTTGCCTACACTAGTATGGGCTGTAAAAATATGTAGATGAAAACATTAAAAATGCGTTTGTGATTTTTCTGAAATAATAAAAAACAACCCTCAAAGGACAAGGGGAGAAGTTACACATACGAGGGTTGTTTTTTTTTTCAACCTCCGATAGGCTATAAAAAATAAATGGATTCAAATAAAAAAGTATTCAAAAGTAAGGTACAATGCTCTACAATTATCTACATAATCACCTTGACGATTGAAGCATTCGTTATATCTGTGAGCGAGCTTTGTAATAGCCTCCTCGTAGAATGTTGCCGCCAATAATTGGAAGTGAGTTGTGACGGTGTCCTTGGGTTCCACGCCACTTTTGAAGCACGATGACGTTCCAGACCCAAGCACTGATCTCTCCAAGCAGGGATGACGGTCATTACCATGCCACCAAGCAGGAGGGCATGGCAACGCCCGTTATCATAGCGCTCGTGTAACCCAACGGTTCCTCCAGCAATTTCATGCATTCAATGGTATATTTTCGAACACCCACCATAAAGTTCCGACCGAGCACTAAGTGATTTACATCTGTCCCCTGAACTGAAGCAGAGACTTAAAGACCCCTGCTTGGGATCTGGAAAAGCATCGTGCTTCCAAAGTGGCGTGGAACCCAAAGACACCGTCACAACTCACTTCAATCATTGACAGGGCAACATTCTAAGAGGAGGCTATTATAAAGCTTCTTCACAGGTATAAAAAAGGCTTCAATCGTCAAGGTGATTATGTAGAGAATTGTAAAGCATTGTACCTAACTTTTGATAATAAAATATTTTTTGTATTTGAATGCGTGTATTTTTTATAGCCTGTCAGAGGTTTAAAAAAAAAAAAAAAAACCTCGCATGATCTACATCAGAGATAACATTTTTTCCCCTTTATTTTCTTCTTTTTTTTTTAACGCCTTGACCAACTGCCTTTTTTTTATTCCATCGATCACGTTCAAGAAGTCGTTCCAGAAGTCCGGTAGAATACATCTTTTGCTAAATCTCTTGCCACCCCTTTTTTGTCTGCATTAATAGAGTGTGGGTCTGATTAGTCCCATGGGGGTATTTGCAGAGTATTTTAGGAATCACTTCTTCGCACTAATCAATGTTTTGCGTTTTTTCCTACACTGCTCAATAATGGTATTCCTCTTCGCATATACGTGAAAGCATTTGTTACTAATCACGCTTTCAAGACATCCATTATTTCACCAATAATTGTTTATATGCCTTCTAAATGTGCATATAAAGGCATAAATATTCACCCAAAACGTTTATGCTCTTCTTATAGGCAAACCGGATCCACCAGAAGATTTCAAAGTACAGAATTTCACATCAGACCGCGTGCTTCTCAGTTGGAATCCTGGTTTCGACGGGGGCTCTCCACAGTTCTTTAGAATCCGTTACATGGTGAAAGGATCACAAGAAGTATATACTGCAGATGTTTTACCAACAAACGCTTCTGTCTTCATGATAACTGGTTTGGAACCGGGCACTGAATATGCTTTCTCCCTGATGGCTTGGAATGTTTATGGGGAGACTTCTTACACGCAAAAAGAGGTTGCGGCTCGAACTACAGGTATAATGTTGTTTTTTATCTTTTAGATTAAAATTGAAACGGGGGAAAAAGCAATCAAGTTGACGTTCAAAGAGTAAAAATGTTAGCTTGGGAAAATGTGTTTTATAACGTTTTATAAAAATTTGACTGTTTGTTATAAATTAGAATATTGTTGATTAAGAAAACTTTCGTTACACATTTAGACTGCTTTCTGTAAATTAAAGAAAAAAAGTCGTGAAAGAGTGACAAAAAAATTACAAGAACAAATAAAAATAGTTTAAGTAATCCAATAGCTAGCAGTCAAGGGAAAAAAAGGAAATACTCTCTGAAGCGAAGAAATGTGTATTTCTTCCAATGTACCCGCAACCCGCCGTAACAGAATTTGAGAGAATGACTAGAACGAAACAGGACTATATTTTTGGAAATAACTTGGCCCTTGGTTTTATTATCATGTTTTTATATCTTTTTTGAAAAGTTAGAAAATGTATCACATTAGAGTCTGTAAACAAATCGATACATACGGGTCATTCATTCCATGTCAAGTGATCCAACGTTTTTTACCTTACATTTTTGTATTTCTTTCAAATTTGGCTCATCAATTGTACCTCTTGAGGTAAGCAAAAGTCTCAATTTTTAGATTTTTATCTCTATTATTTTTCGATTTATGAGACTTTGAACTTTGGAAAAACCCTCGTTTTTCCATGGATAAGGAAACATAAAAGGGACCTTAACTCGGCACCAAATACAGATAGAACAATTTGGTGAAAGGCATTTTAAAGTACGTTAGTTGCCGCTTAATCTGATATGAAACATGACTAATTTGAGAAAAATTCTCTTTTTCAAAAAATGAAATTTAAATTTCTCGAAAAACATATAATGATTTTTTTTCAAAAAATTCTCAAAAATTTTTGTGTATTTCATCTATGTTTGTACAAATTTTTTGATTGGGATCTCAATGGGATCATATTTTTTTTTTTAATTTTTGAATAAAACTGTATAGGAAAAAAATGATATTTTTTAGATTCTATTTATTTAAATACTAAGTTATCTTGCTTGTGATGGTCTAAAACGTAGTAAACAAACATAAATATGTTTAAAGTGAGCTGGCATGAGCTTATAGATTTGTCAGGTTCACCCCCTCACCCCTTCCTCCCCCGCACAACCACTCTTTTTTAATTCAAAACTGTTCAAAATGTTAAAAAAACTCTTTAATACAAAATGAATAGTAAACTTATTTAAAGTTGGTAAATGGGTTTCCTTATAACTAGACGAAGTATCCCCTCCTCCACCCAAAGATACCATTAACGCTGTACTATTATGACATTTAATCTGGGGATTGAATTGACTATTATTTTTACTCTAGGTAAGTCAGCTAGCATTAACTTGTAAATTGGTCAGCTCCCCCTCCCTTCCTTCCCGACCCAACCATTTTTTCCTCCAAACTGTTTCAAATACTAAAATAAAACTTTTTTGATACAAAATGAACAGTCAACTTATTTAAAGTTGGTAAATGGGTTTCCTTATAACAAGGCAAAGTAAAACCCTTCCCCCACCCAAATATACCATTAACGCTACACTAATATGACGTCTCACCTGGTGATTGATTTGAGGATTAATTTCCCCCCAGGTATATATTGTTTTTCAGACGAAGTTCAGATATTAAATGGAAGTACACAAAGTGTACTTCCATTTAATATCTGAATTTAAACTTATGATTCATTTCATCCCCTCCCCCAGCACCAATCTTCAATTTTGGAGGAAGAAAAGAAACGGTTCGCAGCAAGATCGTAGCAAACAGCAAAATAGCACTGTTTCCCCTTGTTCTCATAATGTTTTCCCATTATTTTAACACAAAACTGAAAAGAAACCAAAGTATCAGGTTATATGTCAGTCCCATCACTTCCTTTCCTTTCCCTTATTGAACAAAGCTCATGAGCTAATAGGAAAGAGTAACAAACAGAACAAACTGAAACACTACCAGACATCAGTAGAGACTAAGGCTTTGAAATGGGGTTAGGCGGGATGATTAAAAAATAAGAGTTTGGAGCGGGAAGGTAGGAAAAGGGGAGGAGCAATCTGTACAGAAGTTGAACAACATGAGAGGTTATGATCAAAAAAGCTGTGTTTGTTTAATATATGTATATCTTGCTGCATTACTTTCCTTTACAACAAGGTGAAAAAGAACACAAACAATTAAAAAAAATAAACAACAGCTGCACACTAAATAATGTGGGAAGATAGTTATGGGGACACAGACATATAATCTGATATTTTGATTTATTTTCAGTTTTGTGCGAAAAGAAAAGAAAAAACGATGAGAACAGGGAGAAACTGCTATTTTGCTGTTTGCTATGATCTTGGGGCGACCCATTTATTTCCTCCCTTAAAAATTGAAGATTGGTGCTGGGGTAGGAGATGAAACGAATCACAAAGCTAAATTTCAGATATTGATTGGAAGTACATTTTGAAGTTCGGATCGAAAAGCAATATTTCGTCTGAAAAACAATAGATATACCTAGGGTGAAAATAATCCTCAATTCAATCCCGAGGTTGGACGTCATTTTAGTATAGTGTGAATGGTATATTTGGGTGGGGAGTGGGATACTTCGTCTAGTTATAAGGGAACCCATTTACCAACTTTAAATAAGTTTACTATTCATTTTGTATCAAAGAGTTTTTTTTAAAAACATTTCGAACAGTTTTGAAAAAAAAAAAAAAAAAAGAGTGGTTGTTCGGGGGAGGGAGGGGGGACATGAACCTGCCAAATCTATAAGCTCATGCCAGCTCACTTTAAATATATTCATGTTTATTTACTACTTTTTAGACCACCAGAAGGCAAGACAACTTAGTATTTAAATAAAAAGAATCTAAAAAATATCATTTTTTTCCTATACAGTTTTACTCAAAAATTCAAAAAAAATATGATCCCATTGAGATCCCAATCTAAAAATTTGTACAAACATAGATAAAATACACAAGAATTTTTGAGAATTTTTTGAAAAAAATTCATTATATGTTTTTCGAGAAATTTAAATTTCATTTTTTGAAAAAGAAAATTTTTATCAAATCAATCATGTTGCATATCAAATTAAGCGACAACTAACGTACTTTAAAATGCTATTTACCAAATCGTTCTATCTATATTTGGTGCCGAGTTATAGTCCATTTTATCTTTCCTTATCCATGGAAAAACGAGGGTTTTTCCAAAGTTCAAAGTATCATAAATAAAAAAATAATAGAGATAAAATCTAAAAATTGAAACTTTTAACTACCTCAAGGGGTACGATTGATGAACCAAATGTGAAAGAAATACAAAAATGTAAGGTAAAATTTTTCTCAGATTTTGGATCACTTGACGTGGAATGACCCATACGTAAATCAGATTTTATTTGCCTTGTATAAATGTAATAAAAAAGAACCTTTGACACAAGACTAGTAAAAAAAGGAATACTTTCCTTTGGTAGTTTTAATGTTAAAATACACTGGCGGGAAAAAAAATCCCAACACCAAGAAAAAATTTCTGTAGAGTAATGAAATTTGGGTAATGCAATTGTCTAAACATGTTTAATTGATTAAATGTACAAGATCACTGGCTAATTTAAGCTCAAGAAAATGCTGTGCAAATGTGAAATTACGTTAATTTAGTAGAGGGTGTAACCTCCAGAATTTTGAAAGCAAGCCTACAAGCTTGCATGCATTATGTCATACAGGTGCCGAATGTCACTTTGTAGTATGGAGTTTCATGCTTGTTGCACTTGTTGTGTCAATACTAGGACCGTCATTGCTGACTGTGGAAGATGCTCGATGTGCCGTCCCATGATATCCCATACGTTATCAATTGGAGACATACCTGGTGATTTTGCAGGTCATGGTAACATGTCAGCACTCAGTAGAGTACATTGCGTTACATCAGCGATGTGAGGGCGAGCGTTATCCTGTTGGAAAACGCCCCCTTGAATGCTACTCATGAAGGGCTGTACTACTGGTTAAATTACCAGACTGACGACAAATTTTCAGTCAGTGAGTTTGGGAAAACCACAAGAATGCCCGTGCTGTCGTAGGAAATTGCTCCAGAGACCATAACTCCAGGTGTGGGTCTCGTGTGTCTAGGCCGTAGACCGCTTGGATGCAGGCGGTCCCCTGTCCTCCTTCTGACCAATATACAGCCACCACTGGCACTAAGGCAGAATTTGTTTTCATCAAAAATTGCAACAGATAACCACTCCGACCTCCAGTGAGCTATGTCGTGGCACCACTGCCGTTGGAAAAGGCAATGGTTTGCAGTCAGTGGAATACCGGCTGCAGGCTGCCTTGCTCGGAGCTGTTCTTGAAGTAAACAGTTTCTTACAGTTCCTTTGGTCACGACGGTACCAACTGCAGCTCGAGTGTCAGCCGCAGATGCAGTACAATGCTCCACAGCCGTACGCAAGATTCGGCTATCTTCCTTCTGAGTCGTGCCAAGTGGCAGCTCGGAACTTTATCTGCTTGAGGTAGTACCATCCCTTGCCCATAGCTTCCAATAATCATGCATGGTGGAAACATTCCCACCCAAGTCTTTCTGCAGTACCGTGAAATGAAAATCCACCTTCTCATAGCCAAATTGTGCGACCGCGTTCAAACTCGCTGAGCTGTTGATAATGGCTTCTTCGTCTTCTTAAAGGCATTTTTAGCTAACATGAACACAATTCATCAAATTTCACGGAAAAATAATACACACGAGCTTAACAACACGCTTTTAAAACAAGCCTTATTTGCATGTTCTGAGTGATGCCAGCTGCGCCACACTTATGCGCGGAACGCGAAATTTCAATCGATGTCATCTTTCAGTTGTATAAACACGCCTACCAAATTTCGTTTATCAAACGCAAGTTTTTCTTGGTGTTGGGATTTTTTTTTCCGCCAGTGTATTTTTCAACTATTTATATAAAAAATCAAATCTAATTTCTGAATACGGAAGACATTTAAACATTTCGTCTAAACATCAAAAACCCAAAACATGATTTTTTATACTCGAAAAGTAATTGTTTAAGAAATTAGTAGAAAAAAAACATATTTAGTATTTTATTTCAAAAACGTGTTGCAAATAGCTGAATCGAAATTATTTTATAGAATGTTTTTGTATCAAAGAAGCTTACTTTCTAAATTCAAAAAGTGTTTCTTGTAATTTTAAAACACGTGTGTATCTGCATTTTCCCTCTTTCCATTTAGCGTTTTTATAATTCCCTTAACTTGCACAAATACATTTATTTATTTTGTACTTCTAACGTAATTAGTGTAAGAAATCCTTAAAATAGAAAACATAGAGCTGTATGCTTATCCAAGAGTCGTGCCACAGAGTATAAATACAAGTCTCGAAACTCCCTTTATTCTTTTCATTGATTAGATATTTTCGATTCCTTCTATTACCCTCTCTGCCACGTAACACTTTTATGGAGTGTTCATGACAAATCTACTGTGTAGTGTCAAACAAGCACGTTGCGAAGTTCAACTTCAGTTTTTTTATCACGTGATATCAACATTTTATATCATTAACTTTGCAAGAATTTGCTATTTTTATTTTATTTCTTTTTTAACTATTATTAATTGAGTTTTATTTATAAGAATTATTTTTTAAAAATTGAGATAGTTATACTTTCTGCAGCTCATCTCTCCATCGTGGGTTTGAAAATTTATACTCAAGAAAATAGCTTAACTAGTGTATTGTTATAAAAATAAATTTGACGAACTAAAATATTACAAGTTAAAAATCCTTCTTAAGCTGTTTTTACTTCACTCTATTTATATTTTTAAAAATGCCACCGTGTGTGGTAGATTTATTATTACTATTTCAACACCCACATATATAACCTTAATAATATTCCCACTAATACATGAGAAAAAAATTAATCCGTTTTGAAAAATTATATCTTTCTATTTTGAGACACATTCATTTTCTAACGTGTATTTTGAATTCAAAAAAATGTAACTGATAGATTATAATAAAACTGAAGTAGCCAAAAAGATTAAAGTGCAATAGTTTTAAATTGTGAGTCGGTTTGGCTGTTTACTGATGACAACATTAAATGCACATAGATCTGTAACGTACAGTTCGGAAACTTCGACGAATTTGTATGGCATGAAGAGATAGGAGATAAATTAGATTTAAAAAAATTCAGAACGTCTTTCGTTCTTCAGCTTTAAAAATCTGCTTCACATAAACTCTTTGAGAAAGCATCAGAAAATGTTTGGCACATTTTTAAATTCAATGGAAAAATACAACTCACTTCTTTCCTGCAAAAATGAAAGTACAAAACACATCGAGAGGAAATGTATTTCATGTTTGCGCTACAAAACGACCGCTTGTAAAAACATTTTCAACACAGAGAATTGTAAGTCATCTTGATATATGAATACTTAAAAATATTAAGTAGCAAAAAAAAAGATTAAGATTCAGGAAATCAAATCCTTATTTAAAAATATGATCAGTTAAGCGTTGGATCTTTACAATTAAATAACGAAAGTACATAGAAAATCCTTAAATGACTTAAAAATTGATTTTTAAAGAATTTTTTCTAACTCAAAAATGTTTTTAATATAATACTAACGGTAGTAAGTATTAAAACTATTTTCTTCACTTCAAAAAATTAATGTCAAGTGATTTTAATAAACTCAAAGAAGAATAAATAAATAATTTAGAAATAAATTAAATTAATCCGTTTGGTCTGGTTTTTAATGGTGCAAAAGCTTTGAAATGCTTTACTGCGCCAAAGTTAATTTGGACTTAGGCTATTATAGAAAAAACGCTTTTGTAAATGTGTTTTTCAAAATAGTACTAGAGCTTTTTTTTTTTATGGAAATATCAGAGAAAATACGCAATTACTAATGCTATCATTAAGGTAGCAAATCAGATAATTTTTCCTAGAGCCATATAAAGAGCTAGTTCATATTAATAGGGGAAAATTTTAGCTCAGTAAATTGTTGCATTTACAAAACACTAAATATGCTTTTACCTCTGTTACACATGCCATCACCCTCACTGCTTCAAAATGACAAAAGAAATTCTGCAGGCTTTATCTGCCAAATCCTCTTTCAGATTATCTCCCCTCATCCCTCTTATGACAAACACAACTGTAAAAAATATATCCTACATCGAATTGAATCTCAAAATCCTGCAATTCTTTATCTGTAAAACCTCCTTATTACAAAACTACGTGTTACTAGCGTGAGCCGAGCACGTTTACTTGCTTTCTCACACCAGGTGCAGATTACAGCGACTCCGATTCCCCCAATCCATTCTTCCTATCTATCATCTTTTGTGTGGAACTATCGTGAGGACAAATGATTTCACCTTAGCTTGTACGCTCTTCCTGCTCTGATAAAAGCAGGCAATAAAATAATTCATCCCCCTGCCAACAGTTCTTTGCCCAAGACGTTATAAGAGGGATTTAGAGCTAAAATTTCTTACAATGGCTAAGCCTAATGTGTCTGAAGAACGTTATCTTTAGAGTTTATGGAACATGTCAAGTAGAATTTCTGAACGTGTTTTAGGTTGAGCACTTGTATTTTAGCTTATTTATCTGTATTCAAAATTGGTAATAAACATTTAATTTATTTTATTCTCAATCTGATTACTTAAAAAACTTGATCTTGTTCTACACTGTTTTTCTCCCGGGAAAACCAGACTGGATTCCAATATTTTATAAACTGAGCATTTTCTGCAATTTCTTTCTTGAAAAGGATATTTTTCCTTCAATAACTTTGAATCAGTTCGTATCTTCAATCAGATCTTGTCTTTAAACTAGTTTAGCATATTGATGTTTAAAAGAAAGTCATTGTCAAACATGAATTTCATTGTAAAACTAGTCATTGTATTGTAAAGCTACTATTACTTTTCTTGTTCTTGGTAAATTCGGAATATTTGTCGAACTTGCAGTAGTTTTGGCCAGAAATATATTTTAATTAAAAATTCCTCATTAATATCTGGTGTGGTGGTAGGGAATATATAAAAAAAAAGATATATATCTTATTTTAAAGCATAGGTGAAGATAAACGCATAGCGGTCGACAAAGCATTGTGCGTACACAACTCCCGTACCTAAGCACATTTATTAGAAATGTGGCACATGGTCTGGAGTTAGAGCACATAAAATTTGTATGTTATATGGGAGATAATAAATGATTTTTTTCTGTTGCTGCATCCTTAGTACGTGTTTTTATTTTTTTAATTGTTGTACAGTGCAAAATCCTGGTTTTATTTTTCAATAAATCACCACCAATTATTGATGAGGAGTTCAAAATCACCCTGTATTTCCCAAACAAAAACACTTGATTGTTTTTAATGTATGTATTCGGCTCTTAGATGACGCACTAAATGATTAAATACATTAATTTTATGCTAAATTTAGTGCTAAATAAAACATTTTCTTAATTCACCTCGTAACTAGAACGTCATATATTAAGACGTTACTTCATCTTAATGACCTCTTAAAATGATACAATGTAGATTACTAAGATAATTTGAATGATACGTTTAAGTGTATGTATGTATGTTAATTTCACTGTTCACATTTCATGTGTATGAATTTGTGTACCAATTTTAAATTTACAGACACTTCTTTCTCATGAATAATTAATGAGTTAATTATGTTGCGTTGATGGTTTCAGTAACACGCCGTTTGCCAAGCACAGCTGTTGATGCCCTTGCAAAAGACAATGAGGATGTGTCTGTGTTCTTATTGGTTGTTATCTGTGTTTCGGGGACACTTCTCATTCTCATCAACGGCGCTATTGTTTTCTGTTATATGCAAAGGAAAAAGCACCGTCAAACACAAGGTGAGGAAAATAACGTTTCCAGACAGTTTTAACATTTTTAAAAAAGTATATTTCTTAGTTTACTTTCTCTGTCATAATATTTACATTTTGCTTCCGCCTTTAACGTGATGCCAAAAACAATGCAAAGTAATAGAAAGCAATAAATTATGTGTTTTAACTGTTACCATAAATAATTTTTTGTTAAAAAATTTCGCAAGTTAATTTGAAAGCTTAACCTAAACAGGCATTTCTTTGGATTTAGGGAATTTGAAAGTTTTCAACTTCTGCAGACTTTAAAAGCATTCTTTGATTCAAGTTTGGTTATCGGTGTAAAAGTCTTTATACGTTTTCACTGCATGCTTATTAAAAATTGCTTTTAAATTTGAATACACAAATTAACAAAATTTACTGCAGATTAAGAGTAAATATGAGCCATTTTCTCTTCATCATGAGCAGAAGATTTATATTAAACCAAAGTCAATACTTTTCCATACATATATAATATACACATATATATTCGAAAAGAAAAAAACATTTAAATAAAATATGAAAAATGTTTTTTTTAAATCAAAAGATTATTTCTATCAGTTTAATTTGCACTAAACATTAGGAAATAAAATTAATAATTAAAATCTTGATTACAGTACTAAAAAATCAAAAATTTAAATAGATTATATTTAGGTTAATGTTAAAGCGGCCAAGGGATATGGGGGGTATAGTAAAAGTTATTTATACTTAACAGTATGTAGCCTGCTTCTCATCTCAAGTCTTGAATTTCAATTTTATTGTCTGCTTTAGCATATTCCTCAATATAAATATACCAAGATCAGCTAAGCGTTTTGAGTATCATAATCAAAAAGTCAAATACTTTCTTCGCTTATTTATTTATTTTTTAATTTTAAAATTTTAGTTTGAAGTTCATGATCTGTAAGAACATCAAAAGCCTGTAAACAAGACACATGCAGCATTACATTATTACGGTGTCCATTAAAACTGAATCTTCCATTCAGAAATCATGTTACCTTTATCAGATATACAGCTTAAAACTTTTTTACCAAAGAAGATGTCGGAATAAAAGTTTTCTAAAATATTCTCTTAAAACAAACCAGCAAAATAATTAAAGAAGTTCTGCAAAGAACATTCCTAGAAAGCGTTTAATGCCCCGTGTGGAAAAAAACGCTTTTGACAAAATAAAGGACTTTTCGAGGAAGGCTGTTTTAAAAATTTACAGTAATGTTCAACTTTCTTTACTACCTGATTTTTTATTTCATTCTTAACAGTATGAGGAAATTAAAACGTTCTTCAACAAATTAAATCGACATGACTAAATTTTTCTGTATAAAACTAATTTAAAATATTTTCATGTTCTATCGATTCCGAAATTAGCGTTTTTTCTGTGAGAAATTTTAACAACCCTTAAATAATATTAGTGTGTACGTTTTCAGTTTTATTCCTTCGCATATGCGTAACACTAAACATTTGTATAAATTTAAAAATATAATATACTTTAATGACTACAAATACTGGAATTACCGATTGTATTACTACACTGCAACAAAAGAAAAAATAAAAACTTGTTAACAAACTAAAACAAAATAACAAACTAAAATTCGCAATTTTATAGTTTATGACTGTAAAATTAGCTATTTTTAAGTTTATTACCTTAAAATTAGCTGTTTTATACTGTAAAAACAACTGTATATTGCTGACAACAGAGGTTCCAGTTTTTAAACTGTAACATGCCCTGTAAGAAACTTTAAAATTAACAATTTTACAGTTTATTACTACAAAACTAAATGTATTATACTGTAAAAACAGCATTTAGTTTTTGCAATCTTTTTAACTGGGCGGAAAAAACAACATTTTTTGTTGTCATTATTTATGCAACATACGGCAGCAGTTAGTATTTTTTTCCTATTCGGACATTGTATTCTAGGTTATCAAGTTTCGGAATCAAAAGGTCCTCCATATGGCTCAAGTATGTATTCAAGGGACAAGTACCACGACACGATAAACGGAGAGGCCTTACGTAGTCCATTGAATGAAGGTGAAGAAACATTTCACGAAGAAATTCTCATGAAAGAAATTCTGGTATGGTATCAAGAAAATAATTTACGCAAGCTATCTTACTTTATGCGCTATTATTACATATATTTCATACGCAAAACTGGTGTTTCTATCTTTTTTACATCACATTACCATTTGGCTTTCGAAGTGTGTAATCCTTTAGAAGATAGTTTCGAATGTTTTAATCGGTACGTTAAATTTTACCGTTTTGATTGTAGCTCAAAGTATAAAATTGCAATCATTTATGTTTGTACAACAAGTAATTTCAGCGTATTAATATAAGATTTGTGTTAAAAAATTATTATTTTTCGGTTGAATAACTATTTCTAGATAAGCACTAAAAATAATGAAGGCCCTTGTTTTTCTTAAAACCATGGAGTAACAGCTCTTTAAAATGTTTATTTTTACACTGAAATCAAAATTCGATGATGGAAAGAAAAATCTTCATTTTATGCAGTATAAAATAATTTAAGCATGATGTACGGATAAGTAAAATGTTAAAAATATTCCTACAATAATAAAAATAATTTACTACAGTAAACTCCTGATTATATCCCTTGACTGCAATGTTATGGTAACCACAGATACGTAAAATTTGATTGTAATTCGTAAAATGTACATTTAAAAAAGTGCTGGTTTTTTATTCACACACACATATATATATATATATATATATATACACTCAGGCACATTGAAAATAGCGACCCAAGAAGAAATTGTCGGATTGATCAGCGACTGCGTCTACAGTGATGCCAAGCCAGATCAATGTGGAATGTCACAGATTGGCAAAAAGTTGTGTTTAGTGATGCGTCTCGGTTTGTTTTAGGGACTGATGATAACCGTGTGCGGGTGTGGAGGCGCCCAGGTGAGCGGTACAATTCCTCCCACACTGTTCTACGTCACACTGCCCGCACAGCTGGTGTAATGGTCTGGGGGGCATGTCCTATGATAGCCAGTCCAATCTAATTGTGATGCGTGGAAACTTAACCGGCCAACGTTACGTTGATGATATTCTTCGACCCCTTGTGGGACCTTTCTTAAATGGTCTCCCATGGGCAATTTTCCAGCAAGATAATGCTCGTCCGCATACAGCAAGAGTTGCTCAAGACTCCCTACGTCATTTTCAGACCCTTCCATGGCCGGCCCGCTCCCCCGACTTATCTCCTATAGAGCATGTGTGGGATCAGCTAAAACGTCAGATGCCATCGGGTCACTCTGTGCGTGATTTGGAGTTGGCTGTTACAAATTTGTGGGCCCATCTGCCTCAGGACAACATCAGGCTTCTAATAAGCTCAATGCCGGACCATGTGGCGGCATATATTGCAGCTAGAGGTGGTCCAACGCGCTATTGAAGTTGCTCTGTATTTGTGTCCTTGCACACCCTGTATTCGTTCAATTGTCTTGATTTTGAGATCAAGTGAATCTCTCATCTGTATCATTATGTGTATTAAATTTCATTTCCATCCGATGCTTTCTTCTTGGGTCGCTATTTTCAATGTGCCTGAGTGTATATATATATATATATATATATATATATATATATATATATATATATATATATATATATATATATATATATATATATATATATATATATATATATATATATATATATATATATATATATATATATAGGGTGAGTTCTGGTAAGTGCGTCCACTGGGAATTATATGAACATTGTCCTGAAATGACTTCTGCAACACATCGACTATGTTAGATAACTGTCTAATGATAATTTCAATAGGTAGAATTCAGGCCTGGATTCAATAGACGAAACACAATCAGAGACAACTTAAATGTCTTCAAAAAAACTCTAAAGTAAAGATTGAGAAGGTTTTGTTTCAGTTTCTCTTGTAGTCATACCAAGCAATTGAAGTCAAGAAATGCAAGTTGTTTCTTTTGAGTAATAGCTACTAATAACATACATGGGGTATTTTGATCAAATACTCTAACTAAAATTTGTTTATATGACGGTACGCACTTTCCCTTTCTTTAAAGTAAGGTGGGGGCAAGTGCGTACCACTATCATGAGGCATATGCGTACTATTATGCGGAGCAAGTGCGTACCATTATGATGAGGCAAGTGTGTACCATTACGTGGAAAATCCGACTCTCGTAATTCACCTTTAATTTTGCTTATAACTCTTTTATAAGCCGATTATAAATCCGACGTCATTTCCATCAAGTATTTATATTTACATTGAATGCGGCATAAGATTTCAATTTTATTCATTACCTCTGAAATATATTGGCTTTTAGATATCAGTTAGTAAATTTTTCGTTGAAAATAGCGATCATAAGCTATACTTAATTTAAACCAGAATGACAAATGAAGCAATGAAATTAAGTGAAACACTAAATAAGGAACCAACTGATTCAAAAAACGAAGGTGGAGTAATGAATAAATTATATTTAAGAAAATTAAGAAACACCTTGTGAAAAACTATTTCAATGTACAAGAAAAAAAAAAGGACAAGTATCATATGATCAATTATTTTCTTTTTTCTTCTTTTTTGCTCTTTATTTTGTGTTTTTTCTTACTGCTGCTGATTCTAATAAGAAAAATATCTTAAAACCGTATTTATTCGAAAAAAAACGAATTGTTCACTCAGATCACCTAACAATCTACTATATAAATGGAATTAAAGAAAATCACAGGAGTACGCACGTACAACAACGCTATTGAACGCACATGTCTCATCTTACATTTAAAAAGGGGTAAGTACGAACCCTGGCTTAAACACAGACTGATTAATGTATTAAACTAAAATAAACTATGTAGACTATAAGTGATTATTACTAAATGAAAACAACTTACATTTGCTCACTTGGTCTTATTAAAGCGACAGAGAAAGAATCACAGACACAACTCTCTATCTTCAAATCACAGTTGTTCGCAAGACACGTGGGATATCACTGATTGCGTTTCATCCAAGCAAGGAAGGCAAGTGCTGATCTCAAGAATTAGGAATTATCCCAAGGCAACTACCTAACATATTTAATACGTGCCAGAAGTTTTTTCCTGTTTATATTCACATAATTTAAGGTGGACGCACTTACCCCGCTAGGTAAGAAAAGTGCGTACCTTAGAATAGGTGTCATAAACCAGGTCACAAAACCTATGCTTATGGTTCATTTGACATATTATATGCTTGAAAATCTTAGTAAAGGGTCTGGAAAGAAAACTAAAAAATGAAGACTTTTTACTATAGTCAACTTTGAATTTATATTTCCTTCTTTATATATTTTCTTTGACAATTTATAGTCATAACTTTGTTTTCTTTTCTGTTGCTATTTTAAAATTATTTATAATTAGATGTGCTTTGACTTCAGCTGAGAAATGAAGAGCCGTTTTAATATATTTGTCTTGGTATACAGTAAGATTGTGAGATTGTCTAGCATTTTGTAATATATCTTTCATTTGTGAGGTTGAATTTATATGTTGTGATACATAGAATAATTACTGCAGCAGTTCTCAACAGTAACTTTTAATAAATACAAAATAAAGAATGAAATAGTAGCAGTCTTGTTCGAGAAAACAACATTTAATGTAAAATTAAAGTTTTCTTTTTGTGAGCATAATTTTTGTACATAACACAAGACTGATTAATCTATTCATTCATATAATTTCTGCTGAGAACTGTTGTTAGCTGTGTGCAACTGAAAACAAATCATAAATCAAAATGTATGTGGATTTTTAAGCAAATTATAAAACTCTTCATTTTTCAAGTTTTCCAAGCCTAGTCTATAATTTTAATGGAAACTGCTGTTGTCAAAGCAAATGAAATGCGATTGAGGTGTATTTTTGTCAAGAGTGTTCCTGTTTTGGCTGTCATATCTGAATAAAATTCAATTCCCCTTCTCTGCAAGCTTTTTATTGTTTTTTTTTTTTTTTTTTTTTTCAGAATTATCACTTAGAACAAAACCTTCATTCAATGCTCAAAACTTTAACTTATTTTTTAAAAAACAATATTAACAAGAAATATCAGTGCAATGAGTTAAACATTAAGTTTCCAGAAGATTTTTTTTTTTTTAACAACTGGTAGAATTCAGCCACTTTTACAAATAAAGAGAAAGAAAGAAATTTTAAGTGCATTACTTGTTACTCAACACGTTTATAAAATTTTATAGCACCGCAGTTAAACTTGCATTTAGATTATCGAAAGGATGTTCAATTCTCAAAATTAAGAGTAATCGTAAAAGTTTCTAAGTACTGATTTTGCCAATTTAGAATAATTTTCTCCAGATGTTGCACAATGGTACTTATATACTAACAAGACTACGCACCTAAACTTCTAAAATGTGATTAGCGTCTAGACGACATTTTATGTGGATATATTCTGAAGATTTATAAAGGATTAGGTACTAAAATACCTACTTAGCCTGTTTTCGAAAGCTAATGAATACCATTTTATCTTTCGATAAATCTTTCGAATTATAAAATTAAAGTAATGTGTTTGATTTTGAAAGATATATTACTTTTTTTCAGAATCAAGATTCTGAACCTGGTAAAAGTACGAAGATAGGACCAAAAGTTCCACCACGTAAGTGTTGAAAGTATAATTTGTGACTTAGAAGCTAATTAAAAAAAAATAGTTTCGGTTATGTCAATGACTCACTACGTCAACTAAAGTTTTTTTTCTTTTTTTCTGCTACATAAGACAGGAATTCAAGTGAAACAAGCGATCGCAAATTACAATCGCTACTGGAAATGAATTACATTAGAACATTTCTTGATAAAAACATCGTGACGTCAGCGTGACGTTTGCCTATGAAAAACGAGCTAGATAAAACGTCACAGCCTGCTTGGCGAATAAGAGGAGATCACTGACTGCTTGTGAGCTCTTATTGGCTCCACCCGTAGTGACGTCAGTGCTAAGTTAAGTTGATGATAATGTAATTCACTTCCAGTAGCGATTGCAATTCGAAGTGATTGCAATGGTGTTTCACTTGAATCCCTGCCTAAGAATTTCAGTATCATATGATCTAAACTTAAAACACAACATGATTCAGTTGCTTGTTACGTTACACATCTATTTTTTGCTTTTTTCGTTTCCCCAAACGTTTTATGAGTGCAAGTTTGAAAATGGCAGAACGATTTTCACTCAAGTAAAATTTTCAACTAAATGGCTTTCTATAGTCTTTACCAATACAAAAATTACTGAGGCAATGTATAATAAAATTTTACGTCATGCCATCAAATATTTAAATAGTATTTTATAAAGATTAATAAAAAGTTGTCTAAAATAATCGTTAGAAAAAGAAAAGTTTATTTATTTCATGGTTAATTATTAATATGTTTGTATAAAAATTCTAACCCTCTACAATTCGATTTGTTAAATACTACATATTTAAGTTACTGTAACAAATTTAAAAAAAAATCCCATGATGTGTCAAAAATTAAATTAAAACTAAAATTCATACTATTAATTTGTTGCTGCATGGTTTTCTATGCAAAATATTTTATTGCACAATAACTAGTTTAACTTGCTAAATCGTGTTTTTCCCGTTTTTCTCTTTGTTTGGTACACACGAAGTCCGAAGTAATAGATACTAATAAATAAAAGGGATAACATTTTAATATTTTATTGAAAAAAAAAAACATTAAAAAAATGTATACTATTTACCATACCACATATGCCATTACTTGGTTTCAACTATGATGCCATACACTACAAAAAATAAGTTTATGTTTTTACAGTATAATACTAAAAGCGGAGGTTTCAGTTTAAAACTGTAAAATCGCGGTAATAGACTGTAAAACTAGCCATTTTACAGTTTATTACTGTAAAATAGCAATTTTGCAGTTTACTACTGTAGAATTAGCAGTTTTACAGCGTATTACTATAAAATTAGCAGTATTACAGTTTATTACTAAAAAATTAGCAGTTTTATAGTTTATTACTGTAAAATTAGCAGTTTTACAGTTTATTACTGTAAAATTAGCAGTTTTACAGTTTATTACTGTAAAATTAGCAGTTTTACAGTTTATTACTGTAAAATTACTGTAATTACAGCTGTATCATATTGTAAAATAACATTAATTTTTTACAGTGTACAAATGGTCGTCATCACGATCAGCGCTTTTATCCAGGCGTCAAATCAAAAGCTTCCACCACCCAATCCAGCTTGTTAATAGGTTCTCCTCCACAGCTGTACGCATCCTTTCCTTAAGTTCAGCCACACAGCCACGGTGTAATAATGTGTACTCAAGGAAAGGATGGGCATAGCTATGAAGTCAATATTCCATTGAACGTGCTGAATCGTGTGGTGGGATCTTCCATTCGATGCCCGGAGAAAATCACTGCTCGTGTTGGCGAATATGTGTATGGTGACATATTCAAAACCAAGTCATGTGTGTGGTATCCTAAATTGTCATGTATTTTTTTTTTTGTTTTAGGTATTTGGTTCAATAAAAATTTCAATTTGTTTCGAATTTCTGTCTCTTTCATATCCTACTATTCATAGCACTGGACCTTGTATTTCTTCAAAAGGAAAATTCAGTTTATAAATAAAAACAGTTTAAATAAAAGTTATAAATAAGTTAAGTAAGTTATAAATAAAAACAGCTTCAGTTTATATCTTTACATTATTTATTTGTTTCTTTGCTTGCCTTTTTATTTCGCTAAAGGAAAAAGGCGTTTAATATCTAAATTAGCTCTACCTTTTTCATTTTAATTTTACAGAGAAAAAAAAAACTTTTTCTTTTGCCCAATTAAGTTTTCCAAGGGAATTTATTTTAACAGTCTTTGGTGCAAGACTCAATTTCTATTCCCTTTTTTGCATTAGCAGTGTTTTATAATGTTTGTATAAAATTATTTTCGATTGAGCTATTTTTAAAATAAACCAGATTCTTCGTTTTTATTATTTATTTTTCCGTTTAAATTTCAATGCAATTCATATAATATATTTTTTATATTCTACTAGATGACCCGGCGAACTCTGTTCCGCCTTAAAGGCAATAAATAAGAAAAAATTTTAACCTATTTTACTGCGCTTCAGAAGCTGTCAGAACATGTGCTTTATGTCGCCCGGCGACAGAGGCACAAAAAAGGCTCAGTTAAAAAGATAATTTTTTCGGACTGCTTATCAACGGACTGCTCCATCCATAAATCCATCCAAACAAACTTTTGTATATATAATAGTAGTAAGAACAACAGCCACTTAAATACAGTCCAGGAGCTATCCCACCAAGCGCTTTCCACCTCTCAGCCTCAGAGGCATTAAAACTCTTAACTGACAACCGTTTCTGACAGCTTATCACATATAAATTTCAAAGGAAAAAACGCGTTTGTTTTTAATTTACTTCACAAAAAAGTCAAATAATACTCAACGCACCGCTAACTTACAACCTGTTTACTGCGCTCCGGAAGCTGCCAGAACGTGTGCTTTATGTCGCTTAGCCATGGAGGTGTCAAAAAAGGCTGGCTTAGTGAAAAGGCTTAGCCAAGAATACAGAAAAGCTGGTAGCTAAATAGATAATTTGCAATAAAAAATATATTGCGGTCCTAAATTGAGATAAAAACTATCCTATCATTTAAGTTGGACCAAACTGAAACTGCGTGCAAAATTTGGTTAAAATCGGTTCAGTAGCTGAGGAGTCCATTGGCCACAAACACAGGGACACGTAATTTTTATATATTAAGATGTAAAAGCGTCTAATATCCGAAACGTGAGTATATTAAATCATACTATAATATCATTGATGTTTCCCGAGTGTTTGTAAAATAATCATTCAGTAAAATCCTAACTTAAGCAGGTTTTAATTTTTCATATCACTTCAAATATTAGTAATTTTACATTCCATGTAAAGGAATATACACCACATGAAACTAACGATTATGATTTATATTCTTAGGGTCAACGAATCAAAGATGGCCAACTACAACTGAAAGCAGTTGTCCAGATATTCTGAAAAATGGTCATAATTATGTAAAAGTAAGTATACATTTTTTGGTCATATGAGACAAAAACCCAAATCATTCTATGAATAAAATTCCCTTAATCTTCCGTAAAAAGAATTTTTTAGCAAAACAGTGTTTTTCATCTTTTAAAATCTTTGATTTTACTCAAATAAAATAATATTATCATTATCTTAGGATATGATTATCATCAGTTTTAACCCTCGTGGGTCCCTCCCATTTCAGTTACACTCAAGACCCTTGGGGTCATAAACGACCCCAATGCTTCCTTTAATTAATTTATTATAATTATTGAATGTTGCATGCATTATTTAAGTTCACACACTTTTTAATACTAAAAAAATAAAAATAAAAAGACACAATCAAAGTAAAATTTAGTTTATGCATTAAAAATTAAAATTTTAGAGCAAAACTTACAATAACTGTAGATTTATTTACAACTGTTACAGACATGAAAAAACATGATTTTTGCAAGTGAATTTCAAACACTTATGACATTTTTCGATGCATTTTCTGTCCAGTTCTCTTGGACAAAAGTTGCAACGTCCTCTTTTTTTGGCCTTCTGGGGAAGTGACCCCAAGGGTCTTGTGTGCAAAAAATGCAATTCGGGAAAAATAAAACACAATAATAGCATTATTTTTAATTGGAAACTAGAAGAATAAAAGCCACAAAATGCCATTAAAAACGAATGGTTGATTAACAACATATATCAAACAGAAAATGCATTGGGGTCACATATGACCCCAAGGAACCCACAAGGGTTAATCGTATTCAAAATAAATATTTATAGCAAAATTTACTTGGATTTTTGCATTTGATGAAACCTTTGGAGAATTTCGTTCTTATTGTTTACAGACGATTTTTGAGAGAAAATTTTTCTTAGACGAAATTATTTGTTGCAGGTAAAATATTTGCTTGGTTATTCGATCTTATGGCAGTATGCATTTGTAACTTTCAGGAAATTAAAATTAGTCTAAAATAAAGTATTAGGGCCCTACTCCACATTGACGTAAAGTAGAAAAATAAAGCAGAAACGTAAAATGGAGTAAATGGTTTTCCTATGGAAAGCACCCGGATTTTCGGTTTCGGTCACGTTTTCTGATGATGTGGAGCAGGGTTCTTAGTGTTAACTAGGGGACTCTGCCCTCTCTTCAAAGATGCTCATCAACCTTCGAGAATTGCTTCGAATTTTGTTTTGCTCGAAAAGTTTTGAGTTGGTTATTAGAAAGAAAGAATCTAAATAAAGAATATGTCAGTATTCGAAAAAAATGAACCCTCCTCCCCCAGTGCAAAATATGATTTAAGTAATGTCCCCATTTTAATCAGAGCAATTAAAAGATTATCTCCCCACCCGAAGACAAAAAAGAACGTGATGTTTATACGCATAGCCAAGTTATCACAAAAAGGACAAAATAAACTAATCTAAAAGGAAAATAGTTTGAAGAATCCCCATTTCCTGGGGTTCCAAAAGAACTCTTACAAACTGCACTATAAACGTAAGAAGGCGATATAAAACAGCAGTTTTTTAAGATTAAAATGCAGTTTTCAATTTACGATCTCGAGTACTATTTTGCACCTTACTTCCATGCTTGAATTGAGTTGGGTCTAGGACTTTTGTTTCATTAGAAACTTGCATATCTACTGTTCTAATTAATTAAGAAAATGTGAACAAGCCTCATATGACGCAGAAAAAAATATTTTGAATGGCGCAGAACGTTAGGAGCGTTGAAAATCCCCCAAAGAGGGAGTTTATGTAAAATTTCAACTAAAGTACTAATTTATAAAAAAAACTTTTTCGAAATTTTGAAAAAAGGTCCGAAGTGCAAACCAGCTGAGCTCAACTTAATAATTTTGTATTTAAAGACAAGGTATTTTGGAGTCTTCTGGTTGCAAATATGCCACAACATCCTTTCACACTTTCTATGACTTTAATTTTGTTATAAAGGCATGAACGAGTTTATATTTTTAAGTCTCCGTACATTTTATTGGGCCATTTTTTAAGAGAAAGGGGGCATTAATGCCCGCTGGGGAAACAACACTGAAAAATTTTATAACATAATTACAAACTGCTTTTCACTAATAAATAAGGCTTCTAATAAAAGTCACTTTCCAAACCCCATATTTCCTAAATTGTTTCAGAATCTATATTATTGTTTCCAAATATTTTAACATGAATTTAAGATAATTGTTTCTGTTTCAATTTATTATGATTCATTAAACTTGTCCAAAAGTAGCGGCAATCACATGTTATTAATTGACCTTTATTTCTGCAAATGCAGTTTGTTCCAAACATTTTACCCCTTGTAAAAAAAAGTGAATATTTTAAAAGTTATATTTTTGTATTATGACATGGCAAGTAATTATAAATACATTTATTAATTTATTTTCAGGAAGATTCTCATTCTTCTGTAGCAGAAGTCACAGTCACAGACATTCGCCGCGGATCGTTGCTCAACGAGGGTGTTCCAAATGATCCGACACTTTTTATTCCTCCCCCTCCTTTAGGCACAGACGACCCACTACTAAAACCAGGGGGAGCCACCATGGCCTTAGGTGTATCTGCAGTTGACCTAACGTCAGGAAAGACAAAGACTATTGTCATACATCCTCCTCACATTCATCCCGAGAGACCACCAAGTCAGCCATCTCTCGTAGCTCTCGATGGACATTTTTTATGACTCTAAAATCGGGCATATGACTGACTTGAACTTATACAGTCCAGCCACTAATTGTAGATCGAGATACGAAGATCAAGAAAAAGCTGGAAGGAAACGCAACTACAGAATTGCATGACATTGATGATATTAAAGATTCAAGCAATCAGCTGAAAGTAGAATTGGTGGCTGAGAAAAAATATGGTGAACTATGTGGAGTTGGCATATAATGTGCAGTTCAACCAGTTGTTATAGAGGACGCTATGTTGAATGACGATAATACTTATATTTTTTACTTAAGATAACGGAAAAGATACCCTTTAGGATATATCCTACACTTGTCATAAAATGATCCCAAAAGTATCTGAAGAATGGATATCTGAAGCTGGATAGCAACAGGAGTGTACTTTTCGACAATATAACGACAGGTGTCGGATTTTTACGAGATAGCCAGCGGATGTCAGACTGTCCTAAAGATGACGTCCGCAGGAGCTCTTAAAGATATCATTGTGTTGTTAGGGACTTTCCTTTTAGGCCTTATCATTTTAAACTTTTTAGAAGCATTGGGAAAGGACAATTAATCTACACAATTCGGAATAACAACAAATTCAGGATTATTCCCACTTCTGCGCTACAAAAAGAATACAAGGGCTTTAAAAATTCGGTTTTTAAAGCATACAAAGGAAATCGACAACTCTAAGGAAACGGATTATTTTTGCTAGCTTATGTAATACAATTAATGATAGACGGGGAACAAATAAAGAAGCTATACATAAAATACACACAATTAAACAATAGAAAATAAAGTCGAACTTACTTGTTTTTCACAAAGATGGTATCAGCTGGAAAAAAGAGCACCAACACAACTGGATTTAAATCCGACTTCAATGGCGCTCACCGTGGTCAGTGGCGGTCACTGGTTCGCAATGAGAGCAGTGGGCGGGAAGAGGGAAGGAGGCTGAACAATGCGCATACGCGAACAATCCAGAAAGACTCCACAGAACGAGCGTTTCAGGAATAGCGGATTAGTGTTACTCATAGGACTCCTGAAGGAGTCATTTGTATGATTTGCCAATCGCTGGAGCTTCGGGATCAGTTTAGGCCTTCCGGAGGAAGGCTGTGGTTATCTGGGGAAGTTCAAGCTATCAGAGCCGGACTGTATTCATTCTGACATGTACCCAAAACACAACCGCCTAACCTACAACAACTGGTTGAACTGTACCGCAGGAGCCATATGTATGCCCATTTGCTCACGTAACTATGTGGCCTGATCTATTCATTATTTCTTTTTATATGTTGACAAATTGACCAAATGGCTTCATGTTCTCAATGTTTCATACCTGTATCGTGCAGTCAATACGTATTTGAATACTATCTACAAATCATAACAAATTCGAAACTTACATTCTTGTTTTAGCAGTTTTGATGTCCACTCATGCAGACATTGTTGCTGTTGCTGCAACAGTGTTAATATCTTTTAACTTAAAATTATTTCTTACACAATGAATGAATGGAATTTCAGAGGTACTGCAAGCAGACTGTCAAAGACGCAATACTTATATACATCAGTGTTTTCAAATTTAGCCAGACATATTAAGGTTAAGTCTCAGGCTCCTGATAAGCATTTATGAAGATGAAATAAGTATTTTTAAATAAAAATTGCAGTAGTTCAGCACATTTGCTGTGAAACTGTACTTTTCCCCAGAACAGCAATAGTTTTATCAAATGTCTTCCTTTGCAAACATTTAGAGAAGACTTTTTGACTGGAGCAACTAACCTTTTCCTGGAGGTATTTTTTCATAAAAATCCTTATATATTAAAATTTGGAAGTAATGAATTATTTTAAAACTGAACTATTAAATTATTAAGAATGATTACCTAAACACGGCCTTTAGCCAAGAACTCTGTCAGATGTACCCAACCCTTCTCAACCCTCCTGGCTACACCCTGTCAAAGAACTTTTGCGTATTCAAATGTTATTTAAGAAATTAATTGGCATACTTTTCTTTTTGAATTTATCAATTTAATTCAAGAAGTTATAAGTTATGTTAACATTATTAGCTTGTAGTTTTCAGTGTTCATATGAAAGCAATTATGTATCTGATACGTTCATATGTATTAAAAAACATTCATTGACACATTAGATTCAGTTAAAATAGAAGTATCAGCGTGTAACTTTAAGACAAAAATAACCTGTCGTCTAACTGTATGTAGTTAATATGAACTACATCATCTATAGAATATCCAATTTCATTAATAACAGCATAAAATTTGTTTAACGTTTTAATTAACAAACATGCACATTTATGAACATTGTGGATGCAATATATTGGTGTTAAATATGTATAAAGAATCTAATGTATGTAAGCCTTGATCACTGGTTGTATTCGTATGCTATTGCAAAAAACATATCCTTAAAATTTTGAAACATATCACATAAAACCAATAAATTGAGCTTTGTTTTTACAAATAACCCTCATTTAAAATAAAGTGAGAAAATTTCAGTGAATAATGTTTAGTCAAATATATATTGCATGAATGTTTATACGAAATTTTAACTATTCAAATATTTATTCTTTTTACATGTTGCTTAAAATAGGTTATTAAATTCAAAATCGTAAATTTAAGAATTGTACGCTTATTGTGCGCTTATCATATGTTTCTATATTATAAATGCATCACGTTGTTTAAAAATAACAAAAGGAAAAGTTTTACAATTATTTTTATTTATTAATTTTATCTACTTAGTTAGTTTTTGTAACATTTTTGAAATATTTTTTCTTGAACTCAATATTTTATTAAACGTATTTATTTTGGATGTTTGCTAGAACAATATCTAAAAGATTAAACTCATAATTAAACCGTTATCTTATTTTATGAAAGAAGAAAGTATAAAATAACAGATGAAATATTGTGCAGACAACATTTTCCCTACATTCAATTTGTAAATGATATACTAGTAGATATACAGAAAAAAGTGAAAGTTCTATATTTTTATGCGTTGATTATAAAAAAAAACCTTGAATTTCTTTCTGTTTCTTTATCAGGTATTGACGTTTCTCTAGATAAGAACATTTTACGAAACAGTCAAGCGACTTCATTGTAGCTTGAGAAAAGAAAATGCAGTAAACATAAATTTCCTTGTGTATGAATACTTAAGATATTTTGAATAAGATGTTTATGCAAATCAGTGCCTTCTTGACCAAATACGTCACATCGATTACGTATCGATTCTTTGAGCTAATGGTTATGATTAGGAAATGCCTGTGACATTTCTCAACAAATAAACTGTTTGTACGTGGTAAGCAGTTGTTCAATTCTCTCTTTGTAAACTACATGAATTTTGCTCGGAGTGAAAGATGATCATGTAAAAAATAAAATTCGATTTTAAACTCTGGTGTCTCATTTGTTAACTGAACTCTCAGACCATGTTTCGACATTTTGATAATTGAATTACGTTTGAAATTAAATTTTTACTTAAGCTCGTTAAGGTGATGCTTGAAATACAGTTTTTAACATAGAGCCGCTTATTAGACATGCACCCTTTAGCCCCATTACATTCGTATTGCTTAATATGAGAAAATGAGGCATATCAGACGTAATAGGTAGCACACGCACACACACACTACTTCTAGTTTATGAAAGTACACTGTAAAAAATGAATTTTGTTTAACAGTATAATACAGTTAATTTTATAATAATAAACTATAAATATGTCTTATGTTACAGTAATAAACTAAAATTGCTAATTTTAGTTTAGTATCGTGTATTTTATAATTTTAAACTGGGACCTCGGCTGCCACCATTATATTATTAGTATACTATTGCTAAATTTTACGGCACTAAACTAAAATTACTAGTTTTACAGTTTATTACAGTGCATTTTACAATTTTAAATTGGAACCTCGGCTGCCAGTATTATACTGTAAAAACAACAGTTCCTTTTTTGTAGTTTAACTCAAATTCTTCTATGGTGAAATAATTGCAAATTAGTTACAGTATCTCCGGCCACTTTTCCTCTACATTATCCTCATTAAAGGTATTACGTTCAGTTTAAATAGCAAGCACATAGAATATGAAGTTTCAAGGCTGTTGTGCCGTGGTGTGAATGTAGACATTCCAGACGTTTCGGTCGCAATTGCAGCGGCCATCTTCAGTGGCGTTGACAGAGCTTCCAGGGAAGATTCCTTTCGACGACTGATGCAATGTTTGAAGTGTTAGCAGTATGTATCAGGGAAGTACCCTCGTCCGGGATTGGCTGATGATGAGTGCCTGAGCGCCTTGTTCCTGGTTGGCTGGAACTCGCCCAGCTCCTGGTGTTCTGGCCTGTGATTGGCTGGAGGATCCTTGTCTCCTTAATCCTCTTCAATGCTGGATGCCAGGTTTTGTTTACTTTTACACTTTCTTCTTTCCTGTTGAAGTTGTTTGGGTGTTTCAGGATCTCGATAGCTTCTCTGTCCAGTCTGGGGTAGTAGCAGGCCCGTCATTTAGGGGGGCAGGGGGGTCAATTGCCCTTCTCCCTGGCTTTGTGAAATCAGTGTATTTACATATAAGTGGGCTGCTTTCCCAGATTTGCTGTTTTCCGATGAAATTACATTGTGTTTCCAATCTTTGCTCCCCCCCCCCCTGAAAAAACTTGAAATGACGTCCCTGGGTAGTTGAGGGATTGGGGGGTCCGTGACAGTTTTTTGGTTTCCTTGAATTCGATGTTATGGATCCCTTCAAAGTAAGTATGTTCTGCGACTGCCGACTTTTCAGTGTGGCCCAGACGGCAATTTCTTTGGTGTTCTTTGATCCGGGTGGAAACACTTCTTTTGGTCGTCCCGATATAGACAGATCCAAAGGAACAAGGGATCTTGTAAACTCCTACTGCAGACAAAGGATCTCTGGCACTCTGGCATCTTTTGCTGAACCATACCAAAAGGGGGACCAAAAGAAGGAAGGAAACCAAAAAACTGTCACGGAACCCTCAATACTACCCTAGATTGAACAGAGTAGCTATTGAAAAACCCAAACAACTTCAACAGGGAATAAGAAAGTGTAAAAGTAAACAAAACCTGGCATCCAGCATTGAAGAGGATTAAGGAGCCAATGATCCTCCAGCCAATCACAGGCCAGAACAGCAGCATCTCGACGAGTTCCAGCCAACCAGGAACAAGGCGCTCAGGCACTCATCATCAGCCAATCTCGGACGAATGTACTTCCCTGATAAATACACTGCTAACACTTCAAACATTGCATCAGTCGTCGAAAGGAATCTCCGTCAACGCCACTGAAGATGGCCACTGCAATTGCAACCGAAACGTTTGGAATGTCTACACTCAGATCACGGAACAACAGCTCGGAAACTTCATATTTTATTGACACCGGCCGTGAAAGCCTTCACTCTTACAGCAAGTACATAGTTAAGCATCTTTTAAAGCTGTATTTATCCCCCAGTAAAAATACAACGATATACACATTCCAGTTAGTAGTTAAAAGTTAAAACAAGCTTAATATTTCCTGCACTTCTTCCGTGACTTTCACCCCCCCCCCCAATTAATATTTTTAAAGCCGCTCAGAAAATAATTACTTATTTAAGAACCATATTTTATTAGTCTTATGCAGGAAAAAGTTTTTGTTCGAATCTCAGCTGGGGCATGGATGTACTTTCCCTCTCCTGTTCCTGTTGATCGCTGTTCCCCCTGATTGCCGCCCCTCATAAAAAGTTCCCTGTGGCACTTGAGTGTACTATGGAAGTCGGTCTTCACACCAAATAATAGTACGGTTGGAAAAGTGAAGCAGCACACCCCCAATTGCCCCTGTCACAAAACAACAACATCGTATCTGAACCTTTTTATAGACTTTTTCTTTCTTTTTTCAAAGAAAAGCTATGTTTAAACATACTGTAACTACATTTTTGTCTTCATTTTAGGTAAAATATAAAACAGATTTTGTATTTTACATATAAATTGTAGAATTTTAAAAAACAATATGATTGATAATAAAGTTCACAGAAAAGATTCCGAGAATATCCTTTTGTTATAAAATAACCTTTTAGTTAATTAGAATAAACATATCACTTAAAACAACTTATTTGACTCTCAACTAGTGATTATACCAAAGCATTTGATGCTATATATTGAAAATAAAGATTACTATTTTAAGTTTTAAGGGGACATAAAAACTAATAAAACCTTGCAATTACAAAAACAATTTGGAATATTCCTCAACAACGAGTATAGAGACCAAGGCTTCAAAATTTTAAAAATATGGGAGTCGAATACTTTTACCGAAAAAAAAAATGCATTTTAAGCTTTAACTTTCAATTTTACCATGCATTATGTACAATTTAAAGAAAAATATTCTTGGTTCTAATGAACAAGAGAGACAAAAGGTGAACAGTTGAACTGCAAAACTAAAAAATTGAATTATCTAATTTACAGAAATAACGTTTCGTCCAACCTTTCATAACCATTTTAAATCATTCGGATACCTTCAGTAAAGAGCTGCAATGTTCAGTTTGAGTCGAATGCAGAGTTTAACAACTCTGAATGTCAATTTGTAAAATTTCGTCTTACAAATTCTATTTATACTGTGTATAGTCTGAGCACTGTTTAGAACCACAGAACTTAGCATATTTTATCAACATAAATTGCTGAAGCCCCGTTTGCTACGTGGGTGATTGAGCACAATCAAAGTGCAAAGCAATTTGAATGTGAATTCCGTAGGTTGAGGAAAGATAACGATTAGCATTTGGTATCCTCATAGTTATTTGCATTCATTTTCAGACATCTTCGTTAAACTATAAGGCTTTGCGTATTACTCATAAGTTAAATAAGGCACAAAAGTATTTTAGATTTTAATTAAAGACTAACGGATGATAAAAGCTGCTTCTTTAGTTTTCTAGACTTTTCAAACAAATTATACCTCATGGAGTTTTTTTCAATTTCAAAGCGATTATAACTTAAAAACATGAGGTTTTTTGTTCTGTTTATTTCAAAGGAAGCATGAAAAAAGGAAATTTAAATCAATAGTTCTCTTCAAAAAAAAAAAAAAAACACACACACATACTGTAAAAAAAAGTTCCGAAAGGTAACTGGAAAAGAATGAGTAGTGGATATGCCTAATTTCTACTAGTAAAAGTACCAGGGAAAAAATAAGAAGATTTATCATTTATAGCTATCAATCTGCTTGAAGAATTATGAACCTTTCCAATAAAGGCCGTTACGGCAATAAACCTAGAATTATTTTTAAAAACAAAAAAAAAACCTTGGTATGTGATAACAGTTGGACACCTTCCTGCTTCACCAGAAAGGTCATGCAAAAATTATATGAACTAACATGGCCAAAGCTAAGGCAGCAATTGCAAGCAAGCAGCTAAATAGCTGGACACTCTTTTTTTTTTTTTTTGGAAGCGAAGTCAATCTGACAGGACGTAATGAATCTGAAATTAAAACATTTTATAAATCCAATATGATATACCTTTCAACTAGTGACTAAAATCATACTTTACAACAGTAAAAATTCCGCATTCTTTCAACTTGTATCAATTCAGAAATCATTTCATCAAATAAACTTAAATTTAACAGAAATTTGGTGGAATCCAGCGAAATTCCAGCATGTTACTTAAAAATGACCCGCCACGTTTCGGAATTATTTTGCCGTGCATTTTTATTATAACAACACTTTGTTAACTAAATAAAACTAGTAATTTATGAAGCAAAACTTTTTTGTCATAAAATCTTTTTTTCCTTATTTAGCAGTATAAAATTAATTTAATTCAGAATAAGAATATATTTGGCACGATTTAATCATATAAATTATTCTAAGTGATACCTTTTCGGCGAAGCAAGTAATTTTTGATTTTTTTTCCCAAGAAAACAACATTATCTTTGTAAAATTTTACGTTTATGAGTGGGAATTGTTTAGAGAAGACAAATGCTAATAAAATTAAAAAATATTAAATTAGAAAGAATTTGATAACTATTTCTATTGTGTGATATTTAAATAGATTTTAAAACGCAAGGTACTAAACATTTATTCATTATGGATTTCACCTATTTACACGCAAAATGCAACGTTGAGTATTCCAAAAAATATCAAAAACGAGCACGAATGATACCTATTAGTGACAATCATAGAATACAAAGTGAAATATCTACTGATGAAAAAAGTCGCTTTTCTCCACTTATGTACAACTAAACTCGGATGCAACAAATTCAGCGGAAACAAATGAGGTTAGGAACATGGAAATAATTAAAGTGGAAGAATGTAAGAACTTTCTTTTCTTCAAGTAGAAAGAAAGTGTAAAACTTTAATTAACCGTCTTTAGGATTACAGGCTGTTGAAAAAAAAAAAAACGAAACGCGAAAACTATTTTACCGTTATCACTTAGAATAATTTTGGTGTTTTCTATCTTCCCAGTTTTCTAGACTAATTATTTAAGAATTTCTGTTTTTAGAGACTTGGACGTGATATTAAAAAGAAAAATAAATAAATGATACATTAATTCATTGCGTAAAATGAAATTTATATTTTTGCTACAAACTGTTTTGAGCTTATAATCATATTTTACGATTTTTTTCTATGTGTGCACTTGAATAACTTTCCATATGCTTAGATACGTGATTGAAGCAAGGGGGAGGGTGTTGAAAAAAGAGAGAAAAAAAACAGTTTTTAATACTATACATTCAATTCTAGTCAAATATAGCTTTTATGACTATTTCTCTTTTGGAACAGAAATTTCGTTTCCCATTTTAAAGATGTGAAAAAAAGCAAATGCGCTTTAGTTACATCTTCAAAAATCTACCTACATTGTATGAGCAAATAAAAAGGAAAGTTGCATACATAAATTATAATGTGCATGTATAATATTTGCTTCCTTTAGTATAACAATACATTATATTAAAAGGAATAATGAAACAAACTCTTCTTCTTGTTCCTTCTAAAACAGTGCTACAACCTTTCGAAGACATATTATATTGCACTCTATTAAATGTTGCACAAATCAAAAATATACTTTTTTGAAAGCTATAAACCATGATAATTATATGTTTGAATTTTATTAATACGCTACTTTTGGAAATAATTAACTACTAAGTACTAAAAGAAAAGGGCGGTACGCAGCAGATAAGGGAAAAATTATTTCCCCCAAACAAATATGTGGTCAATAATATGAATCAAAATATGTTTTTCTTTCATTCTATAGTTTTTAAATTTGTTAAAACAAAAAGAATAGAAATTTTATGAGTTATCACCGTTTGTCGCTGTATAGCACTATGAGGGTTCTTGTTCCAGAAAACTTCAAGCAACAAACCAACCAACAAAAAGAATAGTGGAGAAAATTTCATTCAAAAAACTTTTTTAAAAAATTGTTTATTTCTTTCTTGCTTTTTCTTTCGTCTTCTTATTCTTTTCTTAGGGTCCTGCTCCACATCAGCAGAAAACGCGAGCGTAAAGCAGAAACGTAAAATGGATTAAATGGTATATCTATGGGAAGTGCCCGGATTTTCGGTTTCTGCCTTCGGTTTCGGTCGCGTTTTCCGCTGATGTGTAGCAGGGCCCTTACTGCACCAGTTGTAATGAAGATTGTTTTATCTTCTTGTATGAAATATTGCAGTCTTAATCTAACGATATACAATCCACATTGTGGAGCAAATTTAAAGCTTAAGCAATAAGATAGCACCCCTAAGCCAGGCAAAACCAGATGAAGTACATTGACAGTTCGGTATGATAATTCGTCCCGATTAAGACTCAGCAATCTGGTTGCCACACTGTTAAAAGTTTTCCTGAAATTTTACTGTAAAATTTTACGGTAGAGAAAATTAGAGTTAAAAAATGCAAGATGCAAGCAGCTAGAATCGAACCCAAGACGCAGTTATCGCACTTTGCTTCCACACATTGCGAACAGATCGCTCAGTAAGTCACGTGGTTTATCAAGTGGCGCTGTAATCGTTTCTTTTTTATGGTACAATTTACTGTAAATATTTTCGTTGCTGTAAATGCAACATTTTACAGTAATATTTACCATAAAAGTTTCCTGAATTTTGAACAGTGCAGTTTGGTTATCAGTTGCTAGTTACGAATTTGTTTGGCACTCGTAGCTTCTAAGTAGAGGCATCCAATTGGATAACAGTCTAATTTAGAGCTGAGACTCCTCATGAGGATGAAATCGCAGCCTCTGGATAGCATCAGGTTTAAAGCTGCTTCGTTCAAAAGAAATACCAATGCGTCAGTATTTTCTTTCAGGCAAGTTTTAAGCAACAATGACACAAAGATGACAAACTGATGTGTTGCTTAGAATTTTATGTTGAAGTCATGATATAAACACTTACTACAGTTATGGGAAGTACCCGGATTTTTGGTTTCTGCCTTCGGTTTCGGTCGCGTTTTCCGCTGATGTGTAGCAGGGCCCTTACTGCACCAGTTGTAATGAAGATTGTTTTATCTTCTTGTATGAAATATTGCAGTCTTAATCTAACGATATACAATCCACATTGTGGAGCAAATTTAAAGCTTAAGCAATAAGATAGCACCTCTAAGCCAGGCCAAATTAGATGAAGTAGATTGTATATCTAATGATATACAATCTACATTGTGGAGCAAATTTAAAGCTTAAGCAATAAGATAGCACCCCTAAGCCAGGCAAAACCAGATGAAGTACATTGACAGCTCAGTATGAAGATTCGTCCCGATTAAACTCAGCAATCTGGTTGCTAGTTACGAATTTGTTTGGCACTCGTAGCTTCTATAAGAGGAGGCATCCAATTTGATAACAGTCTAATTCAGAGCTGAGACTCCTCATGAGGATGAAACCGCAGCCTCTAGATAGTATCAGGTTAAAGCTGCTTCGTTCAAAAGAAATACCAATGAGTCTGTATTTTCTTTCAGCCAAGTTTTAAGCAACAATGACACAAAGATGATAAACTGATGTGTTCCTTAGAATTTTATGTTGAAGTCATGATATAAACACTTACTACAGTCTCTTATGCCATAACTGCTGTGGAATAATTAAAAGTAAATTCTGAAAAAAATTTAGAATTATTTCTTTTATAAAGATCATAAAAAATAGATCATTATATTTATTTCGTTTCATTTAAAGCTTTCTTTAGATGCAATAAAAATTTTAGCTCTAATTAGTGACCACTGTCTTATCATTAATTAATAATATCATTAGCACATGCAACAACGAAGCATGAATTATTTATAAGGCGTACGATATTTTTAAAAATTTTATTGAGAAAATAAATTCAATAGTTATTTGTTTGTGTGAGAATCATAAATCGATTTCAAGTTCAGCTTCCATTCATACCGAAAAATACAAGAAAAAGTCAATTAAAACAATATTACTATTTTAAACCAGTTAAAACTGTAAAATCTTAGTTTTTGTTTAAAAAAAAAAGCGAGCACGTATGTGAAAAGCTAAAAAAAATAATAAAAATAATATTAATAATAACTGAATAAATAAAAAAATGTCGGTTCCGTGTTGTTAATAGCTACGTATAATATATTCTCTTTTCTCAACTGAAAATGACTTTAATTCATTTTTCTTTTTTTCTTTTTGTCTAAACTTTTTTTACGTTTCTTACGCATCTTAATAACTGAATTTGTCTCTGTTAAAACGATATTCAGACCCTACTCTACGAGGAAAATATAATGTGGGATTGCAAAATATCTGAATGAAAAAAACATAACCGATTGATATAACAAGTAAGTAAGTAAAAAAAAAAGAACTGCTTTAGCTTTCTTAAATGTTACCTTTTACTGATTTCAAAGTTCAAAAAATTTGAAAATGTTATTAGCTATTGTTTTGCTTTTTATCGGTTTTCTCGGCAGTGAGCGCGGGCTTATCGTTAGAAAAGACTTTGTTTAGCACTTTGTCCATTAAATAAAGATTTTCCTTTGACTAATATTTTCTTTTTACCGTACTTTTTTCTTAATTTAATCTGAGAATATCTTTTTGATAATTTATTTTTTAATGTCATAAATAGTGGCTCCAATTTAAAGGAAAATTATGCTCAAAAATTCATTAATCATTATCCATTATTATCTCTTTAAGGATATGTATCAATAAATTCAAGCTTCAAAATTACTTAAGTAATTAATATTTTTTTAACATATTTTTTATAATAATTCATTTAAAAATGTATTTATTTACTCCAGCTCTTCGTATCAAAAATGTTATTTTTACACTTTAAAAAATACCTGTTTTTACAGTATAATGCAGCTAATTTTGCAATCATTTTACAAAAATAAACTATAAAATTGCTAAATTTACAGTAGTGGACTGTAATATTGCTAGTTTATAGTAAAAAATTTAAAATTTCTAGTTTCACATTTCTAGTTTGATCCTGTGCATTTTACAATTTCAAACTGGAACCACTGCTGCCAGTATTATATTGTTGTTTTTACAGTATAATACAACTAATTATATGGTAATATTGCTAATTTTAGGGCGATAAACTGCAAAATAGCTAGTTTTACAGTTTTAAACAGGAACCTTTGCTGCTATTATCGTACTGTAAAAACAACAGCTTCTTTTTTGCAGCGTAAAAGTTTTCTACTGCTCAGAAATCTTAACCTTATAAAATTCTGAATGTATGCTTTATCTGTGTCCATTTTGCTTTTTGTACGTGTCCTAAAATGATCAATTCTATGAGAAATGTGAAAGAAAATGCCTACATATTTCTCCTGCCCATTAAATAGTGGCACATGTTCAATCCTGTCCTGGGAAATCTATCACTTGCAGGTCTTCAATTCACACCCCGAGAATTTTCCCTTATTTCTGTAGGGCAGATTAATTGTTCTAGATTCTAAGTAATTAAGGGTATAACACGCTTTGAGGAATAGGTTGTTATGGATACTTAAGATTAACTGCTGATATATCGATGTATACATAATTGTATTACTAAAGTATTGTTAATCTTTTTTTTTTTTTTTTGATAAAACGGGCATAATTTTATAAAAATTCCATGTGAGCCTCCATTTTTTTTTATCACACACTTAAGATAAGCATCATCATAAAACTTTATGAACTAAATTTTTTTTAATTTGGTCCACCCATTACTTCACATTTGAATTGTGAGAAAACCATCTCGTAATGTCAAAAATAGTCTGGATACTTTTGCATATAATAGCCAAACCACCTTGGGTACGGCAAGGATTGTTTTTTTTTAATTATCTACTTATATAAAAAAACTGAGTTTCATTCTATCTTTCTTTCTATCTATCTTTCTATCTGTCTATGTCACGCTTCTTTCTCCTGAACGCTAATGAACTGAAAGTCGAACCAGGTACCGATAGATAGGTATTTTTTCAGGCTTTATTAGTTTCAATTTATATAATTATACGATTTTAATTAGCGAAGATATCAATTAATAAGTAGTCAAATTTAAAGTCATTAAACCTAATAAATGATTAAATATGAAATCCATTGTTACAAAACGTGGTTTCTATGAAACAGTTCTTCCAATGATAATGATAATTTTGAATGAAGGCTTAACTAAATCAAACACGTAACTCATTAGCGGGCCACTTACATAGTATTTTTATCGCTAGTTACTTGTAATATTTTGAAATATTCATTTGTTGAAAAGCCATCTACTTATATTAAAAACTGAGTATCTATGTCTGCTTCTTTCCCTTGAGCGAGCTGAACTTATTGAAAGTTTCCTCACCATCTTGAAGGTGCGAAGTGCCCGTGTAATATCTCAATAATTCGAATGATTTTTTGATACAGGAAAAAAGAAAAGGCACGAAGGCGCCTCCTAGCGAGCCGCCTTGGCGGGGAGTAGTTTCTTGACATTTTCTTCACTACTTTCAAGGCACGAAGTGCCCGTGCAACGCCGGGCCACGTGCGTGGAATGTCTTGTAATCGAATGAACATTAAATTATATCGAATAATATAACTTCAGAATGAGGTAAAAGTTATAGAGGGGGGACGTTGTGCATCAACATGCCGCAGGAAGCTAATCTAGCTGCCATGGCCACGCAGCTAGCTGCTTGGGCATTAGTGGCCCACGTACGTAGTATGTCTTAAAATCTTATGAAAATTAAATTTTTCAAATATCACATCAGAATGAGGTAAAAGTTGGGTGGCGGGGGGACATTATGCATCAACATGCCGCAGGAAGCTAATCTAGCTGCCCTGGCAGCTAGTTATTATTAAAAAATGATTTAACTCAGCAACAAAATTGTCATTAACTATATCAAGCATGTGGTGAACGCCTCAATAGTATCTTTGATTTTCAGCGGCACACCAGAACAATAACTTTGGTGGTGTAGTGAGGCACCATCGACCCTTACACTGTCAACCCAAAAAAAAAATTACAACAATTTTACAACCCTAAAGTACACTCGTGACGTGCTTCAATCACAGGGTTTTTATCCTCATGGCACTGGTCCCATTAACCATTTTTGAGCAGGACAACAGACGGTCACACGCAGCAAGGGTGTCACAGGTCTCCCTCCATCTCATTATTCCCTTCTCTTGCCTGTCTCATCCCCTGATTTGTCACAAATCTAGCATATCTAAGATCCCCCGGGAATTTAAGTTGAACAACCTACGAGTTTGACTATAGGATTGATGACACGTTTACAATCTTTGTATAACGAGATGACATAGGACATTGTGCTATACTTTTAAGCTTCAATACTCACCAACATAGACTCTTACATTAATGTTAGGTGTTGCCTAATAGGGTATTAAAACCTCCATTTTTCCTGTAATAAATGATAATTTTGCTTTCATTTTAAAATCAATGTTTTGAAGCAATGTTGTCCTCTCGTGTGTAAATTTCCTATCATTCTGTCAGCTTCTTCATGGTCCGTCGATTTCTTTTATACTATAAAGTGTATTTGCCGAACTCACCAATTCTTAAAAACGTAATATAAAGATTGATTTAAAATTATCTTTCAAATTTCAAGGTGCATTTCAGACACATTTATGAAATTAAAATAAAGCAATATCAGTATGTAAGGAAACATCTAAAAGTGCACTTTTGCTTTATTATCGAAAAAATATAACTATCTTTGTGAAAAATGTTCACTTTTATTGCTCTTCATGGGGAGTTTTTTAAAAGAAATGAATAAAAATGGGTTACAAAAAATAAGCATAAAAGTTGGGGAGAAAAACACATTAACTTGAAAAAAAATTCTTGTTTAAACTATATTTTTAATTACTGAAACGAATAATTTAATGCAAAAACGTAACAGAAACCTCTTCTTTAATGCACTTTCTAAAATATTGTTTACTATTTCGGGAACACAAACGTAGCACTAAACATAAAATATCGTTCTGTACGTATCGGTATTCTTATGCAAATCACGAAAGCATAAAGAGCGATAGTTTTCCCAATGTAGTTTTTTCCCCTCTTGCTAACTCTCATAGACATAGAATTTGGGATTTTGGGAGCCTATGAATTTTTATGAGTTGTATGTTTTTGCATTCATTACAGATTTTCTTTCATAGAATTCATAGCTACTTTTTATCAGCTTATATTTATGTATATTATTAAAAATGCATGATCACAAAAGAATTTCATCGCTTGAAGATTTAATACAGTGCTGAAAGGAGCTTGAATAGTACTTGGTTTTTAATTATTGTAGATTCATTTTTTAGAGATTATCGTTAAAATATAGTTGTTGTTCAGAGTGAACTTTCCCTCTTATTCAGTAATTATTATTTGCGATAGTTTACAAAATATATCAGGTGAATCCTTTGAATGTGTCACGATGATGGGGCTTAACTCACACATAGTTGATATCTTTTTATAATAATAATACAATTATCTTCTTTTTATGGGTTTTTACATAGATACATTACAAACACAAATATTACTTTGAAAATGTATCTATATTAAAAAAAAAAAAAAGTAATAGATCACACATGAACTCTTTTTAAACAGAGTTACACTTCTTGGAAATATTTTAATTTATAATGAAAAAATGCATAAAAAGTATGATATGATAAAAATAACTGAATCTCATATATCTATTAAAATGTCAATGAAGCATAACTAGTTTTAAAACTGATTTTGCTTCATTGACATTTTGAATTCAAAAAAATGAAGAAGACATTTTTTAAAAATAAGTTCACCAAATCGAAGGAACATACGCTAGCCAGATCTAGTTAGAATACTCAATTTTATCGTTTTAATGTCTTATGAAGCAAAATTTGAAAAAAATAAAAATAAAAAGCATTATATTATGTTAAAGATATTATTCAATAATTAAAAACATAAGCAAGAAATAAAGAACAAACTTGTGACTCGTGCAAAAATCTTATTTCTTTTAGGAAAGTGTCAAAATTTCCTATTTCACTTTCAATAAAGATCCGGAAATAGTATACGTCTTCGTTTGCAATCATGGTGATGCCAATTTTGTTACTTTTTTATGCTAATAAGGGATTCTTACGATAATAAGATATAATGTTAATAGTAACATTAAAATGTAATGCATCAGAAGATAAATTTATCCATTTTTATTGCAATAAAATAGTTTAAATATTTCAACAACAAAAATTAAAAAAAAAAAAAAACAAAACACTTAGCCTCTTCAGTTGAACAATGCAAAAAATTTTAGAGACGCTCCTTGAAAAAATAATGGACAGAAAATGTTTCTAAATTCTGCCAGTAACAAATCTAGAAAATACAGAAAATTTGACACTAAAAGGCAGTAACATTCTTAAAAATTGATCTGGAATTTCAATGAAGTACTCAAAAAATATCGCAAACAAGGAAAGTCACGTTTTTTGAATAAACAAGGAACCATCTGAGAAAACTACCGAAATGTATGCATATAGTTTGAAAGTATTATTTTTCCTGTAGATAAAGATCTCAAAATATGAAAGCTGATTCCGCCAAAAAGAGTAATTCGCATATGAAGCAAAAATATGATACTGCTCTCAGTCTAACTATCTTGAGAATGAGTGGTAACATTCACAAAATACAGTTCAACAACATATTTTTTCGAAAAACCCAGAAACGAGTACACGGGTCTCGTGACGTAGGTTACCCCTTTGTGCCTAGCAGCGTTCCTTTCTTTATTGCAAGCGCGCGTACGCAAAAGACGAAGAATGTCGCACGAAATGTGATTTATTGAACCAACCATGAGAAGGATGAGTTACAACGAGAGCAGATAAAGCATGAAACAAATATGGCCTAGTCTAATGCAAAATTGCAAGAAAATAGAATTGCTCTTTTGCCTACATTTCTAGGAAAGCTAATGCCCAGACACTGTAATTCGCCCTCATCAGGAAATTAGTCAACCTGGATAGGCAGCAGTTGTGCTACTGGCAAAAACACTTAATGAAACAGTTTAGTGTTTTTTTTTTCTTTAAGGTAGCTAAAGATATTTTTGACAGCAGTGAAAAGTCTGCAGATTGGCAACATTCGGCAGCTTAATAAGCTTTTTCGCAAATATACTAGTTTTTCTCTGGAAAATGGCGGAAACCCGTATTATCTCGGAATATTAACCTGAAATAATTTGTGACGTTAGAGACGTTTTTGTTGGTGTTGCTGTTAACTATACGACTCAGGTACAGTCATGGAAAAAAACGAAACACTCGCTCGTATTCGAAGACTATTAACACTAGAGACACGTGTAATATGTTATTTTTTCAGGAATAATGCGCTCTACAAATTTCTACTGGTAAAGTGTTAAGGGGTCGTCTTCATATAAAAATCGGCATCAGCTTTAAAGTTTTCTATGAAAACCCCCCTTTTTTATCACATATTTGTGATCAGCATCATCATTTTACTTTATATACCAAATCGTTTTAAATTTGCTGCAGCTGTTGCTTCACAATTGCCCTAAGAAAAAAACCTCCCAGTAATGTTAAAAATATTTTTGATACTTGTGCATATAATACCTAAACCATGTTGGGTAGGGCAAATATTGCTTTTTTTTTATATCAAAGTATGAACCAGCCCAATAAAAAAATGTCATTTACTTCTTCTCAAATGAAATTTTGAATTTTTTATGAATTACGAAATTAATATTTGAAAACATGATGATCTGGAACCATATAATATTTTGATGGAGAAAGAATCTAGAAGTGGTTTCAAAAGAGAATCCAAAATGGGAGCTAGAAATATTCAGTAGTTTTTAAGATGTGCTAAAAAACCCATTTTTCGGGACCATATACAACTGTGTAAACTGAAACAACAGCAGGGAATTTTTATGTTAAAAAAGAGGAATATGCTTATTCACCAGTTGCAGAACATGTTCAACTTTTTTATACAGTAATTATACGTTGAAAGCGAAGCAGTTAATAAAACTGCTGAGTATATTTTTAAACTGGTAGACAATCCAATTTTTGTCCATTAGTGAGAAGTCTGCTTTCATGCAACATGCAGTAATTCAGAAAACTTTTTACGTGGATATTTGAAATCACAAAAAAATGTGGCATCTCGGAAGGTTATTTGGAATTATTTGTGACGATTAGACGTTTTTCTACATTCTGAGCCACGGTTTTAAGGTATGTCACTACGTTCGAAGCCCTTTTTTCAAAATACCTTCGAATTATGGTATTTTTTTACTCAATTCATATTAATTGACCTTTAAAAAGATAAAAATGGTAGAAAATATGTATATATAGCTATACATTTTGAAATAAACCATTTTCTTGAGCGTTTAACGATACAAATCAATATAAACGAGGGAAGTCCCAGAAGACAGAAAAATGAAATGTAACCATTCATATTTTTTACATGTGTAAAATAAGTCATTTTCTTCAAGATAGACTATTATCTAAGAGAAATATCAATTAGATTTGAAATTATAAAATTATCAAATATATATATACCTGATTTCGCGTAAATTCATCAAGTCTATTTACAATAAAAGTACTAAAAAGCAATCAAAAACACCATCATATTAAAAGATAATAGTCTATCTGAAGCACCATAATGTAGGGAAGCTATATCCAAATTTTCAAACAAAAATAGCTAAAACTTGTTTAATTAGAGGCTCCTGCGTTGCTCAAAATAACGAAAAAACTGATTTTCGGGAAAATGCATTTAAAGTATAAGTATCAATTTATTTAATAAAATTTTAAATCAATTTTTTTTCAAAACTCTCCACATTTATATTGGACACCTTCTTTTTCCTCAAAACATGTATTTTTTCTCTTTGTACTAGCTTTTAGTTTTTCACTTTTTTTTCTTCAACTTCCGGCTGTCAAAGCAGACAAAAACTCAACTTCCGGTAACCGTTTTGTTTTCGGGTCATTATAAAAAATAGCTGTAACTTTTTTTAATATTAAGCGCATTGACAAAATTCAAGTACCATTTTAAAGCTAAATGATTGAGTAATAAAATAAGATAATAAAATAAAAACGTGAATTTTGACCGAAAATCATTTTTTCAACGTAGTGACATACCTTAACATTATTGCCAATCCTAATACAGTAGTTTATATGAATACAGTGGCTTTTAAAGCGTAACCTCTCTCCAGAAGGTATGTGCTGCTTGAGTTAGTGCTTAGTTAAAAATATGCATCTACCTTCGTTTGAACAAAAAGAAAGAATGTTGTATTTTTCCCTTGAACTCTAACAGTAAGGTTTTCTCGCCTAGGTTTCAAAAAATATTATAACTTTAACAAATCCGAGAATTTTTAATTAATTACAAAAAGCAAATGTATTATAGCGATTAGCTTTATTTAATTTCTTCGAAAAATATGATTTGTCTACTCTTTGTAAACTTTGACCTTGAAAGTAGCACTTTACATGTAGTGGTGGTTCCTAAATCTTTGGTCGGTCATAACTTTTGTTATACTGGTACTAAAATGATGCTGCTTGGTACCTAGCTTATTTTTAGACCTCCGCGCCTAATTATGTAACCAAATGTAGGGGCTCTTATTTGAAAATTCAGATTTTTAGTTCATTTCACTTTGTATATAGCCCTTTATCAAAATTTTACTCACATAGCTTTAAAGAAGGCTTTAATCCATATCAGATGACGCCTTTCTTTCGTTCTTAGCAAGTATAGCAGCCGAATAATTCAGAGTGTTTCGTTTTTTTTTTTATGACTGTACCACGCAGGTACCACAGGATCACGAATAGATACATGAACCTGATAAAAATTGGAATAGGATACGACTTCCATTTTTACGTGCACCATTAATCCATTAATGCCTAGCGTCCCTTTTTAGGGACGGTCCAAAAAGTGTGCTTGATTCTTCCAAAAATGAGCATTTCAACCAAATAATAGTGTTAAATTATTACTTTGGTATTGTTTCAATTCATTAGTAACATAGTGAAGCTTTTAACCATTGTATAATGTGTTCTGAAGCCGTTTTATTATAATCCTTATCAAGAATTACATCGTTCAATCTCAAGAGCAAAAAGTTAAGTTTTTAAAATTATTCCCTGCTTCCCAATTAATGTTAATTGCTGCTATCTTTTCAGATAAGGCACACAAAAAAATTAGTAATACAAGTATGCACCCACTGGTGGGTAGCGTCCCTTTTTAAAAACGATTTTTCTTTCTTAATAAAAAAAAATATTTTTCACATGATATTTTTTATTTTTTTTCCTGTACATTAAACACTGTTTGTAACCAGTATACAAAATATCTTTGTGGAAAAAAATGTCAGGCATTAATGGATTAACGTGGAAGATCGATTTAGCTCACCACACTTGCCATACGGCCCGTTTATAGGACTGGCAGCCGTTTATAGGGCTTGCAAACTTCTCTGACCACTAGACAAGGTGGCCGGCTCCAGAACCTTTATCAGAACCTCCAGTTCTTAATTACCTAAAAACACTGAAAGATGTTAATATTCCAAGTAAAAGCAGAGGCAGTGGACTTAAGATGGTAAAATGTAAAACATCTTTATTAAAACCAAACGAACGTTAAAATATGAACAAGATAAAAACACAAGCTAAAAGAACTACATAACTACAAACTCGAAGACCGGGAGGCGGCAACCAACCCTTGAACTAACTGTCGAACTAACTACACATGTAGAACACACAAGACTATATGGAATGCCAGATGATTAATTCAATCACCCGAGCCAATCCGAGCCATAGTTACATTTCACCTCGTTTCCAAAGTCAGATGGTTTAGAATTGTGGTTCAAGAAATAAGAATCTAATTAATTTAGAATGCTATGAAAACCTTTAGCACAATTTTTAATTTTCGAGTGGCATAAAAGTGAAGTTTATGCAAAAGAAATAGGTTCACGGTACGGAAAAATTATAAGTATGCTTCAAGATCTTTCAGTAAGAACAATTTTAGTATTTACTTAAGAGCAAAGTTAAACATTTATCTATAGCAAGACTACATGAAAAAAAATACTAATAATGTAGAAGATGCATTAAAAAAATCCCAATCAAAAAAGAAAATAAATATTACAAATAAATATTTTTTATCTCCATTTTAAGCAAAAATCATGTTTTTTTTATGCATGACTGTGCCCGAAAGATTTCAAAAGTTTTCAAAATAGTATGGTCTTTAATAATTAATTACAAACAATTAAATGTTTCATTTTGTTTAACTAGAACCAATGTTTGCTAAAGCAGTTACTGAGCAAACATTCAAATATTTGAGAGTATACTCAAAACCGGAAACTATGTTTGAAATACTGAATTTAAAAACCAAACATGACAAAAGAGAAGAAGATCAAGAAAACTAATCCTTTTAATTGTCGTTTGGTAAAAAATCTTTCCAATCATAAAATAATTTTAGATTTCCATAAAAAGAAGAAAATCGTTAACTATATATTTTGCATCATAAAAGTAGTTAATTATCTTTGATATTAAGGAGCAAATTATACAGTTTGGATTTTTTTTTCGACTAATCCATAGTGAGTTGAGAATTGTTAAAATAGGTTGAACGCTTTTTTTTTTGCTGGAACAGACTGCTTGAATATTTTCACTTATTAGCATAAACTTAGAAGGTGAGATGTAAACTAATTTTACTCAGAAAATATATGCGATAAAAAGAGATAAAAGCCCTTATTAATAATCTAATACGGTGGACGCTGGTTAATTAAACCAGTAGTTAATTGGATCAACTGCTTTAATGAATCACATCGCCAAAAACAGAACAATATTCAGCTTTATTGAATTGGAATTGTTAAAAGCATGCGTGATTCATATAAATGACGAAACTGTACGCTGTCATAAATCTCAAAATGAATTAAACAAAAATACCACATATTTTGCATATAAATACAGGAAAATCAGCAATGAGAACATAGAAATAGCTCGAATTTATTTTTAACATTTATTATTTTTGTTCAATTTCAATATTTTATTTTACGAATACCAGTATAGTTCTTGAGCCCTCTACACTACGTTTTAACAATAGTCCTCATTACAAAAAGCACAATACAATTATGTAACATGAAGGAGCAAGGGGGTAAAAAGATGTATGTCATTACGCTTTCTTTATAACTACGCCTATGAAAAATATTGTGATATGTAATAAGGGGAGATAAAGCAAAGTGTGACACTTTGTGACACTAGAAGAGGGATTCAACAAATTTGAAAAAAAGTATGACATCACGTATCAACATTTCTACCCCAAACTGTTTTCCAGAACTGCCTTATATTGACCTAAGTTAATCTTCCTACCGCTGATTGCTCCAGTAGTCAGACATTTTTACCAATTTTCATTTTATATCCGGCATGTGTTTCACTTTTTCCAGTGCATTTATTGTAAATGCAGAATGACATTGAAAAATAAGTAAATATTTTAAATTAACTTTGAAACGAAACAAGTTACAAATAAAGTAATATAAGTTGATTCCTTTTTTTAAGGTACCTATCTTTGAACATAAAACTTGCTTTATACGATAAAATTTAAGCTGTTTTAATTTTTTGCAAACATTTTTGACAAACTTTCGTTTGTTTAAAGCTATATTTAAATGATTTACCCCACTCTTAGCTCAACCAAACATATGTAATTATTAATGAGTACAGGTATAAATTTTAAGAGACTCGTAATTTGCCTCAACTCCTTATTTGGTTACATAGCATTTGCGCAATTTACATTGCTGAAAACATATTAGTTAAGAAATAGTTACATGTCGTTCACATTTAAGCAAAACTGTTTAAAATGAGGAAAAAAATACAAGTACCTCATTTACAAATGCATTGTCAACAATGTAAAGTTTCCAAATGCTATTTAACTAAATTAAAAATTGTTGCCGACTCTGAGGACGGAATAAGACCGAAAAATAAAAAACGACGACACTTGAAGTTTTTTTTTTTTATTGTTCTTGCATTATAAACATAATATATTTTTTCCTAATTATTCGTTGAAAAATAAAGTAAACTTTCAACAGTTCATATATTATCAAATTCCCGTCTTTTCTTCAAATTTAAAATAAATCACATTCATGATAATAATTGTACTTGAGTAAAAGATAAAACAACAAAACTTTACTTGATAAATTGTTATATCTCCTGGAATTGACGTTTCGAACAAGTGAAGCAACTGGGCATTAGCTAATTATCTTCAACTACATCTCGTTTCTATTTTCGCACCGATCACTTCCAGAAGATAAAAACACACTATTAAACATCAAAAAAGGGGAAAAGGGTTTGCAATGGTGCTTTCTAATCGTCACATCGATGACTTTGTTGGTAATTCTTTCAAGCATAAAAATTTATCTGTCAGCACCAAACTTCAATATGAAAGGTAAAATTGGAAAGAAATTGTCAAAAAGACGTTTTATGAAATTGTTTCAACAATTTCTTTTTTTAGATTTTACTTCACATCAAGCGGATATATTTTGAAATTGAGTTTTAATTTAAATTGCTCCCACGCTTTGACGAAGTTTGTTCAGGTTTATTTTAACAGGAGAGATCTCATATTAAAAGTAAAATATTTTATGCCAAAAATGGAGCTTTGTTTCTTTCAATTCTTATAAGAAAAAAAAATTCTAATGCTCTTGATATCTTGACTTTCGTATTTCATTTGTGCAATACTTATAATAAATAGTGTTCCTCACATTATTACAAATCTGCTAAGCAGTATTGCTCATAACTTTAAAATGTTATACTTAATGAAAAAAATATATCTTATAGCAAACGAACTATTTTGCTTTAGGAATATAATTTGGGCAGTTTGTTCACACGTTCTAGAGCTTTGAAAAATACGCATACATAATATAATACGCACGGGACACACAAAACTAGGTCCAATGGAAAATTCTGGCAATTTTAGAAAAAAGAGACAGTTAGTTCCTAAAACACTTAACAATATATAACGTACAATTTAATATTCACCTTTTCTTATGACTTCTTGCTAGGTTGATGTCAATTTAAAATATCATTTTAAAAAAGAAGGAATAGTTGAATAGTGCCAAGTCAGTGAACTCTAGTAGGTGCGAATACATTTCCGAGCTTAACTGTACGTTGTTTTGAAGAGTATCCAAACAGTATGTAAAGATGTGAAACAACACTACTTATATTCTAAGTATCCAAAAGACAAGAGGATCCTTTAAAAAAGTGGGGGGGGGGGTTTACAAATTGCCATCCTTGAAAAGAGCTCACAAGCAATGACTAACATTACATCGTATAGAAAAAATAAAAACCCTTTAAAAAACAATAATTTCAAAGGCACGAAATTTCTATACTCTTTTTCATTTTAATGTAACATTGCATTTTATTTAGGGGTATCAATAGAAAGTTAATGAATTTTATCAAAAAATAAATAACTTCAAGATTATCTTTGCTATTGTTTAAATAAAAACAAAGTACTTCAATTTAAGGATTTTTACTCATAAAAGAAAATGCTTTGAGTGACAGAAGCAAATAATTGGTTCCAAAGAAAAAACTCATCTAGGTGAAATAAAAGTATATACAGTTCAATCAGGAGAATTTTAAGATTGAAAACAGAAAAGCAAAATGGAAACTCAAATCATAGCTTTGAGCTAAATTTCCCATTGTTTAAAAACAAAATTACAGCTTTCAGATTTAAAAATACAGTATTTATATTTTTGTTTAAAATTTGAAATTAGTTATTCAGTACGTAAATGAAAATGACAAAACTTTTTTGTTTTTAATTCATTGTTCAAAATTTAAATGTTAGGTTTCTTTTTTTTTCCTTTATTTTATAAGCGGCTTAACAAAATTGATTTCACCTTAAGCTTTTAGTAATTGTTGAAAAAAAAAAGAATATCCAAATGAGTTCTTCAAAACTAAAGACGAATCTTCGATAAAACATGGTGGAACAACAAATAAGCATTGAAACAAATGTTCAGAAAATTATATATATATTATCTTAACTATATTTTTTATTGCCTTGCCTATTTCAGAAACTGCGTACACTGTTAAAACTGACTTGCTTGAAAATGAGACAAAATAGTGACTTGTTTTTTCCGAGTCAATTGGTCTTGAATTTTAGTCTCCGAAAATTTGAGTTTTGAGACAGACCTGTTACTTAAATATTTCACAAATACGGAAAAGGGAAATATTACTTTATTTACATTGAAACAATTTAAATTCGTAGAAAAAGACAAAGTTTATTATCATGAAACGATTTTCTATCTTACGCGTGACTAACGATTCAGCAGCTCCGACGAAAACAGATATCACTACGCGAGCAGCAGGAAAGGAAAAGGGAATTTCCCTAGCGCCGATGGACGAATCAGAGATGGCTTGAGAAGCGATATAATGGGTAAGTTTTTAATTTTCAGTGTTATGATTATGAACAGTTACCCTGCTTTTATTTTTATTTGATACCTTTTTTGAATTAACCAGTTGTCTTAGCAATAAGTATAGCACAATTTCAACTTTATCGATTTCACTAACGGACGAAGCCCGCGAAAACTAAGCCTGTCCTGTATCTATATGTGTAAGTGGTAAGCTGTTTTTACCATGGTATTTACCGTCCTTAGAAGAACCCGTTTTCTCCATGGTTTTTACCATCTTGGACAAAAATATAAAACATTCAAGGGGTTTCCTTTCAATAAAAATGTTTTTGATTTTGAAAGTGTAAGTTAAGGTAAAATGATCAAGGCTGTATAAACATGAACAATCTCTCCCTCCCCTTTTTTAAATTTAAATCAAATTTCAACGACAGTAATCATTCGTTCAAAGCTAGAACTTAAGTTACGAACAATACTATAATATCCACAACCTCCTAATATGAGCTATGTACACGGGGGGGGGGGGGGGAATCCAAATGAAAAGGAAAGCATTTTTTTATTTTGATGGTGATAATGTGATTTTATTGTTGACTTTGCTGGTTTTTTGTGAGCCAACAAAATAAAAAAATGCTTCTAAAAATATTTGCCGTTGTTGTTTTCTTTTGCAATATGTGCTAAAGAATAAATGAAAGTCTAAACTCATAAATAATATGTTATTGTAAAAATTCTTATGCTTAAAACATAATTATTGTTTCGGTAATTTTATTCAAATAATTAATTTTCAACGGATATGTTTGCTAAGTTCATTCATGCATAAAATAAATGCAGTTAATTTTTTCCTAAGAAAATTTTTAAAGAAAGGAAAACATAAATTTAACAATATAAATATTTGTGTCCTCTTAACATTCATTCTGTGGAAAAATGCAATTTTTTCGTGTGCATGATTAGTGCAATAGCTGATTTAGTTTAGTATAATTCACATGTAACACAAATAAATTATTTTGATTAACATTCATTTATATTACCTACTGATGAACTTTGAAAATTTAGTGAGATTATTAATTTATCCGAAACGGAAACCTTCCCTCTTATTTTATTTATTTATTCTACAAATCTTTAACTCGTGAGATAGTTGTCATTTCATTACTTGTCACATGGTGTTTTTGGTAATATGGAATAATATATTAAGACAAAATAATACATAGGACATAATAGTAAAATATAAGATCTATGCAGAGGCTTATTTAGAAAGGGACAAACAGTATTTCCTAGGTTTTTTCCCCGGTAAAAACCTGGTTTTTCTCATGTCGTGGTAAAACCAGTTTTTCCAGGGAAAAACCCAACCCTGTGTGTGAGGATTTTGAATTGAATTCCCGAAAACGTAGAAATATATCAACAACAGCAAAACAATCTATTAAGTGTTTGACTTTTTCCAATTGCTTACTTTTGTAATTTCCATCTCTATGTCTCGAAACCTCCCTTTCGAATTTTTCTTGTGTTCCATGATTCGAGATAGACAGGTTCGACTGTATAAATTTATGGTATGCAATTATAATCCACTCCTAAAATGACTGTAGCAACTCAATATGTAAAACGAATAAAGGTAAAATTTGTCTACTGACAACTTAGTTAAATTTTACTATCTTAAACTATATTAATATAACATAAAGAGGAGATCTCAAACACCGGTGGCACTGTACTTTTAATGTAAACAATCATGTTTGAAATAAGTTAGTTGTCCTATTTATGAAGAACTTTCCATATGTGATCAGTTTGTGTATTAAATAATTTCAGATGTTGAATAGAGATGCACCGAGTACTCGGTAAATATTCGTATTCAGTACTCGGCTAAATTTGAATCGGGTACTTGGCCGATACCGAGTAAATGTAAATAATTGAATATTATTCAGGATATTTTTTTCAGTAATTAAAAAGATGCAAAAATATGCATAATGCAATTACTTACAATTGCTATATTAATAAAATATGACTTGAATTTTATGTAAAAGTTTTAAAAACAGGTTTAAAACCAAATTAGTGTAAAAGCTAACTAAGGGTGTGCAAATCGGGTACTCGGAAATTTGAATCGGGTACTCGGCCGATACCGAGTAAATGTAAATAATTGAATATTATTCAAGATATTTTTTTCAGTAATTAAAAAGATGCAAAAATATGTATAATGCAATTATTTACAATTGCTATATTAATAAAATATGACTTGAATTTTATATAAAAGTTTTAAAAACAGGTTTAAAACAAATTAGTGTAAAAGCTAACTAAGGGTGTGCGAATGTAGTTACCTTTTTCATATTGCATATTGGTGTTGGGCGTTTTACCTATGATCAGGAACAGTCCAAGTGATCCTTAAGACAAATATTAATGAACTTGTTAAAAAAAAACTTTGTCTCATATTCCAATATATTCCTAATCAAACTTGTGGCATAATGATAACAACACAGAAGTAAAAATGAGTAAATTTTAAAGTGAGAAAAAGATTGACTTCTAATACTTAAAGAAAAAAATTCCTGTTCACTGGTCAGTAGAGCCCGTAAGATTTTTTAGTGATTTCTAACCCTGTACATGTATGTATGTACTCGGTACTCGGCCGAGTAGTGAAAGGCCGAGTACTCGGCCAAAGTGCTACTTGGTGCATCTCTAATGTTGAACCTTCTCTTTGGCATGTTAAAACCTAGTGTGTATGTGTGGTAAGAAAGTTGGTTTTCTTTGTTATTGTTTTGATTTGGTTAAATAATTTGTTTGTTGCATGTTTATCAGCTTTAATGCAATTAGACCAGGGGTTCCCAAACTTTTCCAGTTCACAGCACCTTTTGTGGAATTAAAATTTTCTCACATCTCCTCCTCTAATCTCTGTTATGTATGAATGTATTGAAAATATGGACACTCTCCGTTAGGGTGGAGTGAAAAAAAATAAATTTTCGAATTTCAAACCCCTGGGGTTTCAAACGTTGCCTTTTGGCTCCACTAAATTACCCTTAAAATTTTAGCCCCCAAGGATAGTACCTTTAGGTTTCCATATTGTCCCAAAAAACTCCAAATATACCAAAAATCGACCTTTTTCGAATTGATTTTCAAAATTGAAAATACATATTTTGGAAATGAAAGGGGTTGTGAAAGTTAACTCCGTGTTTAAAATTTCTATATTGTGTACACTTGGTTTTTTTCGTATCGTGTGAAAATGAAAGCTAAAATGTTGATTTTCGGTTATTTTTTTGGCTTTTGGGAAATTTAGAGAAATTACTCCTATTGAACTCATACTTGTAAGAGATACTAATGGAACTAAGAGTTCATATTTATATCCCCTAACATTTCTAAAATATGTATTTTCAATATCGTAAAAAAAAAGTTCGAACTTTTGGTACGTTTGATATTATTTGGGACAATGTGGAAACCTAAAGATATTATTCTAGGTAGTGGAGATAAAAGGCAACTTTTGAGACCCCAGGCGATTCGAAATTCGAAAATTTATTTTTTTTCACATGTTTTCACATGTTTTCATCATCATGCTTCAGTCACTTAAGGGGAAACTTCCTGCCGAATGCTTAATATTTACTTGTGTTTGAATTTATTTTGCTTTTTGTTCCAGTCCCAAAATTTAATTTAAGTTTACAATAGTTTAGCTTTTTACATTTTTATCTAGCAAAAATTCTGAGAGTACACAAAGTAAAAATGATAAAGTTGCGAAGAACGTGGGAAAGAGACCCTATTGTATGAAGAGTTGGAGAGAAGTGCTTATTTTCATAGTTTAGTGGGAAGCCTTCTTTAAATATGCATTAAATCAAAACTTGTTTTTTTCTCATTGTATTTCCTTTGCAGGGCATTACTTGCAGAAACTGAGGAGCATTGCCTGGGAGACCCAGAAAGTGGCGTAGGGAGCCAGAGTCCCCTACTTACCGTTCCTTGCAGCCTCATCGAAGCAGTTTACGATAGTGTTTTACAGTGACGTGCGGTCTGCCCAAGCAAACCAAGCAGTGCATGGGCACCAAAAAAAAACTCTCATTATTATGCTTATAAGTAAAGACAGGAAATATGAATGTATATTTTCTCTTGTCTTTCTTTTCTCCTGAAACAAAGTTTCAAATTCATTAAAAAGTCGCTTGACAACTTTCTCACAATCGTTTAAACCACGATTCCCCTGGAGCACCGTTATCCCCATACAACAGAAAGAGAAGACCATCCCTGCTGCGAGTCGAACCCTAGCACAAGGAGGTTTGAAGGGGTGTTGCCATGCCAACGAATGTCGCCGTGGCTCCTATCCAATGATAGGAGACCTCCGAAGAAGCTCCTGCAGTGCCTGAAGCTCCTTCGAAACCAAGCAGGCAGTTCCATGCTTGGTGAGATTTCTAAAAGTTGCTATTTTTCGGGTGAAAGTAAAATGTTTTAAACAAAGTATTTTTTTTTGTCGCTGGATTTCAAGATGTCGGATATCGTCGCCGATTTGATTAAAGTACCCTTTTCTAGAAGATTATTTGAAGAAAACAAAAGATTGATTTCTGAAGGGAGACCGGTACCTACACTGCCAAATTTAATTCAGCAGCAAAAGACTGTAACTCGTCATTTTCAGACTGTGAATTATCAAAGGTGTGAGTGGCTTACTGGCAGTGTGTCACACAACAAACTGTACTGTTGGAATTGTTTGCTCTTTAGTACTGACAGGAACTCTTCTTGGACTGCTTAAGGATATGATAAGTTAAGCAATTTAACTAAAGCAATAAGGGACCACGATGTATCTGTTGCTCATATTCGTGCTTCAATCTCTCTAGCTACTTTCGGAAGTGTTCGCATTGAGACTGAGTTGATTGTTTATATATTTTCTTAATGAGTGTTTAATTTGCATTTTTAATTGATCAGTATTATTGTGCATATCATTTATGTTTGCTATATAAAGAATATTCTTTTCAAACTGACTGTTATTAGAATTAACACACATAGCTCAAAAAACTTATACTACTAACAAATATTATGAAATATAAGTACTACTATGGAAAAAAAATATTGGACATCGAAGATTTGATAATATTATAAAATAAAATTTAAAATAATTTATATTGTTATTGGTTATTATATTGGATGTTGGGTATTTTCTTTTTCTAACAAATGTTTAATATTTTACTTGGCACTTTTAAACTGTTTCAATTGAAATTGCTAATGATTTTATCAGTATTGAATAGTAAAGTTTATATTAGTAAATTATGCCTTGTGTCGGACACAAATTCTGATCCACGTCACCCACGCACCTGAAAAAAGTATCTTAGGCACTAGTTCTTTCAGAAGAAGAATATTTTTGAATCCATATTACACTGAAATTTATCATCAGCTGAGAAATTATGTCTGGAGACGTTTTTTTTTTTTTTTTTTTTTTTTTGCTGGCCCTAAATATTTTACTTTTTGGCTCCGGTAATAGATACTATTTTGGAAAAAAAAAACTAGAATTAGGGTTAGTGCAGGTAATTTTGAAAAAGATATTTTATATGCATTATTTTTGATTAGCTCTTGTATATAAAATTACTATTTTGTATTATATATTATAATTAATATGTTAATTTTAAGAACATAAATTTTGTTGTGTAGATGTAAAATTAATTGACTCAAATTCAAATTTAAATGAAGGGGGGGGGGGTGAAATACTACCAGCAATTTTCCGGAAAATGAAATGCATAAGTTTAAAATTTTTTGCATCGTTTTGGTTTAATTGTAAATTAGTTGTACTCCCCAGCATTATTGGGTGCACATCTAAATGGGCCATTCCATGAAAAAGTAGCAATGTTGTCCTAATGTGATATCTCATATAATTCAATAAAAAGTGACAATTTTGCATGTTTATAATTTTTTAAGCAATTGTTTTTTCATTACCCGTTTAAATGATTACTATTACATGAAACATACACGTTATTATGTGCTGCTTGTTGGCGATTTTTCTGTGGAATGGCCCTAATATTCAATTTTATCTTTTATATTATTCTCAGAAAATTAAATATTAAAAAAGATAGCATAGTGGAATTTGAGTAAAATATGGGAACATGAGAAACAGAAAAAAAGAGCAATGAAAAAAAAATAGGAACGAAAAACAACACAGCGGAAAAAAAAAGTTCAGCAAAACCCCAGAAAAATGACAAACTAAGAAACAAGAATTGCAATTTTCAAAAATAAGAAACTGAACTTCTATAAAATCACGAAAAAATTAAAAACTAAAACTGATTATCTCCAACCACTCAAATGGTGTATAAGTAGAAATTTTATGAGAGAAAATTCAACTTTTTTGAGCATTAAGACAAAGTTATTTGAAGTTTTAATTATTGATTGTACCCATGACCATCGTCTAGAAAATCCTCTGCATTTTACAATAAAAAGTGTTGGCACTGTGGCTGTGGCACGATATGCCTTTTCTGAAGATTTTAACAAAACTCACAAGAATTCTATGAAAGAAAATATCCATTTGTAGGAGTTTGAAGTTTATGACAATTGAATCGTTTGTTGCAGAAACCTGTGAACTGATTCCCCCCCCCCCCCCAAAATGATATTATTAAAGGTTATGAATGGCCAATTTTAGGCACACCGTCGGATGCAAAAACATAAGCCTTCATATGTGATGTGTGTGAACAATTTTTCTTTAAAAAAATTATTTCATTGCAGAAACTTGTTAAGTGCAAAATTTTAAACAATTTTTCGCAAAAAAAAAAAATAATTGGAAAATTGATTCCACCCGTAGGGTGACGGGACCAGTTACAGACATGCTTAAGATCCATTGGGACCAGTTACAGACATGCTTAAGAAATGGCTCCTGAAATTGACTCTAATAACATTAGATGGATACATGAGTCACAGAAATATCAGTTTTACCTGCCTAAAAAGCTTAGTTTTTAAATCCAAGCTTATGCCTGTCTGTAACTGGTTCCGTCACCTTATTATTTTTTTTTTTTTTGTTTTTGCAATACAATTCGAAGCAATTTTTTCAACGACTATACCTATTGTGATTTTAAAACGGAGAAGTTCTTTTTAGTTAGTTTAGTTGTTTAAAATTTAAAAGAGTGCACTTGATGGGTTTCTGAAATAAAAGGGTTAATTTGAATAATACTTTTACTATTTTTCAGATGCAGTCCAAAATTACTACAGTGGCTGTCGCTTTTTGAAATCACGTTTCTTTTTTGACAGTTTTAATATAAATAAGCTGGACTTCGCTCGATTTTAATCATTTGAGCGGCTGATTCAATTATTAAGCGCCCACTTTTTTTTTTGTGATGAATTAAAAAACTTTTTTTTTTAAGTTTTCATGCATGTTTCAGACATGTGATTCTTTGCACACAAAACCAAAGAGAAAAAAGTCAAAAGGGGAAAAAAACATGCATTAAACTGATTTTGAAAAAAAAAAATCCTTAATTTCATCAGAAAAAATAATACAGTGGGTGCCGTTTAGTTGAATCGGCCCCTTTTAAAATCAGCTGCGGCGCGGCCACTGGTAATTTTAATCTGCATCTGAAAAATTGTAAAATTATTATCCAAAAACAAAATGAACAAAAATGTCTCATTTCTGAACAGAAGACCCGACTCATAAACAAGACGCAAAATGCTTATTTTTTAAATTCTGTGATGACTCGGAAATAAACACAGCACTGTATCATTTCCAAGAGTAGAGCCGTCTCAAAAATTAAGAATAGGATTGTCTTGAAAATGAGCCCATTTCGTATCATATTCGAACATATTTCCGTCTCAAAAACAAGAACATCGGTTATTACTTTTAAGAACGCCGTGTGCTTCAAAAACAAGACACCCTGTTTTCTAATTCCAAGACATTTGGTTCTGGAGCCATTTTGGGTCAATGATGTTCTTGAAAACAAGACGTTTCGCCTCATTTCTAAGTACCTTGTTTTAACAGTGTATTCAATAATTTTAAAGTACTAAATTAAAATGCACAAATAAAAGTAGTATTAAATCGTAAGTATTTATCGTAAGTCATTAAAAATTACTTGAAAAGAAAAAAACAAAATTTGAGACTCTAATAATTATAATAAACATTTATAAAATAATTAGCTGGGGTTACCTCGGAACGAAAAATTAACGAAAATTGAACAAAAAATGAGAATTCATTTGCATTATAAAACGTGGCCGGCTAATGTGTTTCATGCTTGATTCAGTTAAGCCTTCATTCAAAATTCTATCGTTATTATAACTGTTTCATATTAACCACGTCTTATAGCAATGGATTTCATATTTAATCATTTAGGAAAAATCGATTTAAATTTGAGTAAAAATTTAGAGATTATTTTCAATTTCTGCAAAATCCCATCATCAAACCTTATGCAAATTAAAATTCAAGGAAGCCAGAAAAATTACGAATCTATCAGTACCTGGTTCGACTTTCAGTTCCTTGACGTTCAGGAGACAGAAGCAGGACATAGATAGATAGAAAAGATACTCAGTTTTCGATGTAAGTAAATAGTAAATCAAATCACAAAAATGTGTGGTGTTCTCATTACATTATTTAATAACCTACTTTTCAGTATGAGGTAAATCATTTCCCATAATCAAATGTTTTCTTCGCGACTTGCCAGTGGACACGGAAAAGTCTCACGTTGCCTGCTACACAAAAGGTCTTTCCTTTGCCTATCAAAACTAGGAATCACCTAAGCATATCTTGAACTATCGAGGGCTAGACTGGGACCACATACATGTATCTCCTCTTCTAATTTCGAACCTAATTGAATCGTTTATTTCGAAAAGGTAACATCTCTATTTTGATCTCCTCTGTCTCTTTAGAAAATTAAACAGAGTACGGTTATATTTTTGAATGTCATAATCAATGAAAAAATGCCTTTAGTTAAGTACACAATTACTGCAATAATTTACCAAATTACCATTGATTATGACATTCAAAAATATAACCTTGCGCTGTTTAATTTTCTAAAGAGACAGAGGAGATCAAAATAGAGATATTACCTTTTCGAAATAAAAGATTCAATTATTGTCAACGGATTTATTGATCTGGTCTGACTCCATCAGATGTTTTCTTAAATACAACAAATGTTTTCCTAAATGTTTTTAGAATATTTTGTGCAATTTAAATAATATTAATAACTGAATGCATGCCTTTGGGAACTGTTAGAGCTCTATTTCAAATAAAAATCCGAATGAAAATAAAATTCGTGTTTGTATGTCTACTACATATTTTCTACGTATAGCTTTGATTTATATGACATTTTAAAGCTATTCTTCGTCTTGATTAGTTTTATCAAGTAACATAATATCAAAAGATTTCATTTTGTCATTCTTTTTCATTTTTCCAAGCATCGCTTTCATCGATGTTTTTGTGGTGGCTAGTTCTGACTTAACACTGTTCAGCTAGATAGAAAAGCAATTTTGCTTGAAATAGTTAAATTAACTGGAGCTTTTCTATCCAATTTCATCGACAAAATACTTTTCTTGATTAGAAATAAATTGATTTTCAGCTTTTATTATATTTTCGTAGAGAAATAAGATCATTCCTCTTTTCAAATCCATTTCATGCTTTATACTGCCGGGAGTATTAATATCATTTCCCCTTTTTAAAGTTTTGTATAAAAGATTTTAAAAGTAAGTTCTGATGAATAATCATGTGACAGAGGGTATTAAATGCCATTCGCCCACTCTAATAATCTAAGGGACCTAGAGATCGATTATAGGGTTTATATTTTTGCATAACTAAAACTGCAAAAGTATTTTTTAAAAAAGCAAAAAACTATTTAGTTCTTCAACACCATATATTAGTTTTCACCGTTTCTTTTGCTACGGAATACGGATTGGGTAGTCTTTTATAACCTATATTGACAAGTTCCCAATTTTATCCTTATGCGTTTTAATCATATCTTTGCGGAAAATGGAAAACAAAGTAATATTTTTTGAGTACCAAAATGTTTTCCAAAAAAAAAAAACACATGTTTGTGACGTATGTATATAAAAACGTGTGTTAGCATAAACCATCTACTAATATTTTAACCCAATTTCAAATACAGTGAAAATAAATAAAACCATGCTTCTTTTCTTGTGATTAAACGAAAAGTTTTAAACATTTTTTTCTTTTTCAAATAAATTGCATGGGTATGCAATCAGTCAAACGCAAACAATTCCAAATTGGAAAGTAAAGTTATTAGTAAATACAATTCTTCTAACGAAAATATAAGAAAATATAGTAGCATATATAACAACAGTACGTAATCATATTTGATCTGTTAAAGAAGAGATAACTAATGGTTAAAATGCGAAAATAGTAGTCAGAATATATTTATCATGCCATTTAAAAAGGATAAAGGACTTTTTGAAAATTACCTTTCTGTAAGACGCAGTCCAAAGCTTTAGACTATTAATGAAAAGGATGAGTAATAATAATTAAAGTATGAAAAATATAATAATGGTTTTTAAACTATTTAGTCAATGAATAAACCAATACGAAAAGTAAAAGAGACAGAACTTAAGCATAGACCACTGAATAAAACACCACACAGCTTCTGGGAAATCAATTACAACTAATGGACCAGACGCAGTGTGTTGAGCTACCAAGAAAATAAATGATCAATAATAGAAGTGATGAAGTGATTCGTCTGAATGCGTAAAAGAGAAAATAGGACAAAAGACGATTATTCTATTGCAAAAATGCATATTTTGGTGCATTATTTCGAAAAAATAAATATAGTCTTGCTATAGAGAATTAACCCTTCACTGCACGGTGTGCCAGATCTGGCACAAACCAAATAAACCCTCATATATTCCTATGATTTTTAAATGCAGTTAAACTGAGCTTTGTGCCCCTTCTGGAACATTGCTATAACAGTTTAGTGTGATTTTTATGCACTAGTTAGTTGCACTCGTCTAGGTATTACAGTTCTTGCTTTTGAAAGAAAGAGTGTCTGCATTTCCGTTAGAAGTGTGCTTAGTCATTATTTCCTTTGTTCTAAAAATGTCTAAATATACTTAGTGGAAAGTTTGTTTATACCACTTATGGCACAAAATACATTGTAGATTATCACACTTATCGGCATACAAAGCATATGCTATGTGCTTTGTGCCATATATAGAACAAACAATTAAAACATCATTTTTGGTGCACATTTTTAAGATTAATTTCTTTCTTCATTTTTCCTGAACTCAGGGCTATTTAAAAGGTAACAAATGATTTCTTTCATGAAAATATAAAAAAATCGTGCAGTGAAGGGTTAACTATGTTTGGAAATTTTTGTCCTTTATATTTGTGTCTCTTCTTAGCTTTCTTTCTGCGTTGAATGTGTTAAGATAATATTTAGGTAAGCTTTAAGCGTGATATTAGTTTCTGTTAAGGGAAAAAACGCATATTTTTTTTCCAAAAAAAAAGAAGACTAAAAGGATGTACATTTGAGCTTCAACACCAATGAACCTTTAAAATCAACCGCTTTAACTTGAGTTCATCTTGTCCGACAAACAATACACAATGAATAATGGGATGAGAATTGAAAGTGCAGTTTGTTAAAGCAGTAAATCGTTTTCGGTGTGTTCGAATTTACACGGTCCTACTTAAAGTACAATAAAATAAAAGAATCTCTCTTTGTAACGAATCCTTTGCAGTTCCACACATCTCGCCAATTTTACTTCATGCTTTTAAATTTTCTTACAACGCAACGCCAAATTCGGGCTCGGCACATGCTGACACCTGATTGGCCTAGCTTTTGCTCTTTTTCTATTTAAATTTTTTTCTATTTCTCTCCCGGTACTTTGGTTCTTTCCATAACTGCTTGGCACTGAAGAAGGAGGCTGGATACATTTTCCTTGTTTGCCGATTTTTAACTTGACTTATTTGTGCTTTTAGACGTTGCTTTTTGGTTTTACTCATTTGCGCACAAAGTGAACTGTTTTTAAAAGAATCTCTCGTCAAAGCGTACAACCTACTTCATCATTGGCAAGAATATGGTGATGGGACTGCAAGGATCCATCCTCAAATAGTTTTAAAGTACCTTGGCGCTCTTTTCTGCTGCTTTTCTACCGCACGACCCCTTTCATGTTTAATTTGAAAGGACTCCTTTACAGAAAAAATGGGTAAAACTAACCTTAGCTGCAAAACGTTCGTTATTTACTAAGGCAGAATTGCAAGCAAATACCAAACAAGTCATTTGCCTGCAAAGCTACAGAATCCTTCGGTTTCTTGTCCTTTTGGTTGCGGCTTGCAGTCAATCTGGAAATGTCCTATTTAACCAGAAGTTGACGCACGAAATAAAAACTCTCAGTAAAGTACTAAAAATGATTTTATAACACTAAGAAGCCTATTTCTTTAAAACTTTCAGAAGTTATTTTTTTTTCAAAAAAACATTTTTTTCACAGGTAAAAGGTGGAAACCCGCAGAATCCTGGAACGTTACCTGTAAATAAATGTCACGTTTTAAGAATTTCTTAAAAGGTAACACTGTTCGGGTACGTAACGGAAAGAAATACAGGAATTTCGGATCACTTTTTACAACTGTTATTTTTTTTTTTTTTTTTTGCATTTAAGACAGGCGTTTAAGATGGGTCATGAGAGAAAAAAAATTCTTTTTTTTTATCCAACAACAAACTTTGCCTATAACATGTTAAAGAAAATCTAGCAAATTTTGCTTATGGTTGTTTTTTGATTCCGTTACAATTCTTTTGTACCTAAATATTGGTAATTTTAAAAAGCTTTATTTGTTTGCTAATTAAAATTAATCTGTTGTTGCTAGAGCTTCTAAACTTGACTTAGGAGTGATATTATGACTACCGTATTGTAGCAAATGCATCAAATTTAATATTTGAAAATATTTCTTTATGCTAATTGCTGCTTTTACGCTTTATTGAAGGTCAATTCATGAACACAAATGTATAACTAATGAGACATTTAAAACATTTGTTTTAAGCCAGGATAACTTTTAAAACGCCATGAGTTCTTTATTTTTGCTTTCTATTTTCGACGTTTTGCTTTTTTAATGCTTAATTGAACTAAAGAAGTTCAATTATGCGGTATAGTTAAGCGGAAGCAATTTAGCATAGAAAAAGATTATATGAGTGATTATTTTATTGAAATAAAGAAAAAATATTTTTTAAGAAAAGTAAACTTTATTTTATGTCCTATTTGGTTGGGGATTATGTAATGAATCCGCTCAGCCTAATTACCTAGCTTGTTAGTACGAAGCTGTTTTCAAAATGTATCCAATTAGCTTATCTCAATGCTTAGAGAAAGTTGCTAAATTTGAAAATACCAGATGCAATATGTTATTTAAGTCATTTAAATGTCAAATATTGCCTTCTTTAGTACTTTAAAAGAGCTGTTTGACTTTTTCAACTAATATTTTACTTTAAAAATATGGAGTAAATCATGTCTTATCATTTTTTTCATCTTAAAGTCATTGAAACATATTTTATTTTTTACGCATCTCTACAAAATAAATGAATAAACATCTTTTTTATGGTATTTTTTTATTGAGTAGTTTATGGTTGTCTCAAATAGCTCAAAATTAGATTATACAAATCCAAACAAAACTTACTACTTATTGGGGAGAGTTTTGATTCCTAGGAGACCAGCTTTTCCTCTCAATCTTGAAATTAAAATAATATACAACTCGAATAGTTTCAAAATATAAATAAGCCATGGTAGAGTTGCCTTCACAGTGACATGATTTTTAAAAATTTATTATTACTAAGGGCTCCGCCTCCTGCTCGCTTCGCTCACCAACCCCCATTCGTCGTCTGCGGCGACTACCTCACCGCCTTCGGCGGTTCGATCACCAACCTGCTTCTGGGGATTCGAGTCAACTCGACTATATGCCACTGAATATGGCGTCCCCGCTGAAAAAGAAAATACCCCCCCCCCCATCTTGATGTACATTATGCGTTTCTTTTAACTGGAAAAGCAACACACATGTCCGCCCTTACAACAGCAGTACAGTAACCGGTAAACTTCGCCATTTAGAATATCAATTCTGCCAATCAAATAAAAAAACTCCCCCCCCCCCTCCTGATATAAAAAATGGAAAAAATATGTACGTAATTGAAAAACATAGCAAAATATGCAGCCCAAACAGAAAATCCAGTTCCTTTCACTCGCAGAAAGAAAAGCATTAACTTAAACATGCAATGTAATTAATATGAAATCACGTAAACAAAATAAAATACCGTGAGAATAATGCCAACCTTTCTTGAATGTATAAAAGAAAGAAAGAAAATATGCGATAAAAACAATCCATTTGTTGAATTAAGAGGAGCAAAAAACGAAACGAAGAATCGCCGGTTTTACTTGTCGAACACGACCACTTTAAAAAATGTTTTGGAGCAATTCGGTTAAATGTAATCTAATTTTACTCGAGGTGACCCTTGAAAAATGGCTAAATTATAATCACTTTTAGCTCCTGTTATAATTAACGGAGAGATATAGAACAAACATCTTCTTTTTCAGAAAAGAAATTTCTTTCCAATGATATGTAACATTAGGGGGTGAAGGGATTTTTTTGCCCCCTAATTTGGTGAAGTATGGGGAATTTACGCTTAAAAAAATAATTTTAAGAAAACTAATTCGAAATTTTAAAAAATGGCTCCCATGTGCAAATCTACGGGGCTCGGACTAATTTGTATCAAGTTTCAAGTCTATAGGTGCTATGGGACCGCCAGGACGCAGGCCAGCCACAAACATCCTTTCACAATATCTTTGAGCTTACTTTTTTTTAATATAAGAGGTTATTGTTGATCATGAAAATCGCTATATTTCTTGAAGAAGGTACGGTAAGCAATACGATCATTGTTTTTACTATACAGTAGTGTATTTGCAGTGATGTTACAAGTATGAGACTTGAAAAGTCACGGCTTTTCTGACTTAATTTTGAAATATTTCTAAAAATTATACTTGGAGCTACCCGTCCGTTGGCAGAATGTCCTGGAAGAAGTATTTTTTAATGTGATTGAACACTTAAGTTTATAGTATTTAGTCTACTTATTGTTTAACAGAAATGCTTTTGTTGTTCAAATGAAACACTACGGCTAAATTACCCCTTCCCTCAGTAATAGCGAAAACTTGAAAAAATAAAGCTGCTTTGTGAGAAGAGTTTCGTTACTACAATATTAACACAACATACACCAGTAATTACGTCCAGCATTTAATTTATCGGATGTTTTTATTTCTAAAAATCTTGCCAAAATTAGAAAAGATCAGCATTGTCGAAATTGCAGGCCAGTAAGCTAGACGGTATTTGCTAGCAACTCTGCCTCAGTTTCGGTAATATTTGCTCAAGGTGCTTTCCTTAGAAATCAAGAGCGTGCCAAGCTCTTACAATCTCTCAACATAACTAACTTTCCTTTGACCGTTCCTGAATTCTTCCAAAATGTTAAAAATAGTTCCAAAATGTAACTTTGTGAAGGTTTCTAAACTCTTCAGAAATATTCTAGCACAATTTCAGGAAAAAAAACCTGACTACAAGGTTTTTTTTTTTTTTTCCTGTCTTGAGTGAAACACGCTTCCTGAAGAAGTTCGAACATTATGGCTGCCCATTACATTTCAAAAACGTTTAATATTATTATTACTTATAGTGTAATGTCATCACAACCAGGTCGGCTGTATTTTTTTAAATAAAAGCACTGCTTTAAATTCACTTATATAGTTTTTAAATCCTGAAAATAACTGAAAGTTTAAATTGCCTTACTAGCTTACTCCAGTGTATCAATATAAATAGCTTTTAGATTAAATGTCAAATGTTATCTTATTTGTTTTTTCTCTATTTCATACAATATCTATTTAGTTCATTTTCTTTTACGTTTTAGTAAAAAGCTGCTTTTAATTTAAAATTTTAATATTCAAAACTATTTAAAAAAACAATTTTTAAATATTTCTATCAACTTGCTCTTTATTTAAAAAGGGGCTTTTTTTTCTTCTCAAAGTTTGACGTTAAGAGCTTTCTTTAAATATCTCTAGACCCTTGAGGGAAAAAAATGTGGGATGAGATAAGTTTAGCCTCTGTTAGTTTATTATTTTTTTCTCGATAAAAGGTTTCAAAACTTCATACTGTCTTTAACACTGATATAAAATTTCCTTTACTTCTTACTTTGACAGCTTAATTATACGAAACACAGGAGGGATATATTTTGGAAAAAAAATCATTAAAACTGAAAGGAAATATGCACTTGAAGGTGCTCGATAATTTTTTTATCATTAAGGTTTAAATATCTGCTTTTTAAGTAAAGAAAATCACTGGAAAATATTCATATTTGAGTTTCGACAGAAATAAGGTGTTCTTGAAGTCTTGCACTGATAAAGAAATTTTATTTCAATAAATAAATAAATACATAAAGATTCATGCTTTTTTTTTTTTTGGATCCTTATCCCCCCCCCCCCCATTGGTACGATATTACCTAAATGTATGTATCTAATAGTAATCTTGAAAACTGAAAATGACTTCTATTAAAGAAAAAAAATCCAAAAACGCCACCAAGGATGTGTCAAGGTTCAAACCGGCGAATCTTTGGTTTTAACGCTAATTGCTCATTCGAATAGGACGATCAAGACCCATATAAGAATTAGTACCTGAATCCTCTCAGCCCTCACCCCCCCCCCCCCTCTTCCGGAAGGTTAAGGCTCTTAGTATAGAGCGGGAAACTGAAAATCGTTAAAATCTTCTCAGAAGTACGGAAGGTACTAACTTTTTTTGAGAAAAGAATTTAGGTCAGGCCCGTCATTTAGGGGGGCAGGGGGGCTTTGGGAAATCAATGTATTGGCATATAAGTGGGTGTGGTTTTTGCCACTTTTGGGTAAATTTTACATTGTGTATGAACCCTTTGCCCCCCCCCCCTCCCTGAAAAAATTAGAAATGACGTCCCTGATGCCGGTATAAAGAAATTTTGCTTAAATCTAGAGTAGTTTTTTTTTTTTTTTTTTTATTACTTACATTTTTTCCTTAGTAGAGCAAGGAGTTTATTATCACTTTTATTAGAGCAAGGACATTTTTCATAAGCACTCTGAACGAACTAATTTTACCTTGATTTTTGCAATTCATATCTAGTGCTTCTTGATATATAAGTTTTAAAACAGTTACAAATTTGAAGAACAAATCAAAATGTGAAGATACCCGTTCTATGGCGTAATCATGATTTTTTGTGCAGAGGGGTAAAAATGGTTACATTATGTATTTATCGCTATCAGTAACAAAAAAAAACGTTAGATGGCGACATTCTGCAATTGTGTTGCAACTGTATAATATTAATGACAATTTTTGGTGAAAACTGCATGTGAAGTATTCGTCAATGTAACATATTGTTCTATTTCATTAAATTACTTTTAACTGAAATGAGCTAATAACTATTAATAGCGGTACTTAACTACATGAAAAACAATTTATTCCATACGATTTTCTTCTTAACTACTGAATGTCTAAGAAAAAATTGATAAACCTTTAACGTTAATTTGACAATTTAAGTTCAAACACTGTGCCTAAGTTAACATGAGTAAGTTGCGTTCAAAATTCTCAGCGTTGGAGAAAATTGCTTGAAAGTGCTTGATAAGAAGTTTTAATATTTCGCGGTAATCTGAAATCGAAGTCGAGAGAAAAAGTTTGCTTTAAAGACTTTCTTTAAGACTTTTTAAGTAACCGAGATAGTTACGATGCTGAACTAAAGACTTGAAGTTCACTTTAGTAAAATGATGTAACATTCTTTTTCAAATATCCTACATAATTTGAATTTTACTGATTTTAGTTTTGTAAAAAAAAATAGTTCCCTCGTTTTTTTTTTTCAAATACTTCAATTCTTTACTGAATTTTTAATTAATTTTGCTATTTTAGGAAGATTATAACCTCATAATTTTTTTTTCAATTGCATGAAATAATTTATATTACGTCGTCATTTCAGAAGAGACCAAACTAAATAGCACATGCGTGTAAAGCACTTACACTTACATATATTAAGTGAAAGCATTTTTTTTTTGTCAAATAAAAATTAAAATTAAGAAACTGCCTATAATTTTGTACCCATAAAATATTTCTGTTCTCTAAATCTCCATTTAATCTTTGCTATGTTATAAAATTTGATGATTGCCGGAACTTCGTTTATAAAATTACATTCCCATGAATCGATGCGGAATTAGATTCTACGTACAATGCAGTAATAAAGTGAAAATCGTAATTTTTCGACCTATGCTAGTCTGGCTCTTAGGTACAGATATCTTTTAATCTTCAAAGGACTGCATTATTGAAAAGATAAGCATGACTTTTTAACTTTCAGTAATAACAGTCGACGCTCGTTACAACGACCGCTCGTTATAAAGACTATTCCAATATAACGACCGGTGGGAAAACTCCAACTTTATCCGAATACACTCTATTATCTACCGTAAAATGGGGTTAATCGGAACACTTTTCAGCTTTGATTGTAAAAAAAGCAGTTAAAAGATTTTTTTTTTAATTTGATTTTTTGGGTGAAAACTTCGGTCTTGCTTTACTTTTGATATTCCAAGCAAAGACAAAAGATTTTGAACAATTATTATTAAAATATATAGCAAATTATGGGTGTTCCGAATCACCCCGCTGATAGGGGTCAATCGGAACACTTGTTAAAATTTTTATTTTTTTCAATTTAATCTGTAATAGGTCTCACAAACATGAGTAATATTAATGGGGGAGAATAAAAACAGATAATTACTGTCAAATAAATGTATAATTCCAGTACCAGTAAACGTTTATAATTTGTGCAAATTCAAAATAATTTTGAACTTATGAAAAATGAAAAGTAATTTTAAGAAATGCTTTTGAATTGAAATACAAAGATTTAACATGAATGGAAGTCACTCATGTCGTCCACAAATATGTACTTGTCCTTAAAACTAGCGATTGTGACTTGGCTTAAGTTTTTTCATAACATCTCCTGGGATGAACTCTACCTTTTCTTTAGTTTTTTGAAATTTCTGGGTTTCGGGGATTGTCAAGATTTTTTCGCTTATTCATCACTGTCTGTGTGCTGGACGTTTACTACATAAAGTCTATGACTTTCCCCCTTTTATTTTAAGTAAAAAGAAGTCTGCTGGAGAAAAAATCTTTTGAAATCTGCAACTTTTGTCATTCTAAGATCTAGTTGCTAACGAGAAGGGATAAACAGTAATAAATCCTTGTCCTTGTTCTTAATTAGAAGAATTGGGGTTAGAATCTTGATTTTTCAAACAGTTTCCTTCAAATAAGTTTGAATTGGAACAACAGAACTAAGTGTTCCGATTCCCCCCGCAAATTTTTTTCCTATGGCATTTTTCAGAATTCTTCACTTTTATGACACAATTTATAAAAAATGTAAATTCTAATGTGGTATTCTGTTGTTCAGATACATGTATAATTGAAACATACCACTCATAGTTTTTAAATATAAGAAGGTTTGTTCTTGCATATGAAGTTTTGCAGTCTATGAAAATGTGATGTTTTCTGTCATTCAACGTGCAGCCCTCTTTAGAAGCCAGTAGCGTTGCCAGATTGACAAAAATAATTTTTTCCTACTACTATGATCTTACCTTTCTAAAAAAAAAATCATGGCGAAAAATACCCAATAGTATATTTATGAAGAATTTCTTTGTACGGTCGGGAAGTTTTGTTCCGATTGACCCCGCTGTTCCTATACACCCCATTTTACGGTACCTCTTATAGCGACCACTAGTTATAAAGACCTTTCGCTGTAGGACAGAGATGGTCATTAGATACCGATAATCGATATCGAGCATCAACTGTATTGATTTCAGCAGCGTTTAACGAACCACTAAGAATTTTGTTTTGACCATAGGCGAAAAATGTTGAAAATGAACCGTAACCTATCTATAACGGAAAAGTACACTCTTAATAGGGCTTTAGTAAGCATTTTTGGTTTAGAAAATAGTATAAAATTATTTCAGCTGAAATTTATCAATTCATATTTGAAGATATAAAGCAATAAGTAAACAGTCCCTAAGCCAGTGCTGAGGCAGTAACATGCGATGCACCGCCAAAAGAGGATTTCTGCCTCTAGCTCTGTTACTTCCTATTCCTGGCTGTCGAGCGCTAAAAAGCACGAAACTGCGGTCCTTGCATGGAATAACTGAGTTTCCAGTGCATTACATATTTGAAGGGTTTGGTGCTTTTTTTTTTTTTTTTTTGAAAACACAATCTGGACACAGGTAAGCAAATAAAACTCTGCAGCATAACCCATTAATGCCTGAAATTTTTTTACAACGATATTTTGTATACTGGTTACAGTGTTTAATGGACATGAAAAATAATAATAAAAAAATATTATGTAAAAAATAATTTTTTTATTAAGGAAAGAAAAATCGTCCCTTAAAAGTTACGATAGACCCCAGAGGGTACATACTTTTTTTACTATTTTTTTTTTTTTTTTCTGCCTACGATATAATATTTAAAAAGTCAGTTTATAAGAAGAAATAAAATCAGCAATTAACATAAACTGGGAAGCTGGGAATAACTTTGAAAAATTAGCTTTTTTTCTTGAGATTGTGAACGATGTAATTTTTGATAAAGATCATATTAAAACTGCTACAGAATACATGGTTATGTGCTGCAGTTTGTTAATAACGAATTGAAACAATACCAAATTACTAATTAAACACTATGATTTGGTTGAAATGTGCATTTTAGGGAAATTCAGACCCTTTTTTGGACCGTCCCTAAAAAGAGACGCTAGGCATTAATGGGTTTAGAAATAGAGGTGATTAGACTTATTTTATACGCTGATTTAAATACAAAACCAGAAAACAAAAACGCTGCAACAATAAAACTTTGAAAATAAATTACTCTGAATTAGGGTTTTATTACATGACCCCTTCATCTCCTAAGCCCTTCATTTACACGTAAAAAAACGGAAAATTAAAACTTTGAAAATAATTATGTGATGAGATGCATTAAGAATGTTAGTTTTAAACGTTTTCTAAAATAGCTTAACATTAATTTATTTATTTACTCTTTTTTTTTCTTGTATTTTTGGTTCTCTTTTTTCATCAGATAACGGAAGAACGTTATGTTTACAAAATAAAAAAAGAAATAAAAAGAAATAAAATTATAAACACGAATTCAAATATTTCTAATAAAAGTATATCATTGAGTTAGAGATTTGTTGTACAGTCATAGAAAAAAAAAGCGAAACACTCACTCGTATTCGGAGACTATTAACACTAGAGACACGTGTAAAGTGTTATTTTGTCAGGAATAATGTGCTCCATTAATGCATGTTAACAAATGTTTGATAATGGGGCCATCTTCATATTAAAATGGGCATCGACATTAAAATTTTCTACCAGAATCTCATTTTTATCATATAAGACTAATGATCGGTCATACTAAGGCTCCTATAAGAGGGGAGCTGACTCTTCCGACATTTTGGTTCCAAAACGGTGGGCATGGAACCACTGGTATCTGTACTCAAGTCGTATTGAAGAAAAGTGGAAACTAAGCTTGAATTTTAACTGCATAGATGATATTTGACTATTTTTATCTATATGACAAAAGCATTTCATAAACTCAGGCTTAAAACAAGTACAATATGAAAATAGACCCAATTTCATGAAACATTTCCCAATAAATTCTTTTTAAATTCGAGAAATAAGTTATCGTTTTAAATTACCTAATATGGTGCTTTATCCAACTAATCATAAGTTATTTTACGCCAGAGCAACCTGGTATAATACTACTGTGTTTCAAATACCTGTGACAAGGCTAGATCTCAGAATGTCTTGGAACCAAAATGTCGGACAAGTCAGCCTGTCCTCTAAAGGAGCTCTAGGTCATATCAATCTCACCACAGATGATGTTGACCGCAGAGCTCGAAGAAACGTGTGGTTCTTCTGCTCCTTATCGACCACGGCTTATAGTCTCGGAAATACCTCTTCATATGATATTGCATTCCTTGCTTCGGTATTAAAAAATGCCAAAAAAAAAAGAAAGAAAGAAGTTACAATAACCAGCTACTGTCTAAAATTTTTTCGTACGACTTCCGCCGCATCTGCGCACGCGGCAAGTCTCTTCGGACTTTCTCGAAATAGGGGGGGGGGGAAGCAACGAGGAAGTAGTAAGCGAACAAAAGCTGAAGGCATCGGGTAGTGCGCATTCAAAACCTAACCTCCCTTTTTCAGATGGAAGCGTCCGTGGCTGCCAGGCGCACAAAACGCAAACAGACAGTACTGGTGAATATAACTATAATGTGCATTTGCTTTGTTAATTATGCATTTACTGGCAATAAAGATGAAATACGCTGCCAACCAGTTCATATATAAAGGGCCAGAGGGGAAAAGATGAAAGTCACTTTTTCGTCAATTTTGAGATATTAGCGTTATTTAGGGGCTATAAAGGAGTATTATCATCTGGTAGAATAACAAGGGGGAAAAAGATGAGAATCGTTCGAAACGTACATGAAAACTCTATTAACTACACAGGGAGTTACGAGAAATTAAACTTTGTTCTTCGTTTTTTCGAAATCGCTTTTTGGTCACTTTTAACTTTTTTCCCCCCTGCCCCTTCAAATACAAGCTATAAAAAAATGATTGCATGCACAGTGATGCATTTTTTTTTTTTGCAAGAATTAATTCAATTTATGAAATTGAAGTATTTAACTATATAAAATATTTTGGTATATAAAATTCTGGAAAAATGATTGCCATTGCTATTATAAATTCATAATTCAATCTTCAATAAGTTTTTTCTGACTACGATTTTTCCCCTCCAGACCCAATACATATAAAAACTTACCTGTATCCTCACCGATAAGCTAATGCTCAAAAACAAAACGACGAAGACAAGAAAAAAGATTATAGCATTTCCTTGCAGTACAATTCTATTTAGATATGCAAAATACAACTTCCTGTATTAAAAATGCTAAAACACCTACCCCGGGCTCCTTTTCAAGCGCTCAGACTTCTCATTAGTTTCTAGTGAGTCTTTCAAAAATCTCTCTCATTCACAATTCTTTTATTACCTTTTAAAATAAGAGGATTATCGAAAATAATTTGCATTTTGGACTCCATTCGTCATTGGGATAAGTACTTTTTTATTACTTGAAGTCCCACGGAAAGCATCTTGCCCCCTGGAGCAGGTTTTGATCATCTGTTTATTCTTTAAGAAACCTTTAATTATATTTTCCAGAAATACTGCTTCAGTTTGAAAAGAAGGAGATATTGTTTATTTTATACTGAGGTATATGATTCAGGAAGAAAGAAAAAGGGATTATAGAGATCCTTTTTTAAGTGTAAAGTATTTTCTAGGAAAAATGTGCATTGCGTTATCTAGAAAAATGGGTTTGTATCTCTCAAACACACTAGGTATTAAATCTGTACTTGGGAAGTAAAAGGAACTTTTTTCTTTTGTATACTAGTTGAAGAACTGATTTTTAAAACCTTGCGTAATGTAATACTTGGGATTAAATTTTGCTATTAGAATTTAAGTATTATGATTTTTTTTTTTAATTTTTACTTACTGAATAACCATTTTTCTAATAGCAATAACAAAACAAAAAAGTCACCCTCAGGATATAATTAGACCAAATTATAAGTTACATTTTACAGGTACTGTGCAAATTAGGATATAGCTAACACTCGTTTTATGTTTTTTTTCTACCAATATATTTTTCGAAGATTTTATTTAGAATTATAAATATTATTTGTTATTAGTTCCCGGAATGGAAAGACTACAGTGAGGATTATACGGCTTTTATTTCTAAATAACCACTTTAATTACTTGAAAAAGCAAAGTTAAAGTTTTTGAGGATAACTCAAAGATAGTTAAATGATTTTAATTGCTTCTAATTGCATGTACATCAAATTAAAATGTCCCGTTGTGCACAATTAACTTATTGATTTTTAAGAGAGCTATGAAAAAACGCAACCAATTAATTTTCTGAAAGCGTACCATGGAGTCAGTTTACCATTTCTAAGATATCAATTATGAAGAATAATTGGAATTAATAAAATAATTAGTTTCGATATGAAAAAATAACTTCAGGGAGATTTTAAAGAAGTTTTAACCTTCTTGACGGCAGGATTACGCCCACTCTATTGGAAATTCCATGAACTAGACGGAGTAAATTCATTTTTTCTCCAAAGAAATTTTTGCTTTAATCTTTTGTGTAAATTTGCTTTTAAATCTTTGCAAACATAAAACTACTAGACTGTTAGGACTTTTAAAATATAAAAAGGATTGTCGATTCTTGAAACAACTTGGCAAGACACCTGTTTTAGTTTAATTTCTATCTTATTTATAACTTTACTTAACATTATTCGTAATAATCCAATAAAAATACTGTAATATGTTATACGCAATGTTTTAAAGTTATTAACACTTTCAGGTCTGAGCTATTTCGACCGCTTATCTCCCTCCGGACTTGGGGTGTTTTTGGCGTCTTTCGTGATTTTTTAAAATATACTTGGAAAAAGTTTACATTAATAATTTTAATTTTATTAAGTATTTCAAGATGTTTTCTTTCATAATGAAAGAATTATTTTAGTGAAACAGCAATTAATTTTTAGTGAGAAATTGAAAAAAAATGTATGTTAGAATTTAAAAAAAAAAGAAGTTTCGCATAGAAAAATATCATTTTTTACCATAAAAATGTGCACAGATTTCATTGAAAATGTCCCAAATTTTGAACAAAAATCTGAAAATAGGATTTATTTGCAAGTAAACATGTATAGTAAAATTTGCTTTTCTATGGTAAATTGCTTTTGTATGGATAGACTATCGCAAGCTTGCACTAACTCGCGTTTAAGCCTCAATTCAAAAGCGTCTCTTGCAGTTAATTCTATTTGGTGTTGTCATCTGTTTTTTTTTTTTTTTGGAAAGTAAAAGGTTCATAGATAATATCCACAAAGGATTGAAATGTATATAACCCGTACTTTTATAGCTAAATGGGTTCAAACTTGACCTCGGGCGGAACTCGGGCTTAGTCAATTTCACCAAAAACGGCAACCCCGAGTGAACTGAATCCTTAGATTTGAATGTGTTAAGTTTTAAATCAGCACATATGTATACCAACTTAAACATACGTTTTTTGAAAAGAGTCAAAAGCAACATTTTCGTTTAATATCAATATTTCATTTCCGTACCTGCTCCATTTAAAAAATTCATGAAATTTTGAAAACAAAAATAAGAGTAGTCGTATAAGAGAAATAAACAAAAAAAAAAGCTTCTCAAGAACGCTTGGGGCTCAGCTTCTATAAAGGGAGATTCAGGGTGGCCTTTGATGCATGTTGGGGATAACTCAGCCGCTGTCTAGTCTGATTGAAATCTCGCTCAGTTTCATCTCATTTGAGGAAAAAAAAATATCACTGGAGATATTTTATCATTAAGTATTTCTATCAGCAACATATATTTTCAAAATACTGATTAAAAAATACAAAGATAACACGACTGAATAAGTCTTGGAACAGACGAGCATTAACGAGCATTTAACAACGAGCATTAAACCTACCATAGGTTTTTAACCACTTTGGTGATAGTGAATTTTTTAAATGGATTGTTATAGTTATGTATATGGGATTAGAACTAATTGAGATGACAGGCTGACCTATCAGACATTTTTGCTCCAAGAGATGCTTGAGCATAGTGCCAAGTTTTGTTGGAAGCACTTTGAACGATAATATTATAGTAACTGATTAATATATCCTAAAACGTAACTGATGAAAATTTGAGTAGAAGGCTACTTTGAGCAAGTCTATCATGATAACTGATCTGTTAAATTTAATAATTGAATGTGAGTGCATAAACAGCGTAAGTGCAGAACGTCAAATTGTTCAGGAGAGAGAAAAAAACGTCTTAACTCTAGCATTGTTTATACGGTCAACGTTCAAATAACAGTCCCCGTATCTTCCGAATAAGTAACCTGACTGACGTGATTTTATACCTCAACACGCATCTTGCCTCCCTCAGCTTGTTTCCTGGATTTAAATAGTCTAATATTGATCAAGCAATACATCTTACACTTATTCACCAGTTTTCTTGAACGTGTTTTTGTACAAATACTAGTGCTAGGCCGTGTATACTTTTAGAACCAAAATGTCGGATAAGTCAGTTTCTATATATAAGGATATATATGTATATATATATAAATAACATAATTGTAAGAAGGAAGAAAGACGAAGAGACCACACCAAAAGCCCATAGATGCGCAAAGCAGCTAAACTAAAAAGCCAAGTATATAATAATACAAACAAAAAATAATAATAATGAAATAGAAAATGGCACAATAGGAGAAGTGAAAGGAGAAAGGTTGAATCCAGAGCTCATCAGCCGTGGGGGATTCAAGAGTGGTCGAAAGACCAAAAAATTTAAAAATAAACAATAAAGAGGATGTTTAAGTTCAAAATATGCAGTCTACAGATCTTCATTGGGCAAAAAAGCACCAATGTGAGTCTGCAAACCGTACATTAGAACAAAAACCTAAAACTAAAAGCAGGGGTTTCGCCTCGACCGATTAGGAATAAAATTCCCAAAAATCAGACACCTACAGTACGGTCCTGCTATGAAAATAAAAACATCTCACCTGAAATTCCGCGTGACAAAATCCAAAATAATATCCAGCAAAGCAAGAGGCAGTCCAGTTGTCAATGTAAAAATCAAAAAATATAATGTAAATCCGTGTCCAAAAAACAAATCCTTATTCGTTCCAATCTCCATTTACACGTGCTCAAAAAATCCACCACGTCCACCACTGCAATCCTGAACTGGTTTCTTCCAGCGATTTCGTACGTTTGAACAGTTAAACAGTTACAGTGAAGCAAAGTCGTTATTAAAGGTTATACTTGAGCAAACATTTTTAATTAGATTTTTTGGAAAATTGTTGTCAAACAGTTTATTTTTACGAAGAAAAAATTCTAAATTAAAAGCAGTTTCATTATTACCAATTCTTTTAATTCCCAAGGCTTGTGAAACAATGATGCCAATGAAAACCTTTTTACTAAGACAGGAATTATAATCTTGTAGGCTATTGACTTGAATGGAATTCACGTCTTTTATCATAAATCGTAGTGTAACAGAGGGAGCCAATTTCTATTTTAATGTCCAGGAAATTAAAAAACTTTTGATTTTGACTAGTTTTTTTAAGCGTTAAGGCGTTATGATATATAGTTTTGCTGAGCTCAGAGAAATTGGAAAAATTAATGCATAAAAGGTCATCAATGTATCTACAACAGAGAGGTGTAGAGGAGGGGTTTTCAATCGAAAATTTTCTTTCATAAAACAAGAGAAAAAGGTTGGCAAGGGTTGAACTAAAATTAGCTCCCATTGCAATACCATTAATTTGCTGATAACATGAATTACCATTTTTTAAAAAATTATTGAAAATGCAAAATTTAAACAGATTAAGAAAAAAGCTTCCTTTCAAATTGAGTGTGTCATTCACAGAGCTAAAAAGCTCAGACACAGTGGAAAAAAGTTCACAAAGGGGGATGTTAGTAAAAAGATTTTCAAAATCAAAGGTTTCAAGGCTATTTATGTCTAGCATATTGAGTAGATTGATTACTTCAACGCTGTTGTTAATAATCCAAAACCATTTTTCATGTTGAAGTTGAAGTAGTTCCAGAATTTTTTTGAGAAAATATTCAAGTTTTACACTAAGAGTTTTCCCAATAGTGTTGGTGGCAGAACAAATAAAACGGAACCCAACAGGTGTCTTATGGAATTTAGGAATGGCATAAAGGTAAGGCAAGGCTACAGAATCAGGTCGTGGCAATTTGAAAAGTTTATAAGCAGTGATGAATTTTTTGATGATGGAGGATTCATTAAGTGAAGAAATTTTGTAAGTCGTGGAATTTTCTAATTCTGATTTAATAATATTAGCATATAATTTTTTTCAACAAATAGAAAAATTAGAGCTGGCTTTATCCACTACAGTAAAAACATAGGCATTTTTAAATTCTTTAATGGTATCCATTTCTTCAGATGAGAGATAGCAAAAAAAAATATTTGAGCCGTACTTTAGAATACGATCTTAAGGTTTTTTTAAATTTATTTTTTTAAAGCATTCTATTTACATTTAGAGATTGAATTTCCGCTTCTCTTTATCAAAGAAATACTTGAGAAGAAATTAATTATCAGCGAACGGAGTAGAAAAAGCGAGATAATTATCATTGTGTTTCGCTAGAGAAAAAAAAATCAGTAATTTGGAATCAGAACAATAGAGGGAAACATATTCGAGAATTCCTTGAGTTTATCTGTAAATAATTTTCGGTAATCTACTTACGCTTTTCTTTTAGTCGATGGAAAAGAAATAATTAAGAGAGATTTTGAAAGACTACAAAGAAATTTGCCGAAGATAATTTAAAGTTTGGAGCTTCATTGCGGAAGATTATTTTTAATCCCATGAAATCGATATTTTTTCGCCATTGTAAAATCATATTTCAATATACATATTTTTACAATCTGTTTTGTCTCTTTTTATTATTTACTATTTTTAGGAATGCGTTGTTTGTAATTTTTAGTGATTTCTTCGTAAACAATTTCAGCTTAAAGTACTTTTGGTTGTCAACACTCTCCAGTATATTCTTTGAGATTGCGCTTATTAGATTTTGTGTAGCACGTGCCTAAACTTGCGAAAAAACGCGGTGGGCAATTTTTTTCCTGGATTTCAGGTTGTCATAAATTTTTAACCAAAAAACTTCAAAGGTTTATACTTCGTAGTTTTATTGTCCAAATACTTGTTTTTAATGTTTTACAGCTACAGAGCTTAAATATTGTATTTGTAAAAGATATTGGCACCCTAAGTGTCGATGAAAACGCTTCTTTTGAAAAATCGCCTGTTTTCAACTCACTATATCTCAGGTTTGTCACCTAAGACCATTTTTTCTTTGGCACCATTAGAAAGAACAGATTTTTTCCTATCGAAATGAGTTTTTTTTTCGATGGTGTTCTTTCGAATAAGGATGAAAAAATTAGCTTGAAATACTGTCTGTTATGAAGAATTGGCATAATTAGGTTAAGACTGCAGAAAATTTTATCACACTGGGGGCCTAATATTTTTGGAGTTTAAAGTACTTTTAGTGGTCAATACTCTCCAGTATTTTTTGTGAGATTGAGCTAATTAAATTTTGTGTACCACGCATGTTAACTTGCAAAAAAACGCGTTAGGCAATCTTTTTCCTGGATTCATAAATTTTTAACCAAACAAATTCAAAGGTTCATGTTTCGTAGTTCTATTGTCCAAATACTTGGTTTTAATATTTTACAGCTGCAGAGCTTAAATATTGATTTTGTAAGAGATATTGTTGTCAAAAGTGTCTATCAAAATCATTTTAATGAAAAATCGCCTGTTTTCAACTCACTGTATCTCAAGTTTGTCACCTTCCACTGTTTTTTTGTTGGCACCATTAGAAAGAACAGATTTTTTCCTATTGAAATGAGTTTTTTTTTCGATGGTGTTCTTTCGAATAAGGAAGAAAAAAATAGCTCGAAGTATTGTCAGTTATGAAGAATTGGCATAATTAGGCTAAGACTGCAGAAAATTTTATTATACCAGAAGTTCGAATTTTTAACAACTTAAAGTACATTTAGTTGTTTATATAAATACTCTGATAAGAAAAAATCTGTTATTTATAGTAGTACTAACGAAAAGATGATGGAAGGTGACAAACCTGAGTTACAGTTCATTGAAATCAAGCTATTTTTCAAACAGGAATTGCCAATAATTTTCATGTATGCTACACAAAAGCTAATGAGCTGGAAATCACATAATTATTAGAATCTATTAACAACTAAATGTACTTTAAGTTGTTAAAAATTCGAACTTCTATTATAATAAAATATTCTGCAGTCTTAGCCTAATTATGCCAATTCTTCACAACTGACAAAACTTCCAGCTTTTTTTTTCCTCCTTATTCGAAAGAACACCATCGAAAAAAAAACTCATTTCGATAGGTAAAAATCTGTTCTTTCTAATGGTGCCAACGAAAAAACGGTGGAAGGTGACAAACTTGAGATACAGTGAGTTGAAAACAGCCGATTTTCCATTAAAATGATTTTGATAGACACTTAGGGTGCCAATATCTTTTACAAATACAATATTTAAGCTCTGCAGCTGTAAAACATTAAAAACAAGTATTTGGACAATAGAACTACGAAATATGAACCTTTGAATTTGTTTGGTTAAAAATTTATGAATCCAGGAAAAAGATTGCCCACCGCGTTTTTTCGTAAGTTGACATGCGTGCTACACAAAATTTAATAAGCTCAATCTCACAAAAAATACTGGAGAGTATTGACAACTAAAAGTACTTTAAATTCCAAAAATATTAGGCCCCCAGTGTGATAAAATTTTCTGCAGTCTTAACCTAATTATGCCAATTCTTCATAACAGACAGTATTTCAAGCTAATTTTTTCATCCTTATTCGAAAGAACACCATCGAAAAAAAAACTCATTTCGATAGGAAAAAATCTGTTCTTTCTAATGGTGCCAAAGAAAAAATGGTCTTAGGTGACAAACCTGAGATATAGTGAGTTGAAAACAGGCGATTTTTCAAAAGAAGCGTTTTCATCGACACTTAGGGTGCCAATATCTTTTACAAATACAATATTTAAGCTCTGTAGCTGTAAAACATTAAAAACAAGTATTTGGACAATAAAACTACGAAGTATAAACCTTTGAAGTTTTTTGGTTAAAAATTTATGACAACCTGAAATCCAGGAAAAAAATTGCCCACCGCGTTTTTTCGCAAGTTTAGGCACATGCTACACAAAATCTAATAAGCGCAATCTCAAAGAATATACTGGAGAGTGTTGACAACCAAAAGTACTTTAAGCTCCAAAAAAAATTAGGCTTCCACTGTGATAAAATTTTCTGCAACCTTGACCTAAACATTGCAACTTGTTTCACGAAGTTCATCCGCCATTTTGGGCCACATTTTTTGCGGGACAGTTGTATATTAAAAGAGTAGGTTATACACTTAGAAAAGGTACGATTTTCGTTGACGCTCAAATCTACGATTAAATTTTACCTTTTTGTAGTTCCATGATTTCTGTGAATCATAAAATGCAAAACATTAAAAACAATAATTTAAAAAAAATTGACACTTAGGATTCTAATTGTGGTTTTCACAATCACGAATTACTATGTGTGTGTATGTTGGAATTTTTGGATGTAGGATTAGTGTTCTCAAATTTGTTGATAGCCGGTGTCATTATTTCCCTTAGTAAATAATATGTTGTATTCCAATTAGCACCTTAAAATATAATCAAGATACATTTCAATGTAGTCTTTTTTCAAAAACCATACTTAAGAAATTTTTAGTTTTAAATAAATATATTCAAATTTTTGAGCTACCTAAACTGTATTCTGCACTTAAAAAAAGAAAAAACGTTCTTGATAAAAGTAGGCCACCAATATGCCTTAATTCTTTCAGCAACATATCTTGCACAAAACAGGAAAATACTATTCTATACAGGAATTTAGAATAGTATACAGGAAATACTATTCTATATTTAAGAAGCTTTGGACAATGGTTTCAGCTATAAACTTTTATCACTTGTCTTTTACAAAATAGAAAAACTGTTGCAAATGGGCTTTCCTACAAATACAGGAATATTTAGGGTGTGAAATTCTCCGGAAAATGTCAGTAACCTTCCTGAAATTATTAGGAAATCTTTTTCTGCCGAATTCATTCAACTTCCCAAAAAAGCAGTAACCTAATTGAGCAAATCAGGAGTCTTCCATAAAAACTGAAATATGTTTATAGTAACAACTTGGCCCCATCCCGATTCACCAAGATGGTTCCAGTAGCATTTGAGTAAGTACAATACGGTTAATGCAGAATTACAAAAAAAGAGCTTAATCAGCAGCAATTCTTGTAAAGACACCATCCAAAAGTTACAATTTGAACTCATTCGGGAGCTTAGTCAATCTGGGCTGCTACATATTCAGCTGAAGAAGAATTTATATGAACGGAAAGAATATTTTCTCATCATGAGAAGTCTGCATTCATGCAACTTGCAGCAATTTCGGAAACTTTGTAACAAATGAACTTGCTTTCATCAGGAATCTAGTGAAAAGTTGTTAAATCTCGAAACATTATTCGAAAATAACCTGTGACTTTTCGGCGCTTTTCTTCTTACCGATACGTCGCGATACAATCGTACGCGATTTTCGCTAGCCGAAATTGACGCACGAATATTGCGTTATCAGATGCTATGAGCTTTTCTACCAACCAATTAAAGAGCGATTGTATAGTAGGGTGGTTCGAAAATGTTTTTTTTTTTTTTTTTAATTTCGATGATGGGGAGTGGTGCAAAAAGGTGCCATTGGGAGAGCAAAGTACACATAAAAAATTTAAAATTTTGGTCAATTTCTTGATCTGCACCAATCGCGTTGAATTTTCGAAAAAAATGTAGTATTTGAGATTTTCAGGAAACTATTTTCAAAAACTTTTCAGCACCGAACATCTAAAAATGTATCATGAATGACAAACAATGTAGTTATTTCAGATAAGTACGACGAAAACAGCATTTTAACCGTTTTCACGAAATTAAATTTAAAATGTAGGAAAAAACAGGACGGTCCCACATCTTCTAGACATTTGTAGAAAACTAATTGCGGCAAATCAAGAAATTGACCAAAAAATTTCAAATTTTTTATGGACAGTTTGTTCCTCCAATGGCACCTTTTCCGCATTCCCCACAATTAAAATGAAAATTAAAAAAAAGTCATTTTTGGCCCACCCTATTATGTAGTCTCCATAAAGCCGATATCGTTTATCGGGCCAGTTTTATCGGAAAGCACCCGCCATTCACCTGTTCTCTTTTCTGAAGTAGAGTATTGGCATACGAAACGCTTTGGGTTGTTGTTGCTTTTTTTTTCTTGTGTGCTAGTTAGGCTAACAATTTCGGCGTGTGCTGTTTTACTTTACAAACAATACCGTAATTTGGTGTGAATTCTGAAATCTACAGTACACACATGCTATAAGGACCCACTCATAGGGCAGGAAACTATTCACAGCACAACAGCACATTCACACAAATATAGGACAAGCACAGGAGAGACAAAGTACATTGATGCCCTGGCCGGAATTCTAACCAGAAACCTCTTCCTCCGCAGTCAGACTTCACTGACCACTAGACAAGATGGCCGGTAACTACAACGGTTGAATGGAAGCAACAGGCGACACAATACCGTACTTATCGCTGTACAATTACTAGCCGATTTTTGCCGGTATCGTGTCGTTAAGGTAGTAGCCTGGTAACTTGGGTTCAGAAAATCAAAAAAAAAATTTTTTGCCTATTTGAAAGTACAATGTCTTGAGAATATACTATGAAAATTTCAGACAGAAATTCGAAATATTTCGGGTGCTAGAAGGGGTCTCCTAGAGCGCTTTGGAGACCAACCTTTAAGGTAGCAGTCTGATAACTTGAGTTCAAAAACTCGAATTTTTCTTTCTTTTTTTTTTTTTTTTTGCCTAATTTGAAAGTACAATGTCTTGAGAATATACTGTGAAAATTTCAGACAAAAATTCGAAATATTTCGGGAGTTATAACGAGTTTCCTAGAGCGCCTCGGAGTTTGTTGTTGAGCTTTAAACGCGTTTTTTCTCAAAACACTGTTTTTCTGGTCGGCCCGGGTCCTAACTTTTTTTCTACTGAACCGATTGCTTTCAAATTTTAACAGGCTGTTCTACACTTTTATAGTTCTCGTCGGAACAAAAGAGAATTTTTTTCACCTCTAACTTTTTATTTTACAACCCTTTCTTTGCTAAAATAAAAAGACTTTTTTTTTTTTCAAAGTCCGCCATTTTGTTTGACCTTTTACGAACCGCCATTACGTTTGAACCGCCATTTACCTTTGAAATTTAATTTAAGTAGTTCCGACTAGAATGACATGTCTATAGATTAAAAATAATCAAGAATATTTGATTTCAAATAACATCAAGAGCCAAAATCACCCGGGCCACCCACGTGCATTTTTTTTTTTTTTTTTGAAGTTCCAACTTCGAGGGACAATAATAATAGTAATAAACTATTAAATTTTTTCAAATATTTTTTTTTTTATATTTTCAATATGTAAATAAAAACACTCTTAATATTCAAGATAATTCATTTTTATTTTCCTATAAAAAACCATCTCCAAAGAAGTCATGAAAATAGGCATAAGTTACCAGACTACTACCTTAAGTGGAAAACGGCTCTTTCAGTGTATGATATAGTGAGGTGGGGTCACTTACTAATCTTGCTTAATGTACCACGAAACAAAAATATCGAAGTATAAATATGGTTGAAGCAATTACACCCACAGCTCGATCATGACATCCTGCGACGGCAGTTTTGTTCTTATTCTGGACTCCTCAGTCAGGAATAGCCAATAATAGAACTGGAGGCATGGAGGCAGAGATCACCTTATTGTAACTAACATTGCCAATGAACTGGTAGATAAAATGTGTGTTGTGTTGTTGTGACTTATCCCACTTGTTAGACAGTTCAATCTAAATCAAGTCCATGAACCTGTGAGAAAACAATTTCTCAAGAAGCAACTCGGAAGAGGAAAACAATTGGATCTTCAGGTAGTCAATGCATGACAAAATATGAGCAGGATCAGCACGAGAAATGTTACAACTTGGGCAGAGAGGGAAAACTTTAGACCCTGACTCGTAACGCAGAGAACGAAGATGCCCGCTGCGGAACCTGGCCAGAGCCATCTGTATACTTTTACTATTGGTACAAGTTAGAGCAGCACTAGGACAATAACCATCGTACCAGTCATGAACAGGGGCTTTTCTCCAGACAGTGTTTAGATTAATCTTGGCCTTCGAAGCACTTTCCAAATAAGTAAGATAGCCAATATCTGTAGGGTCTTTAAGACTGCTTTCTCTTGCTAGTCCATCCGCAATTTCATTACCACTGAGGTTCACGTGAGAAGAAACCCACTGGAAGTAAATCTTGTTATTAGTGCTCAATAATTTTAATTGTTGGACAATGCCACCCCTAGTAGGTAGATAAAATGAATTTATCTTACCAGCGCCTCATTGCATATAAATATGGTTGTCTTAAGGCTTAATCTGTATGATTTCAATGCTCATAAAAGGTATCAAAATTGTCATTAAAAATTTAATAGTCTAATTTTAAGGTCTTCTTTTAAAATAGTTTGATCAATAACCATATTTTCTCCTACCTTGTCGTTTTTTTTCCAGCTTACTTAAGAAAAGAGTGACGTAACGTAACATCCACTTCTTAAAATATCCCGAGACCCTTGAGTCAAAAATAAAAATACAAAGAAAAAAAAAATCATGAAAAGAGGATGTTCTAATCTCTTAAACATTTTTCGTCCTAGAAAAAAGTTTTGAAACTTTATAATTTCTTAACAAACTGATATAGAATTTCTTTAACTTCTTACGCTGACAGCTTAATTATACAAAATGCAGTCGGGATACTTTTTTACGATGAAAATCAATAAGTTAAAAGAAAAAGCGTACTCAAAATTTGTGAATTATCAACAAATTGCTGCTTTTAATGAAACATTTTGTGGAAAAGTTTTCCTTTCTGGTTATAAAATGAAATGTAATTAAATATTTACTAAAAATCTTGACTTTTTGCTTAAAAGTAGCTATATAGTTTGAGTAACTGAGAGCAATACTTTGAAAGTTTTCTAATTTGCAAATTGCTTTGTAAGTGTATTAAATTATGAAGATAATTACTTGAGAACAACTTACTTCACAAAAATATACAATGACTTAATAATATATATGTTATTGTGACTCTCTGTTTTACTATTTTAAATGAAAACTCAATTGTGAAGCACATTATTTCGTGCTTTTCATTTTAACTAAAACATAAAGAAATAAAAAATAAAAACAAAGCATGGAAGACCTCTTAATATGCAGTGAAATCATTGAAAAAAGATATGCTCAAAATAAATTAATTATTTCTGTAAAACTTTAAAAATTAATAAATAAATAATGAATTTAAAAAAATCAAATTTTTGTGAATTTTTTGTTTTCATATATATCTGCCTTACTCCTTACTCAAATATTTTGTGACAACAATCCAACTGAAAAAGTTTTCTTTTTATAAGATCTTATTGAAATCTGAATTCGACATTCTCTTTCTTCATTGATTTTTTTTTTTCATTTTATTTTGTTCAATTTTTCAAGATCAAGCAAGACCATCATTTATGAAAAACGTAATTCTTCGTGACAAATCATTTTCGGATTCTTGAGCATTCTGTGTTTAAGATAGCATCATCCCGAGACACTTCAATAAAAGTAAATACGTTTGAAATTTAAAGGTATGTTGTGAATTGCATATGAAAGGAAAATTAATACACCTATTTTCCTTCATTGTGTACCTTGCTTGAACAGTTGTGTTCTACAATATTTTAACAGACATCGGCATAAATTAAAATGTAATACATTTCATACATCTACGAGAAAAAAGATGTTTTGTTGTAAGAAACTATCATTCATTTAAAGTTTTATAATCGGCAGGTTCTAATTTACAGTTGAATATCACTGGAATATTTACAGCATTTAAAGATAAACAATATAAAATGATTGCAAAAATTGAACAACTATACAGTTATACTAATCATGTGAGATAAAGTCCACAATAGGGTTTCAGTTGTGTCTCTTCCTACAACATTTCTTCTTCAGTCTAATGTTATAAAATACCAGTTTTAATTAATTACAGTTTGCATTGCTGCAGTCCTTGGTCATCCGATTGTGTTGTTTGCCTTTTCATAAAATTACTCCAAAAGTTTATTTCACAATCAGTAAAAATGATCCATCATTCACTTTCACGAATGCAAAAGCTTCGTAATGGTGCAATAAATTGGTAATTTAGTTTCTGAACTGAAATGAGACGTCTTTGTTTTACAAAGAATGTGATTTCAACATACAATCTAAGTGTCAACAGGAGTTGCGTCATAAATGTTTGCAATCACACGAAATATGACTAGTGCTAGAGCACGAAAATTTACCGTTGTTACTCTCACACGTTTGTGAAACTTTCAATTACTGAGCCGCAGCTGCTTGCTTACAGTTAAAAATATTTCTTTTATCTTCGTTGCAATACATTAATAATAAGGAATGGATGTTCGAAAATACAAAAGATCAATTCGGACAATGTGGTAAAACATTGGTACTCAACTATTTATTTTTTATTTGGTACTGTTTCTAGCTGCTTTGTGAAACCCAAAAAATCGGCAGAAACTTCCTCATACAACTTTTTTTTTTTTCAATTAATTAAAATCATATTTCTTATAGCGTCAGGCACAAATTATCAGCTAAAATATTCATACAAATTTTCATTTTCAGCCGTCTTTTATAACCTATCACATAAAACATTGCATGTAATGCATATATGTATGCAATCATGTCTAATTATTGGAAATTAAGTGGAAATTCAAAGTTTGAAAAAAAAATGTGACTCATGGAGCATTTTGAAGTTTTGTTAAAAAAAAATTATTTTAAATTTCAAAAAAAAAAAAAAATATTCATTGTTTTGCACAAATTGTTGCACCAATTTGTTTTTTTTTCCTTAATGCTTTTAGATATAGTAAATATACAATAAGAAAGTTTTAGGAGCAGCACCTGTAGTACACCAAAAGTAAAATGCTTTCACTCTTTTGCATGCATCAAAATTTATTTAAGTAAAGAAGTATAGCACACACATAGGGTAAAAAACTCGTTTTATTTACAGCACTAATTTTTTTATGAATCCCGAAACCACTTTTTATGTATTATAATAATGCTACAGTTTAAACCGATCGATAGCCACATTCATACACGTGTAAATACAGAGCTAAATGAGCGGAGGGGCGGGAAATATATGTTATTTTTGTATACTGAGCTTTTTCTCTCGTCTAGACAGTCGCTATGAATATCACAAACAGTCATATCCAGACGAATTCTAACAAGTTTAAATTCATTTTCATCCAAATTTACATTTTGAATATTACAAAGATTTTATTTTAAGTCTTTCACCGAATGATATTTTCTCAGAAATTTTACCAGTGTATAATTTATTGGTTTTTACTTTCCATAAATTTTGAATTTATAAAAGAAGTAATAACGTTGTTCAGTTTGCATATAATAACATGACTTTCCGTTTAGAACTAAACGAGTTGACTTTCTGTTTACGAAATTCGACTGTAAAACATGAATATTTATTCTCTCCTTAAGTTGCATTAAGGTGCTTTTTTTTTTCAAAATTAGTGACACATTTCTGAGCACATAATATATATTTTTATTACATAGAAAAAAGAACATCAGTTAATACAATGGCGATATGAAAATCGTTCTTTAAAACAAATGAAAAAATTACTGTTACGTTTTATTATACTTAAACCATGAAGGTTTATTTCCGAAGAGCTCTAAATAAATCAGAATTTTTAAGCCAAAGCTCTCTAGTTCACATCCTCTTAAAATACATGTGAAAATATGAAAAAGCTTCCAAAACTGCCCACTGCGGGAACATCTGAATTAAAACGAAACAAAAATTAATATCGGATTCATACTGCAAGCAACAGAATCTTGTCTTGAAATACCTCATAGAACAACATTTATTGTAAACACTACAAGAATACTTGGAGCATCTATGGTGAAGTTGTGTAAGCACTTGCTCCGTATCCCGGGGGCTTGTAGGTTAAGTCTTGGTTTCCTAGAACACGCGCGACTGCACGCTGGAATCAGAACCAGTTTGATCGGAGCGTGGCGTAAAGCGACGTCAATCTGCAGCTCAGGCACATGCGCAGAAGAAGGCGGCGACCGTCGCCTCGCCAGAGATCGACGATTTCACTCCTAGGAAACTAGGGCTTTAGATTCCCACCAGTGACCAAAGTGGTATTTTCTCTCTTGCAATGTAAATATTGCTTGTGTTGCTATGTGTAAATAAAATAAATGAGCTACAGTCGAGTCCGCTTATTAGAATATCGCTTAAAGGAATATCCCGCTTAATGTAATACGTTTTCAATGTACTAAACAATTGAAATGTATTGTTTTCATCCCGGATAATGGAATATCCCGAATATTAGAATACTTTTTCGTGACAAAATGGCTATTTCATTAAGCGGGTTTGACTGTATGCTGTGTTAAAAATCCACCCTCCTTGTGATCGATGGTGTCCCTCTTCCCCACATATGTTTGACACGACAACTACAACAAGACTACTTGAGGTCATTTCTGCATGTAGGGGTTACGATAATGGCCATTTCTTCCAACACATGGGGGAAATGGTAGTTAGTCTCGCAGTGGTAAAAAGCATCCTGTTCAAAAATGTATCCTGACAACCCAAAATCGAAGTTACAATAAACTAAGCGACGACATGTCGTCTTGTTATAATGCCGTAAATGATTGGATTTGGGTTTCACAGGAGGATTCTGTTTTACATGTGACCTAGTATGCTGCATTAAACGATATACATAATTGTAGTGGTTCTGATCGTGGACATTGGACAACCGCCATCAGAACTAGACTTGCAAATGAAAATTCTTTAAGCAGTAAGTAACCGCACCTAAGCCAGGGCTAAAACATAAACATGCACTATACCACCATCTAAACCATCATCACCAAAATTCTTTAGTTTGGTTTACTCTAAACGAACATGAGGGTACCCTAAGAGACGTACCCTAAGAGAACGGTGACTAAAATGTAAACAGTGTGGGAAAGTTGCGCCACTGTCACATAAACGGCCCCGTTGCTGTCACACATCACCCTTATTAAGCCATCAACTAGTTACAGCAACGCACTAATAGCAGTTCGGGGTGGCATCAATAAGGGACGTTGCCTTGACGTCTTAAAAAAGGCGAAGTGACTGGTCCCAAATTAATTGTTACACAGATGACTTTTGGAACATCTCAAAAATAAGTCACAGTGTAACTTCTCGGAGATGTCATTGCTTTTTGTTTTTGTAACTTGTAACTTTTTGTATTTCACAGTGACGTCACTGTAACTTAGCTGAGACGGGGTGTGTTATTATAGGTTATTCAGACTTGCAAATTAGAATATTGTGAGTTGCACTTGGTAAATATGTTATGCATAACTGCAAGAGAAGTCATAAAACATATTACTATACCCAAATAAAATATAAATCATATTTTCTATGTTATTAAACTTAACATGTATAAATATACTTTCCTTTGAAAAATAAAAAGAGGGAGAAGAAAATCGTGATTAAACTATTGAATTTCTTGGATTAAAAATAAATCCGAACAATATTTTTTCAAACTTTAAAATAACTGCTAAATATTTCTTTGTATTTATGAAAATCCTTCTTAATTATATCTTTTTATCGAGTGAAAGAGAAAAGTAAGGAGATTATCCAAAATTATTTGCATATAAGAAATCCCGAATCGTACTCTCTCCATTGTTTGGATTGTGAACCACGGAATTTTCCCTCGCGGGGCAGATGCTAATTATCTCGCTATTCATATTCAAGACATTGATAATTAGTTTCATCTCAACTCCACTTTATGAAAGAAAAATATTTTTTTAAATCCGGAAATAGATGCTTTTAAAAGAAAACGGATTTGAAATACGTATGCTAAAAAAGAAAGGGATTGACTCAAAGGAGAAAAAAATAGCCCATCTGTTTTTAAGACAAATACATTTTAAATTGAACCATCTCAGTGTGTCAAGCCAGCCTTAGACTGCAAAAGTAGTTGTTATGATTTGTATGTATACGCATAAGAAGCCCTAAAAAAATCCGAAACGTCACAAATTATTGTCGAGTAATGTTAAAATTTTTTACCATTTTACTGTGAAAATCTAATATATTTTCGAAAAACGTTTCTAAATTACAACATGTGTCATAAATACAGACTTCTCACTGCAGTAAATCACACGTTTAGATGTCAATTAAAAAAAAAAACAAAAGTTTTTATTTAACGTTCCGTTATCAATTGCCCTCCTAGTCTAGCTGAACTAAAGCTTCTCTAAAGGAGCTCTAAGCTGAACCCTAGATAAGGGTTAAGTGGAATCTCTGTGCACTAGTTCTGCTACAATTGCCGGCAAATAAGTATTGGATGTAGCCACATTTGATAAAATGTCTTAGTAGATTTCGTGGTAATTCAAGATGGAGAAAATATTACAAAAACGTGAAAAGGAAAGTTTCTGAATGCTTCAGGGAGATCTCAGATCAACTTCAAGGTGGTTACTGACTTTTAATTGGAAATGTTCCTACTTTTTACAAAAATGTTACAAATTGAATTGAGGCCCGTCAGTTACCCATTTTACCCCAGGAATATCTTTGATTTTTTTTAGCGTATATATTAAGTGTATAGAAAGATCACTCGTTTATACGACATTGAATGCCTTTTTATGACATGCATGTTGAAGAAATTTAAATGACCAAATGGTAAGTCACATTTCAGAAAGTTTCCAAAAGATAGAAACTACTGTCTGTCTGCGTTTTGCGCGCCTGGCAGTCACGATCACTTCCATTTGAAAAAGGGGTGATAGGATAAGGAGACGCACTTGCCGGTGCTTTCGCTTCTTACTTCCTATTGAATGTTACTTCGCATTTCCCCCCTATTTTGAGGATATCCAAAGAGACCTCAGGCATGCGCAGATGAGAGGAAGGTTTTACGATAAAAGATTAGACAGTAAAAGCTTTTATCTCTTAGAAAAAGCTAAAAAATCATCATTAGAGTGTAACTAATATACAGCGCGTCTCGAAATGATAGGTCCACCCTTATTTTTCAAAATTTCGACTCTTAATTGAGAATAAAAATCACTTTTTTTGACAGTGATTATATATCTGTAATTGTTAAAACTATGTTTGATGAAATTTCTCAAAAAATGAATTATTTCTTCTTATTTGATGCAAATTTTCATTTTCAGACCGTTTCAAAAAGATAGGTCCACCTTCAGAAATTTTGCCCCAACCACGTTTATTTCCAAAAATTTGCATAAGTATCGTTGCTTAGTCTTACTACGGGATTATGCTTGCTGCTGTGGAGGTATTTAAACAGATTTGAACAGCACTTTGTAGTCAAACAAAACGGGTTGTCGTTGCAGTCTTTCGCTGGTTGAGCAGGGAAAAATTGATGCATTAAAACAGTCTGGAAAATCGAACAGAGAAATAGGTAAGCTTTTAAACAGATCACAAAGTGTTGCAAACATTTTTTTGCTATTTGGAAATGCTTATAGCAGTAAAAAATCATCTGGCCGCAAATCAAAAGTGACACCCCTACAACGAAGCACTATCGTAAGGGACCTAAAATCCAGAAATAATGAGCATATCCACTTTGGCCAAACAACTAAACCCTTCAATATCAAAATCTACAGTCCACAGAGCGGTAAAGAAGTTCGGCAATTTTCTTTACGGGAAAAGGAAAGCGGCTCCGAAATTGACTAAAAAGCACAAAGAAAAGAGATTGAAATTCGCACAGGAAGAGATGTCCTGGAAACAAAATAGGCATCGTGTGATATTCAGTGATAAAAAGGAATTCAACCTGGATAGTCCAGATGGTTGGCATTATTACTGGCACGATCTGCGCAACGATAGACAGATATTCTCGAAGAGGCAAGCTGATGGTGGTTCCGTTATGGTGTGTGCCCGATTCAGAGGGACAGGAAAAACTGATATAGCATTTGTAAACAATCGTTTGAATGCTGCTGGCTATAACAAGCTGTTTGAACAATATTTTCTCTCACAATCAGAACCCATTGGGGGCTCATTCTTCATGTTCTAACCGGACAATGCTCCTCTGCACTCTGAAAAGTCCACTTTTGAATGGTTTCTGGATAATGTTGTACATATTATCGATTAGCCACCTTGCAGCCCCGACCTGAATCCAGTAGAAAACATGTGGGGTATGCTCGCAAGAGCAGTGTATGCAGGCAGAAGGCAGTACAACAGTACTTGCAGACTTAAAAAGGGTTATTTCCTCCGAATGGTCAAAAATCGGGACAAATTGTTTGCATAAACTTGTAGAAACCATGCCAAATAGGATTTATGAGCTTATTCAGAAAAAAAACAGAAAAATTTCTTATTAATTCAACATTTATTTGATGCGTGGTTCAGTGGACCTATCTTTTTGAAACAGCTGTTTCATCTAATTTTAGTTTCCCTCATAGTCCAGTCAAATTAGACATTAAAATCGCAAATCCGGATGTAGTTCTGAATTTTTAATATGTTGTTTGGGTCCCTTTGGGTAGTGTAAATCTAAGTTTGCACCTTTCTAAAACCTGTGCTCGCTGCGAAATTTGTGAAAAACTGCAAAATTTTCGGACATTTTTCAGTTTTTCCTTTATAACTCCTAAACTATGCAACTTTTAATTATACATGTGAATACCCATTTTAAAGAACACTAAATTTGCAACAATTTAAGCTCAAGTGGGACGAATAGTTGAGGAGATATCGTACTTCGAACAATGGAGTTTTTTTGCGAAAAGTGAAAAAATTATGCTTCGACCATATTTTGGACCAAATATCGACCTAAATTCCTATTTTACAAGGCAAAAAATGGACATATAATTACAGCACATTTAATCAGCTTTCATTCAAGCCCAAACAATAGTCTGTAGGTTCAATATTTCATTTACAATCGCGAAAAATAAATATTTAAAATTTTGAAAAATGAGCAAAATCGTTTCCTAATAAGAATAGGAGGGCAGTAGAAAAATGTGTAGAAGAGTAGAAAAGGGTAAAACTATATTAAAATGGTATTTTAAAAATTAAAAAAAAAACTTTACAGGTCATTTCCACTCATTTTTTTGCTATTTTTATGATGGTTCTTGTTGGCTGTGGTCTTATCCTGACTGTTTCAGATTTTCCCCTCTCACTCCTGAACTATGCAACTTTTGATGATACGTGTGCATACCCATTTTGAAGATCATTAAATTTGCAACAATTTAAGCTCAAGTGGAGTTCTGTAGGACGAATTGTTTAGGAGATATCGTACTTCAACAATTTGTCATTTTTTGCGAAAAATTAAATAAATATGCTTCGATCATATTTTGAACCAAATATTGACATAAATTCTTATTCTACAAGACAAAAGATAGACATTTAATTACAGTACATCTAATCAGCTTTCATTTAAGCCTAAAAAGAAGTCTGTAGGTTCAATATTTCATTTACAATTGTGAAAAAACAAATATTCAGAAATTGAAATTATTTTTGAGAAATGAGAAAAATTGTTTTCTAATAAGAATAGGAGAGCACTGGACAATAGAAAAATGCATAGAGTTGTATAAAAAGGGTAACACTGTATTAAAATTTTATTTTCATAATTTAAAAAACCTCACAGGTGAATTTAGCTCAATGTTTTTCTTTTTTTTCTTTTGGGGGTCTTTATTAGCTGTGGTCTTATTGCGAGGCTGCAGAAAAGGAAGGTTGTCTTTGTTTTGGATCCAGATGTTCATTTAAATACGGAAAGAATTGTTACAACTTCCTTGCCATTCACGTTCTCGGAGATGAAGAAAATACAAACATCTTGAGATAGAACGAAGACCACATTCTTTCCTGCAGCTTAGCTATAAGACCACAGCTAATAAAGGCCCACAAAAGAAAAAAAAAAGAAAAACATTGAGCTAAATTCACCTGTGAGGTTTTTTAAATTATGAAAATAATATTTTAATACAGTGTTACCCTTTTTATACAACTCTATGCATTTTTCTATTGTCCAGTGCTCTCCTATTCTTATTAGAAAACAATTTTTCTCATTTCTCAAAAATAATTTCAATTTCTGAATATTTGTTTTTTCACAATTGTAAATGAAATATTGAACCTACAGACTTCTTTTTAGGCTTAAATGAAAGCTGATTAGATGTACTGTAATTAAATGTCTATCTTTTGTCTTGTAGAATAAGAATTTATGTCAATATTTGGTTCAAAATATGATCGAAGCATATTTATTTAATTTTTCGCAAAAAATGACAAATTGTTGAAGTACGATATCTCCTAAACAATTCGTCCTACAGAACTCCACTTGAGCTTAAATTGTTGCAAATTTAATGATCTTCAAAATGGGTATGCACACGTATCATCAAAAGTTGCATAGTTCAGGAGTGATAGGGGAAAATCTGAAAACAGTCAGGATAAGACCACAGCCAACAAGAACCATCATAAAAATAGCAAAAAAATGAGTGGAAATGACCTGCAAAGTTTTTTTTTAATTTTTAAAATACCATTTTAATATAGTTTTACCCTTTTCTACTCTTCTACACATTTTTCTACTGCCCTCCTATTCTTATTAGGAAACGATTTTGCTCATTTTTCAAAATTTTAAATATTTATTTTTCGCGATTGTAAATGAAATATTGAACCTACAGACTATTGTTTGGGCTTGAATGAAAGCTGATTAAATGTGCTGTAATTATATGTCCATTTTTTGCCTTGTAAAATAGGAATTTATGTCGATATTTGGTCCAAAATATGGTCGAAGCATAATTTTTTCACTTTTCGCAAAAAAACTCCATTGTTCGAAGTACGATATCTCCTGAACTATTCTTCCTACAGAACTCCACTTGAGCTTAAATTGTTGCAAATTTAGTGTTCTTTAAAATGGGTATTCACATGTATAGTTAAAAGTTGCATAATTTAGGAGTTATAAAGGAAAAACTGAAAAATGTCCGAAAATTTTGCAGTTTTTCGCGAGTTTCGCAGCGAGCACAGGTTTTAGAAAGGTGCAAGCTTAGATTTACACTACCCAAAGGGACCCAAACAACATATTAAAAATTCAGAACTACATCCGGATTTGCGATTTTAGCCCCTTTTTTTGCATAGATTGACTGGACTATCATTATTCCTATTATTTGTAAATTATTTATGAGCTATTTTACATTGAATGAAGTAATGTAGTTTATAAAATAGTGCTTTGTACACAATACAACCTTTTTTTTACCAGCATAACTTTCGTTTTTACTGGTGAACCTATCATTTCGAAACGCACTGTAAATGTAGCAATTATTGATGATAACGCAAAAATGAAAAAATAAATAAAAATAAAGCAATTGCAGATCTTTTATAGCGTATCGCAGTGTTTCTAACGTGTGGTCCTCGGTTCATTCTAAGCTGTCCGCGGTGCTTTCCTGTTGAAACGTTAAAAAAATGAAATTGAGGGACGAGTAACAAGATTTTAATTCAAAACAAAAGCACATTAATATGGAACTAGCTGGGTACCCGGCTCTGCCCGGGTTTCTGCCGCGTAATATGTGTTTCAGTGAAACTCATTCATAATTTTTTCAACATTAAAGTGCACATCTATATACATATATGTGGCTACTTCTGTAGATAATGGCTATTTTTCTGTCTGGATAACTAAAAAAAACTGCATTACACACCCCCAATTGCACTGGAGTCAGCCATTTCTAAGTATTGCACGTTAAATAAATCCCATTACTACAGTCTCTATCCTTTCCAGTTGTGAAAACTCAATTGGTAAAAACATCTGATGTGATTAAGACATTTTTTTGACCATAAACAGTTTCTATTTTCTATGTGTTGCCAAAATCAACTCCCTTTTTATTTAACCCATTAGAGATTATTGGCATAGATGAATATAAGCCTTGATTCAAATTTTTCATTATGATCACTGTTAATATTGTTGTTGCAAGGCAACACATTTTTTCAACAATGGACTGGAAATTGAATCATTTAACGGGGAAACTATATGAAATTTACTGTTTTTTATAATAACTTTTTAACACTAAGTTTTTTTAGAAATAAATTATAGACTATCCTGATTCCTGTTAATGTAGCTATAAAAATAAAGCAATTGCAGATCCTTTATTGCGTATCGCAGTGTTTCCTAACGTATGGTCCTCGGCTCATTCCAGGCTGTCCTCGGTGATTTCCTGTTAAAACGTTAAAAAAAATGAGAGTGAGGGACGAGTAACAATATTTTAATTCAAAACGAAAGCACGTTCATAGGGAATAAACCAGCCTGAACCCAGTAATTTACCACATACTGAACTCTTAATTGAATTACGAGTAGGTTTTTACTTCCATAGCTCAAAATAATACTGTTGAGTAATGAAAACTAGACAAGAGCTTTGAAAAGTATACAGAGCACAATAAAAAAATTAGTTTAAGAAAAGAAAGAAAAAAGGGAGAATTTTTGGAAAAAAAAAAAGATTTAAAAGTGTCAAAAAAGTTTTTTTCTTTTTTTCTTTGTTCACGGGGGTTAGGAAGAGAGGATACGCAAAGTTAATAATTTTTTTGAAGATTATCCGTAGAAGTCTGGATTTTGGGATCCTCTGGCATATCGCACCAGTATTTTTATACATAGATAGTTTTTTTTTCATTGCAAAAAATAAAATTATTGACATTTTAAGCATATAAAACCACTAGAAATATTAGTTACAGTATTCATACAAATTAATTACAATTTAAATATTGATGTGAAAAACGATTTCATAAATACGGAACCAAAACGTGTTTACAGGACAATGTGAACTTTAATCTAAATAATTTCGAAACTTTTCTTACACAGCAACAAGGAACAGAAAAAAAACAATGGCTTCGTGTCTTAAAAGTTATTTAGAAAATATTTTTCACTTTCGAGCAGTTAAAAAAACTGAAAAACAAATTCCTTTCGAATTTGTGGTCCGACAACTTAATTACAAACACAGTACCTGGGGCATATATTTAGAAAGAATTTTCAACTCAGAAGAAAAAAATCCTCAAAAGTACTCAGTAAGATGCTTAATATGTGCGATAAGCTAAAATCAAAAATGTGAGATAAAATCTTGTTGCAAAGTTTTCTCTCTAGAGTTTTTAAGTAGCGGATAATTACGAGAGGAGCCATGTTAAAGACTTGAAGTTTTCTTCAGCAAAAATGTAACACTCTTGTAAATATTCTTTTAAGGTAAAAAGTTCAAGTGCATTTTTGTTCTCTTTTTTTTTAAATTAAGGTTTTTAAAGATATAACGGAGTATATATTTCTTAGTATTTTGCCCTTATTTTTTCCTGGTACCAAGGTTAATACTGGGGTTGATGTGGCAAAGAGTAAAAAGTCGGTGCAAGCAATACAGAACCATTGCCTTGAAAACGACAATGACCTAACTTAAGGGGTCACCGTAGCTTTTTTTCAATTTTCTTAAATTTACACGAAAGATGTAATTCTTTGAAATCTTTGTTTCGACTCGTATATAACAATCAAAAATTTATTTTCAAACATTCAAAAGTTTGCCCACTTTTTTTGAAAATTTGGAAAATTTAAGAAAATTGCAATTTTTTAAAAACCCTAAACCTTTTTTGTTCTTGCACTTATTTCAAAATTTCTTTTTTATAAATGATGACAAGAGTCATCGCTAAAAATCTATGCATTCATTTTTGTACATATTGATTTGAAAATATTTTGTGAGCTTTTATGTAAAAAAATCGTAAAAAATTCTTTAAAAAATTTGTTTTTAGAGGTTTAACAAGCTCTAAAAAATTCAATAATTGATAAAATGTTTATTCAATGCACGTTTTCGTTAAATATATAATTCTGAATACAAAAAATATTCTTTGAAAGCTGTATCTTTAATAGAAAAAAATCCTTAGCGATTCCAGTAACATGGAATGACTAAAAACTGATCATTGAGAAAAAGCACTTTAAAGTTTTGCTTTTCCATTAAAACACATAGCGTGCATGCCCTAAAGTCACTAATAACTTTTTAAATAATTGAGACAGAGCAATGCTATTTTTTCCCGACTGTTTTAAATAACCTTTATTTTTGAAAAAAGCAATAAAAAAATTTTTTAGTCTTTTGGTCACTTTTGAGGTACTGTGACCCCTTAAATATTTTAAAGAAAAAACGTAGTAACTATAGATTTAAATTTAATGCTCTTTCTTGCATCAAGGGCTGTTCTTCTTGCTTTCATCCTCAAAATGGAATCTGCACAAGAGTGAATTAATGAGGACCGTCTCCAAAATTTGTCCAAATGTGGGCAGAAAAGTGGCCGAACATCTTGTTTTTGCCATATAACATGTTTTTGAACTTAAATATGGTAATTTTACTGCAACTAACTCACAAAAATGAAAAAATTTATAGTTTAAAAAGAAGCTTTCCAAAAAAAATATATGACATGTATTTTGGCACAGAAATAGAATCATATAAATGAAATTGTGTATCGAAAGATTTTTTTCCCTCAAAAATATTTATCGGAAATTTATTTCTATTACACACCATATGAATTCTTTCAACGTAGCAGGCAGTATAACTTATATTTATCTTATACAGCAAAAAAGAAATCAATTCTGCTCAAGCCATTACTCCGTTTTTCCCAGAGAATTGTAGCAGTAAAAAATGAAGTTTGATCTTTTATATTTATTCTTAATAACTGCGATAACTTTTAATAAATCATTTTAAATCACTCTCTTTTGTGCGTCTTTATGGCTCAAAATACTTGGTTTAGCCAGAAAACATTTTGTTACTATTTCATATATTTTCAATTTTAGTCACTTTCTTTCTCTACGCACTAACGTACCATTACTCATAGAAATACCATTACACATAAATGTATCAATAAAAAGCTATGAACTTCAGTAAATATAGAATTTTTGTTTCAAGTAAAATGTTTTTGTCAATGGGAATGTTTTCTGTAGAATATTTTACTACAAATTTACGACCAAAATATTTATTTGTAAGTTAAATCACGATTAATTTAAGTAAATATGTTAGGGTAAAATATGGTTAATTTGAGCCGTAAAAATTGTTAAAAAGTAACTACATATCATTTTATATCCCACATTATATGAGAGGTTAGAAAAACTGAATCATCAAATTTAAGAAAGGAATACATGTTTTCTAAGAAACTAAAAGAAACTTTGTTCTTTAACAATTTTTATATTTTAATTGTACGAGTTATACGACATCCTAAATAATGAAAGTTATATAAGGCGCACAACGATCAAAAACTAAAAATAATACAATAAGTTTTTCTCATCATATTGTTTTTGTAAGAAACCAAATTTCTCTCTCTCTCTCTCTCGTGCTCTAGTTCACATTCACTTCTTAGAATTAAGGATTTTATAAAAGTGGACTTCCGTTGTAGATCTTTTTTGGAACCCTTAAAATTTGATCTACCCGTTTCTGCTCATATGTGTAGAATATATGCGTGCTGAAGAGGGGTTACTATTCCGTTTTGCAGTACAGAATGGTCAAGAGAGAATCGTGGGCTTTTTATTCACACTCTAAGTTTTTAGTTTCCTTTTTTAGTAAATTTACGATGGTAATTATCCAATGCTTTATGCCGAAGATTTCGTTAAGTTACACAAAGAAGCTATTACATCTTTTTTGAGCAAGAATCTGAGAAACTGTCACGCCTAGCATTATGAGGTGATTCATGACCTCTCAGATTTTCTCCCAAAAATTACCAAATGTTTATTATCTTATTGAAAAACCAAATCCAGAATGTTTTTCTCTAAATTTGAGTTGTTTAGTTTTTATGGATCCCTAAAGTTGAAGGTCCGGCATCAAAAATTAAGCGGATTTTCAAGACATGGAAATTGCTGTGAGCCAAAACTCTTACCAGGAACTGTTAAACTGCAATTTTCTTTTTGTATATGGAATATAGAAGGTTCAAACTTTACAAAATGAATGTTAAATTTGTGGTAAGTTGTTTCCGTAAGGTCAGTGAAGGCCCTCAAAACAGGGCATTTTTGAAGTTTTTTAGCGTTTTTGAGGTCCAAAAACAGCTTGTACATTTCAGTTGGCACGGCAAAAATAGTGTCGTTTAAAAGACCAGTGTAAGCACTTTAAAATAATGTATAAATAACCGAGGAAAGTTCAACGTGCTTTTAGTTGCGTAAGGCAGAAATATGAAAAATGTCATATTTTACCGATATTCAAACGGTCATAACTTCCTCTGCCAACAACATATTGAAATATTGTTTTTGCCAATGTCATGCTCTATTCTTTGTCTTAACAGAACAGTTGAGTCCTCTGAGGCGAAATGTGAAAAAAAATTTTACAAAAAATGCATAGAAAAAAATAAATTTTTTGTAAAAAATTTTTTCACATTTCGCCTCAAAGGACTCAACTGTTCTGTTAAGAAAAAGAATAGAGCATGACATTGGCAAAAACAATATTTCAATATGTTGTTGGCAGAGGAAGTTATGACCGTTTGAATATCGGTAAAATATGACATTTTTCATATTTCGGCCTTACGCAACTAAAAGCACGTTGAACTTTCCTCGGTTATTTATACATTATTTTAAAGTGCTTACACTGGTCTTTCAAACGACACTACTTTTGCCGTGCCAACTAAAATGTACAAGCTGTTTTTGGACCTCAAAAACGCTAAAAAACGTCAAAAATGCCCTGTTTTGAGGGCCTTCACTGACCTTACGGCAACAACTTAGCACAAATTTAACATTCATTTTGTAAAGTTTCAACCTTCTATATTCCATATACAAAAAGAAAATTGGAGTTAAACAGTTCCTGGTAAGAGTTTTGGCTCACAGCAATTTCCATGTCTTGAAAATCCGCTTAATTTTTGATGCCGCACCTTCAACTTTAGGGGTCCATAAAAACTAAACAACTCAACTTTAGAGCAAAACATTCTGGATTTGATCTTTCAATAAGATAATAAACATTTGGTAATTTTTTGGAAAAAATCTGAGAGGTCATGAATCACAGGCGTGACACTCTCTCAGATTCTTGCTATTAATTAATGTACCTTCTTACATTATGTACCTTAAATTATGTACCTTTTTCCTTATGTACCGTAAATTATGTACTTTCTTACCTTAATGTACCTACCCCTTTAGAACTCTGGAAATAGTCATCGCATTTTTTTTCACACACATTTTCTTCCCTCAGCCACAAATGAACTCTAGTATACCTTTAGTAAGACGAGCATCCTAAGAAAGCTTAGACTTAACAACTTGGAAAGGGTTAGAGTATATGTATTTTTACTCACAAAGAGATCCAGAACTAATGAATTAACCAGATGTTCAAAAAACCAAGCAAGTAACAGACAAGACAACAACAGCAAGAAACTTATATTAGCTTACCTCTCAAGAAAGTGAGATAGATTGACAGCGTTTAAGGAAAATGTCAAAAAATATTTAGGTACCCAATAAATCTAAATATACCAGCATTATTACATATTATCAATACTATATATTTTTTAATAACACGCAATATAATTTAAATATATTAAAATACTTTATTTTTTGTATACAGTATAATTCAAACTGTAAACGAACCGAATCTCCATCCACGCTTAGTATTGATAAATCACTATTATGTATCAATAAATATGTTTAATACATTGTAAGTTAAAACAGATAAAACTTAGCTTTCATAACATTGGGATACTTATGAATAAAGCGAATAAGAATTTAAATATTTCGAGAGTTAAAAGGAATAAAACCGCTTATCTCTTTTCCTCGTATAACTTCAAAAAGAGTTTTTCTCCTTCAGTTCGGCTGAAAAACGAGAGGTAATTAAAAATTCTTCCAGTGGAGATCCCCCATTGTTATTTTTAGTGGTATCCCATCACCTCATCGAAAACTTGAGTGTGAATTTTCGGATTCTTTTCAATTTAAATGCAAATGTCTTTTGATTATCAGCTCTTCTGGTGCCAGGGGAGTTTTTGCTTTAGGCCAGAAATGTCGTGTTTCTGGTTTCTAAATTGCATTTTGCAAAATTCTTGCACTACGCATTTTGTTTGGTTTCATTTGTATGTAGTGGAGGGGGGGAGGGATTTATTTTCCTGCAACAATTTACAGAAATGTTTCCTACAATTAATGAATTTTTGATTTTGCAGTAAAGCGTTAGACCCAAGACCTATTGCACAATCGAAGCTGTTTTTATGTATATATAGATGAAGCAAATTAATCTAAAAATTCAATTGTAAATTCTTAATGGTTTTATTTCATTCACGAAAAATAAAATTTTAATAATTCGAAGAAAAGAAGTAATCAATGATGGCACTACTGAAAAAGGTGTAATAAAGTCACTTCTCAAAAATCCGTTAATACAGTAAGTTTCCATACTTGGAACAGTACCCCTAACTTGACATTTTGATGAATATTGTTTGAGGGCTGGTGTAACGGTCAGAAGAAAGATCCCTAATTTAACTATTTAACTTCTGACACTATTTTTTTGTTATGGGCCATAACTACACATACTTTATTAAGAGCTAAAGTATTTAGGGTCTTTCAAAAAATAGAATACTTTGTTCAAATTGAAAACATATGAATAATATGCTACACTAAAGGTAAAAAATTATAATTGTCCCAAATATTGACAATGTACTGTATTTATTACAGGTAAAACTGGTGATACAGAAGCTTTTTGATGTCATTTTTACTGTTGTGATTCCTAAATTTTACTGAACAAATATCGTGCTTTTCTCTAGATTTTTGAATTACATCAAAAATACTTTCGTTGAATACATTAAGAAACCATTTAGTCATAAGCGATTTAATCAACTTTACTGATACGAAAAAGCAATGATTGATCGGAGACATTTCTTTCAATCGTTAAAGTTTGCAATTTTCAAAGAGAAAGAACTTATTTTAGTTAGAAATGTAAAAGTTAAAGCATATGTATCTTTTTTTACTTAACAAAGGACCTAGATGCGTGTCCTTAATGTTATCTTAACAAAAAAAAATCCTGAAATAATATGCGTCAGGTTAAAACCTTTTAAGACTCTTAACTACTAAACACAAAAGGACAAAAATGAAAAGAGTGAGAAATTTGTTTCTAACCACCATGAATTCAGATAAACGTGCAGTAAAAGCTTAGCTTAACTATGACATTTTGTCTCTTTGAAGTTATAATTGTGCAGTTACGCTAAGCGTTTAAAATAAACGGGGGAGATAAAAAACCTAATCCAATTTGCCTCCTAATATACTGTCCGCTTTTGCGTTTAATGTATGAGTCTGCAATGTTAACAATGAGAAATTCCTGTTAAGACGTGAAATTATTTGAGGTTAAAAATAGGGTAGAGTCACAACTATTAATTTGTATTACCGTTATTGCAACGAATACTGAAATATTTATTAATCCAAGTACTTTTTTCGGTAATTTATTGCTACTACTTGATTTTAAACTCTTCATATTACTATTACTATTATTGTATTTTTGTGGAAACATTTGTTTTTCTTTCTGTATTTAAAACCAAGTCCTTTTATAAAGAAAATTATGCCGTTATAGTTTAGTTGAATGTTGAAAGTAGAAATAGAGTACTTACACTGGTCGGGGGTTTTCAATTGTATACCTATAGAAATGAAAATATTTTGCGTTTTGTGAATGAAAACTTTTAATATTGCAGTTTAAAATTTTGCAGTCCTCAAAAATTTCATACATCATATTTGAGTAAATTTTTTTGTGCAATTTAGATTTCTTATTGATTTCACTTTTCAGTTAATTAGCCATTAGCATTGTATCCATTGTTAGCTATGTGATTGGAGTATAGCAAGTAGGGATGCACCGAAAAGCAAATTGGCTCATTACCGGTTGCCGATTAATTGGTGGTTAATAATCGGTCGATTAATGTTTAGAATAATAATTTTTAGTATTATAAGCAGTTTTTGTTTTCTTTCTTTTGCAATTCTGATTTTAGAAATAGTCTCTGATTATATTCTGAGCGAAAATTTAGTATTTTTCCTAATTTTCCCAGAATAATTTCAAAGTTTAAATCAAATTTCTCTGAAACAGTTTTCATATTACTGTTAAATTACCTAACAGAATAAACACATTGTTTATTGTTTTAACTTGAGATTAAAAATAAATTAAAATAAAATATATATTTTACATATTAAAGAAATTAATAACTATTATATTTATAGAACTTATTTATATCTTTACTGTTTACTTTGGTTCAAATAACATTCATCAAAGAAAAAAGAAAAAGCAATTCTAAAACACCAGATTTCAAAATTGTATTACTCATTTTTGCAAAAGAAAAATAAACAATGACAATCAATGATGCAATTGCATTGATGCAGTATTTACTTAAACACATGAAACGGAGGTGTAATTGCGCATTTTCAAATAATTATAATTTTTTTGTGTTTGAAGAAACACTTTTACGAGTAATAATTAGTTTATTACGTGATACCGTGGTACTTCTGAGTATAAATAAACAAAAAGTTCTGGATTTCGAGTGGAGACGTTGGGCAGTCAGTGTGGATGGAGGAATCTGTTTGCTATAGACGCCGGTGTGTGCGGCTCTGGGTAGGTTAGGTTTTGTTGATGTTCGCCCAAATGGTTGGATGCGTTTGTCAATTGTAGATGGTGTGGTGGGTTGGGTTGACTTGTTTCGTCGAGGTGGAAAGTGTTATGAGGGCGGAAGGTTTTATTTGTTTTTTATTTTCCGGTTTGGGCGGGGGTAAGGGGGGGTTCTTGGGTGTATTTTGGTTGTTGGTGGTTGGAGGAATAGGGGTTGTTTTGGGGGTTGTAGTAGCGGGTGGGAGGTTGGTGGTGCTATTGCGGTTTACTTTTGACGTAGTGGTGGGGTGGGGTGTAAGGTGGTTTGGAGTGGTTTGGTGTTGGTTGAATGTGGTGGGTATAGAGGGTACTTGTAGGCTCTCGAGTATGTGGTGGTAGGGTGGTGGGTAGGGTGAGTGGGGTGGGTGCGTGGATCGCGGTGAGGGTGGGTTAGCATTGGCGGATGTGGTATGAAGGGGGGTAACGTGTGGTGAATGTTGGTGTCATGGGGCGTGGGGTTGATATGCTGGGTAGGGGGTTGTTGGGTGTTGTGGTGGGTGTCGAAGTTTTTAGACAGAAGCATTAATAGGTGGTGTAAGTTGGGGGTAGGAGTGGCAGTTGCGCGTGTATAGTGTGTGGTGATGGTGTGCTTTATATTGTGTTGCAGGTGAGTGGGGTGAACATGTGGGAAATGTTGGTGTGATGGGTTGTGGTGTCTTAGATCGTATCTGGGGCCTGTTGTGTTAGGGGAGGGCAGCGTATCATGTCGTGTTCGACTTGTTGCTTGTTGGGGTTGGGGGTGTGGGAGGTGTGGGTAGGTCGAAGTTTGGTGGTGTTGGGGGTGGGTGGTGGTGGCGTGTGGGTGGGGGGGTGGGTGGGGTGAGGAGGGGGAGGGTGTGAGTGTGGGGGTTTGGGGGTGGGGTAGTGGGTGTGGGGTGGGTGTTGGTGGGGAGTGGTGGTTGGGTGGGGTGGGGTGAGGTTGGGGTGGGTGGTGGGTGGGTGGGGGGTTGTTCTGGGGGTGGTTGGGGGGCGTGAGAGTTTGGTGGGTGTGGGGGAGTGGGTTGGGTGTGTTGAGGATGGGGTGGGTGGGTGTGTGAGGCGGTGGTGAGGGGTGGGTGTGTTTTGTTGGGGTGGTTTGGGTTGATGGAGGGTGTGTTGGGTGTGGTGGTGTGATGGTTGTGGGGGTGGTGGTGTGGTTGGGGGGGTTTGTGTGGTGTGTTGGGGTGGAGTTGGGGTGGTGGTGTGGGTTGGGGGTGGGGTGTGGGTGTTTTTGGGTGTGTTGGTTGTGGTGTAGGTGGTGGTGGGTAGGGGGTGGTGGTGTGGTGGGTGGTGGTTGGTGTGGGTGTTGTGGAGGGGGGGGTGGGGGGTGGTTGTGTTGGTTGTGGTGGGGTGGTGGTTTGTTGGGTGTGTGGGGTGGGGTGGGGTGTGGGTGGGTGGGGGGGGTGGGGTGGGGGTGTTGGGGGGGTGGGGTGGGGTGTGGTGGGTGGGGGTTATGTGGGTGGGTGTTGGGGTGGGGGGTTGTAGGAGGGTGCGTGGTTGGGTCGGGTGGTGTAGGTGTGGGGGTGGGGTGTGGGTGGGGGGGTGTGTGGGTGGGTGTTGGGGGGGGGGGTGTGGGGTGGGTGAGTTGTGGGGGGGGTGGGTTGGGGGGGGGTGGGGGGTGGGGGGGTTGGTGGTGTTTGTTGGGTGGGTTGGGTGTGAGGGTGGGGTGGGGGTGGGCGTGGATGTGGGGTGGGTGAGTGGGTTATGTTGGGGGGGTGTGTGTGGGTTGGGGGGGGGGTGTGGTGTTGGGGGTGGTGTGGTGGGGGGGTGGTGTGGGGTGGTGTGGTGTTGGGGTGGGGTGGGTGTGGTGTGGGTGGGTGGGGGGGTGTTGGTGGTGGTTGTTGGGGTGGTGTTGGGTGGGTGTGGGGGTGGGTTGTGGGGGTGGGGGGGGGGGTGTGGGGTGGGGTGGGGTGTGTGGGGGTGGGTGGTGGGGTGTGGGGGGTGTTGGGGTGGGTGGTGTTGGGGGGGGGGTGTGGGGGTTGGTGTGTGGTGTGGGTGTGGGGTGTGGTTGGGGGGTGTGGGGTGGGGTGGTGTGGGGTGTGTGGTGGGTTGGGGTGGGGGGTGGTGGGGGGTGTGGGGGGGTTGGTGTGTGGTGGGTGGGGGTTGGTGTTTGGTGGGTGGTTGGGGGGTGGGGGTGTGGGTTGGGGGTGGGTGTGGTGGGTTTGGTGGTGGGGTGTGGTGTGGGGGAGGTGGGTGGGGTGTTGTGGGTGGTGTGGTGAGGGGGTGGGTGTGTGGTGTGTGGGGTGGGGTTTGGGGGTGGGGTTGGGGTGGGTGGGTGGGGTGTTTGGTGGGGGTTGGGGGGGTGGGTGTGTGGTGGTGGGTTGGGTGTGGTGGGGGGTTTGGGGGTGGGGTGTGGGGGTGTGTGGGTGGGGGGTGGGGGGTTGGGTTGGGGGTGTTGGTGGGTGGGGGTTGGTGGGGGGGGGTGGGTGGGTGGGGGTGTTTGGGGTGGGGGGGTTGGGGGTTGTGGTGGGGTGGGGTTGGGTGGTTTGTGTGGGGGGGTGTGGTGGGTGGTGGGTGGGGTGGTGTGGTGTGGGGTGGTGTGGGGGGGGTGTTGCGTGTGGGTGGGGGTGGTGGTGTGTGGGGTTTGGTGTTGTGGGGTTGGGTTGTTGGTGGGTGGGGTGGTGGGGGGTGTGGGGGTGGTGGTGTGGTGGGTGTGGTGGGGTTGTGGGGGGGGGGGTGTGGGGGTGGTTGGGTGTTGGGTGGGGGGGGTGGGGGGTGTGTGGTGTGGTGGGTGGTGGGTGGTGTTGGTGGGGTGTGGTGGGGTGTGGGGTGGGGGTGTTGGGGTGTGGGGTGTGGGGGTGGGTGTGTGTGTGGGGGTGTGGGGGGTTGGGTGGGGGTGGGGGGTGTTGGGTGTGGTGGTGTGGGGTGTGGGGGGGGGTGGGTGGTGGGGGTGTGGGGGTGGGTGGGGGGGGTGTGGTGGGTGGTGTTGGGTGGGTGGGGGGTGGGTTGTGGTTGGTGTGGGGGGGTGTGGGGTGGTTGGGGTTGGGGGGGTGTTGGGTGGGTGGGGGGTGTGGGGGGGGGTTGGTGGGGGGGGTGGGGGGGGTTGTGGTGTGTGGGTGGGGGTGGTGGGGGTTGTGGGGTTGGTGTGGGGGTGGGGGGTGTTGTGGGTGGTGTGGGGTGGTGGGGTGGTGGGGTGGTGGGTGTGGTGGTGGTTGGGTGGGTGGGGGGTGGGTGGGTGGTGGGGGGGTGGTGTGGGTGGGTTGGGGTGGTGGGGGGTGGGTGTGGGGGTGGGGTGGTTGTGGGTGGGTGGGGTGGTGGGTGGTGGTGGGGGGGGGGTGTGGTTGTGTGTGGGGTGGTGGGGTGTGGGGTGGTGGGGTGGGGGGGGGGGTGTGGGGTGTGGTGTGGGGGGGGTTGGGGGGGGTGGGGTGGTGGGTGGGGGTGGTGGGGTGGGGGGTGGTTGGGGGTGGTTGGGTGGTGTGGTGTGGGTGGGGGGTGTGGTGTGGGTGGGGGTGGGTGGGGGGGTGGGGGGGGTGGGTGGTGGTGGGGGTGGGGTTGTTGGTGGGTGGGGGGTGGGGTGGTTGTGGGTGGGGTGTGGGTGGGGTTGGGGTGTGGGGGTGGTGGGTGGGTGGTTGGGGGGTGGGGTGGGGGTGTGGGGGGGGGTGGGGGTGGTGGTGTGGGGGTGTTGGGTGGGTGTGGGGTTGGTTGGGGGTGGGGGGTTGGGTGTGGGTGGGTGGGGTGGGTGGGGTGGTGTTGGGTGGGGGGTGGTTGGTGTTGGGGGGTGTTGGTGGTGTGGGTTGGGGGGGTGGGTGGTGGTGTGGGGGTGGGGGGGTTGGTGGGTGGTGGTTGGGGGGTGTGGTGTGGTGTTGGTGGGGTTGGGGGGTGGTGGGTGGGTGGTGTGGGGTGTGGGTGTGGGGTGTGGGGGGTGGGTGGTGGGGTGGTTTGGGGTGGGGTGGTGGGGGTGTGTGGTGTGGGGGGGTGGGGTTGGTGGGGGTGGTGGGTGTGGGGGTGGTGGGGGTGGGGGGGTGTGTTGGGGGGGGGTGGGTGGGTGGGGGGGGTGGTTGGTGGGGTGGGGTTGGGTGTGGGGTGGTGGTTTGGGGTGGGGGGTGGGTGTGGGGGGTGGGTGGGGTGGTGGGGTGTGTGGGGGTTGGGGTGGTGGGTGGTGGGGGGGGTGGGGGGTGTGGTGGTGGGGTGGTGGGGTGTGGGGGGGTTGTGGTGGGGTGGTTTGGGGTGGTGGTGGGTTGGGGTGGGGTGGGGGTGGGTGTTGTGGGGTGGTGTGGGGGTGGGGTGTGTGGGGGTGGTGGGGTGGGTGGGGGTGTGTGTGGGGGGTGGGGTGGGGGGTGGGGGGTGTTGGTGTTGGGTGTTGGGGGTGTTGGGTGTGGGGGGGGTGGGGTGGTGGTGGGGTGGGGGGGGTGGTGGGGTTGGGGGTGGGGTGGTGTTGTGGGTGTGGGTGGGGGTGTGGGGGGTGGGGTTGGGTGGGTGGTGTGGGGGGTGGTTGGGTGGGTGGGGGTGGGGTGGTTGGGTGGGTGGGTGGGTGGGTGGGGGGTTGGGGTGGTGGGGGTGGGGGTGGGGGGTTGTGGGGTGGTGGGGGTGTGGGGGTGGGGTGGGGTTGTGGGTGGGGGTGTGGGTGTTGTTGGGTGGTGGGTGGGGTGGTGTGGGGGGGTGGGGGTGTGTGGGGGTGGGGGGGTGGTGTGTGGGGTTGGGTGTGTGTGGGTGGGGGGTGGGGGTGTGTGGGTGGTGTGGGGGTGGGTGGGGGGGGGTGGGGTGGGTTGTGGGGGTGGGGTGTGGGGGTGGGGGGTGTGGGTGTGTGGGGTGGGGTGGGTGTGGGGGGTGTGGGTGTGGTTTGGGTGGTGGGTGGTGGGGTGTTGGTGGTTGTGGGGTGGGGTGGGGGGTGTGTTGGGGGTGGGTGTGGGTGTGGTGGGGGTGGGGTGTGGGGTTGGTGGGTGGGGTGGGGTGGGTGGGGTGGTTGGGTGTGGTGGGTGGGGGGGGGTGGTGTGGGGGTGGTGGGGGTGGGTGGGGTGGTGGGTGGGGGGTGGGGGTGTGGGGTGGGGGGTGGGTGTGGGTGGGGTGGGGTGGTGGGTGGGTGGTGGTGTGTTGTTGGGTGGGGGTGGGGGGTGGGGGTGGGTGTGGGGTGGGTGGGTGTGGGGTGGGGGTGTGGTGGGGGTGGGGGTGGGGGGGTTGGGTGGGGTGGTGTGGTGGTGGGTGGGTTGGTGGGGTGGGTGGTGGGTGGGGGTGGGTGGTTGGTGGGGTGGGGGGTGGTGGTTGGGGTGGTGTGGGGTGGGTTGGGTGTGGGGTGGGGGGTGGTTGGGTGGGGGGTGTGGGTGGTGTTGGGTGGGTGGTGTGTGGGGTGGGGGGTTGGGGTGGTGGTGGGTGTGGGGTTGGGTGGGGGGGGGTGTGTGGGGTGTGGGTGTGGGGTGGTGGGGGTGTGGGGTGGGGGGTGTGGGGTGGTGGGGGTGGGGGTGGTTGGGTGGGTGGGGTGGTGTGGGGTGGGTTGGGTGGGTGTGGGTGGGGGTGGGGGGTGTTGGGGTGGGTGGGTGGTGGTGGGGGGGGTTGGTTGGTGGGTGTGGGGGGTTGGGTGGGGGGGGTGGGTGGTGGGGGGTGGGGTGGGGTGGGGGTGTGGTGGGGTGTGGGGGGGGGTGGTGGGGTGGGGGTTGGGGGTGGGTGGGTGGGTGTGGGGGTGGTGTGGGGTGGGGGGGTGTGGGTGGTTGGTGGGTGGTGGGGGTGGGTGGGGTGGGTGGTGGGTGGGGGGTGTGGGTGTTGGGTGGGGGTTGTGGGTGGGTGTGGGGGGTGGGGTGGGGGTGGGGGGGGTGGGTGGGGTGGGTGGTGGGTGGGGGTGGTGTGGGGTGTGGGGTGGGGGGGGGTGTGGGGGGGGTGGTGTGGGGTGGTGGGGGTGGGGGGGTGGGGTGGTGGGGGGGTGGGGGTTGGGGTGGGGGGGGGTGGGGGTGTGGGGGTGTGGGGTGGGTGTGGTGGGGGGTGGGTGGGTGTGGGGTGGGGGTGGGGGTGGGTGGGGGGTGGGGTTGGTGGTGGGGTGGTGGGTGTGGGTGGGGGGGGGGTGGGGGGTGGGGTGGGTGGGGGTGGGTGGGGTGGGTGGGTGTGGGGGGTGTGGTTGGGGGTGGGTGGGGTGGGGGGGTGGGTGGGGGGTGGGGTGGGTGGGGTGTGGGGGGGGTGGGGTGGGGGTGTGGGGGTGGTGGTGGGGGTGGGGGGTGGGGGGGTGGTTGGGGTGGGGGTGGGTGGTGGGGGGGGTGGGGGGGTGGTGGGTGGTGGGGGTGGGGTGGGTGGGGGTGGGGGTGGTGTGGGGTGGGGGGTGGGGGGGTGGTGGGGTGGTGGGTGTGGGGGGGTGGTGGGGGTGGGTGGGTGGTGGGGGGGTGGGGTGGTGGGTGGGGGTGTGGGGTGGGTGGGTGGGGGTGGGGGTGGGTGGTGTGGTGGGGTGGTGGGGGGGGTGGGTGGTGGGGGTGTGGGGTGGTGGGTGGGGGTGGGGGGGTGGGGTGGTGGGGGTGGTGTGGGGGGGTGGGGGTTGTGGGGGTGGTGGGTGGGGGGGTGGTGTGGGGGGTGGGTGGGGGTGGGTGGGGTGGGTTGGTGGGGTGGGGGGGTGGGTGGGTGTGTGGGGTGGGGTGGGGGTGGGTGGGGGGTGGGGGGTGTGGGGGGGTGTGGGTGTGGGGGGTGTGGTGGGGGTGGTGGGTGTGGTGTGTGGGGGGTGTGGGGGTGGTGGTGGGGGGTGTGGGGTGGGGGGGGGTGGGTTGGGTGGGTGGGTGTTGTGGGGTGGGGTGGGTGTGGGGGGTTGGGGGGTGGTGGGGTGGGGGTGGGTTGGGGGGTGGTGGGGGTGGTGGTGGTGGGGGTGGGGTGTGGTGGGTGGGGGTGTGGGGGTGGGTGGGGGTGGGTGTGGGGGGGTGTGGTGGGTGGTGGGGGGGTGTGGGTTGGTGGGTGGGGGTGTGGGTGGGGGTGGGGTGGGGGGGTGGTGGGTGGTGGGGGGTGGGGGGGTGGGGGTTGGGGTGTTGGGGGGGTGGGGTGGGGTGGGTGTGGTGTGGTGGGGGTGGGGTGTGGTGGGTGGGGGTGTGGGGTGGGGGGTGTGGGGGTGGTGGGGTGGGGGGGGGTGGGTGGGGTGGGGTGGGTGGGGGGTGGGGTGGGTGTGGTGGTGGGGGTTGTGGGGTGGTGGTGGGGTGGTGGGGGTTGGGGGGGTGGGTTGTGGGGGTGGTGGGTGGGGGGTGGGGTGGTGGGGGGGGTTGTGGGGTGTGGGTGTGGGGTGGGGTGGGGGGTGTGGTGGGGTGGGGGGGTGTGGTGGGGGGTGGGGGTGTGGGGGGGGTGGTGGTGTGGGGGTGGGGGGTGTGGGTGGGGGTGGGGGTGGGTGTGGTGGTGGGGTGGGGGTGGTTGTGGGGGTGGGGTGGGGTGTGGGGTGTGTGGGGGTGGTGGGGGTGGGGGTGTGGGGTGGGGGTGTGGGTGGGGTGGTGGGGGGTGTGGGGTGGTGGGGGGTGGGGGGGGGGTGTGGGTTGGGTTGGGGGGGTGGGGTGGGGGGGTGGGGTGGGTGGTGTGGGTGTGGGGGTGTGTGTGGGGGTGGGGTGGTGGGGTGGGGTGGGTGGGGGTGGTGTGTGGGGGGTGGGTGGGTGGGTGGGGTTGGGGTGGGGGGGGTGGGGGGGTGTGGTGGGGTGTGTGGGGGGGTGGGTGTGGTGTGGGTGGGGGTGGTGGGGTGGTGTGGGTGGGGGTGGGGTGGTGGGGTGGTGGGGGGGTGTGGGGGGGGTGTGGGGGGTGGTGGGTTGTGGGGGGTGGGGTGGTGGGGGGGTGTGGGTGGTTGGGGTGTGGGGGGGTGGGTGTGGGGGTGGTGGGTGGTGGGGTGTGGGGGTGGGTGGGTGGTGGGGGGGGGTGGTGGGGGGGTGTGGGTGGTGGGGGTGGTGGGTGTGGTGGGGGGTGGGGGGTGGGGGTGGGGGGTGGTGGGTGTGGTGGTGGGGGTGTTGTGGTGGGTGGGGTGGTGGGGGTGGTGTGTGGGTGGTGTTGGGGGGGTGGGGTTGGTGGTGGTGGGGTGGGGGTGTGTGGGTGGTGTGGTGGGGGTGGGGTGTGGGGGTGGGTGTGGGGGGGTGGGGGTGGGGGGTGGGGTGGTGTGTGGGGTGGGTGGTGGGGGTGGGTGGTGTGGGTTGGGTGGTGGGGGTGGTGGGGGTGTGGGTGGGGGGGTGGGTGTGTTGTGGGGTGGGGGGTGTGGGGTGTTGGTGGGGGTGTGGGGGTTGGGGTGGGTGGGGGTGGTGTGGGGGGGTGGTGGGGTGGTGGGTGGTTGGGGTGGTGGGGGTGGTGGGTGGTGGGGGGGGTGGGTGGGTGGGTTTGGGGGTGGGGTGGGGTGTGGTGGGGGGTGGGGGTTGTGGTGGGGTGGGGTGGGGGGGTGGTGGGTGGGGGGTGGGTGTGGTGGGGTGTGGTGGGGGTGGGTGGTGGTTGTGTGTGGGGGTTGGTGGGGGTGGGGGTGGGGGTGGGGTGGTGTGGGGTGGGTGGGGTGGTTGGGGTGGGTGTGTGGGGGTGGGTGGGGTTGTGGTGGGTTGGGGTGGGGGGTGTGGGTGGGGTGGTGGTGGGGGTGTGGTTGTGGGTGGGGGGGGTGGTGTGGGGGTGGGGTTGTGGTGTGGGGTGGTGGGGGGTGGGGGTGGGGGGTGGTGGGGTGGGGGTGTGGGGTGGGGTGGTGGGTTGTGGTGGGGTGTGTGGTGGGGGGGTGGGGGGTTGGTGGGGTGTGGGGGTGTGGGTGGGTGGGGGTGGGGGTTGTGGTGGGTGGGTGTGGGGTGGTGGGGTGGGGGGGTGGGGTGGTTGGGTGGGGTGGGGTGTTGGTGGTGGTGTGGGGTGGGTGGGGTGGGTGTGGGTGGGGGTGGTTGTGGGGGTGGTGGGTTGGGTGGTTGTGGTGGGTTTGGTGTGGGGGTGGGGGTGTGGGGTGTGTGGGGGTGGGTGGGGTGGGGTTGGTGTGGTGGGTGGGGTGGGTTGGGGGTGTGGGTGGGGGGTGGGGTGGGGGTGTGGTGGGTGGTGGTGGGTGGGTGGTGGGGGTGGGTGTGGGGTGGTGGGGTGGGTGTGGTGGGGGGGGGGTGTGGTGGGTGTGTGGGTGGTGGGGTGTGGTGTGGGTGTGGGGGGGTGGGTTGGTGGGGGTGGGGTGTGGGTGGGGGGTGGTGGGGGGTGTGGGGTGTGTGGGGTGGTGGGGGTGGGTGGTTGGGGGTGGTTGGGGGTGGGGTGGGTGGGGGGGGTGGTTGGTGTGGGTGGTGTGGGGGTGGGGGGGGTTGGTGGTGGTTGGGGTGGTGGGGTGGGGGGTGTGGGTGGTGTGGGTGTGTGGGTGGGTGTGGGTGGGTGTTGTGGGTGGGGTGGGGTGGGTGTTGGGGGGGTGGGGGGGGTGGGTGGTGTTGGGGTGGGTGGGGTTGGTTGGTGGTGGTTGTGGGGGGTGGTGGGTGGTGGGGTTGGGTGGGGTTGTTTGGGGGTTTGGGGTGGGGTGGGTTGTGTGGTTTGGGTGGGTGGTTGTGTGGGGGTGGTGGGGTGGTGGGGGGGTTGGTGGGTGGGGTGGGTGTGGGGGTGGGTGGGTTTGGGGTGGTGTGTGGGGGTGGGGGGGTGGTGGGGGGGTGTGGGTTGGGTGTGGGGGTGTTGGGTGGTGGTTGTGGGTGGTGTTGGTGGGGGTGGTGGTTGGGGGGGGGGTGTGGGTGGTGGTGTGGTGTTGGGGTGGTGGGGGGGGGTGGGTGGGGTGGGGTGGTTGTTGGGGTGGTGTTGGTTGTTGTGGGGTGGGTGGTTGGTGTGTGGTGGGGGTGTGGGGGTTGGTGGGTGTGGGGTGGGGGGTTGGTGGGTGGGTGGTGGGGTGTGGTGTGGGGGTGGGTGGTGGGGTGTGTGTGGGGGGGGGTTGGTGGTGGGTTTGGTGGGGTGGTTGGGTTTTGGTTTTGTGTGGGGGGTGACTAAGTTGTCGGGTGTGGGTGTTTCTTGGCGCGATGTGAGGTTGGGATGTGGTAGGTAGTTGCCGTGTTGATATTTAGTTAGGAAGTTAGATGGGGGTGTTGATGTGTTGGCTATGGTGAGGAATGGAGTGTGGTGGGGGTGGGGGGAGAGTGATCAAGGATGGATTATGGAGTTGTGTATGGTAAGAAAGATGGTGGGGTGAGTGGGAGAAATCAAGCAGGGTTTGATGATGGGTATAGTTGATGGGGGGTCTTGGGTGAAGTGTGGCGGGGATGGGTGAGTTTAGGTACGGTACAAGGAAATATTTATAGTAATAGGATGTATAATTAGTTCTTGTATGTTCTATGGATTAGGTATGACAGTTTAATTCGTAATTTGTGCACGTATGGGGAGTTTTATAAATTTTGGTGTTTTGATGTTTGGTGTGAACATTTTTGGATGATTTGTAGAGGGAATATTTTTGCGTTTAAGTTTGTGGTATGTTAATTATTTGTTGAGATAGTAGGTTAACGTTAATTGTGCAGGGTAGTTTGAGTATAGTTGAGTACTGGTAGTGCGTCCTGGGAATTATATGAACACTGTCTTGAAATGGCTTCTGCAACACATCGACTATGTTAGATAACTGTCTAATGATAATTTCAATAGGTAGAATTCAGGCCTGGATTCAATAGACGAAACACAATCAGGGATAACTTAAATGTCTTCAAAAAAACTCTTAAGTAAAGATTGAGAAGGTTTTGTTTCAGTTTCTCTTGTAGTCATACCAAGCAATTGAAGTCAAGAAATGCAAGTTGTTTCTTTTAAGTAATAGCTACTAATAACATACATGGGGTATTTTGATCAAATACTCTAACTAAAATTTGTTTATATGACGGTACGCACTTTCCCTTTCTTTAAAGTAAGGTGGGGGTAAGTGCGTACCATTATGATGGGGCAAGTGCGTACCACTATCATGAGGCATATGCGTACTATTATGCGGAGCAAGTGCGTACCATTATGATGAGGCAAGTGTGTACCATTACGTGGAAAATCCGACTCTCGTAATTCACCTTTAATTTTGCTTATAACTCTTTTATAAACCGATTATAAATCCGACGTCATTTCCATCAAGTATTTATATTAACATTGAATGCGGCATAAGATTTCAATTTTATTCATTACCTCTGAAATATATTGGCTTTTAGATATCAGTTAGTAAATTTTTCGTTGAAAATAGCGATCATGAGCTATACTTAATTTAAACCAGAATGACAAATGAAGCAATGAAATTAAGTGAAACACTAAATAAGGAACCAACTGATTCAAAAAACGAAGGTGGAGTAATGAATAAATTATATTTAAGAAAATTAAAGAACACCTTGTGAAAAACTATTTGAATGTACAAGAAAAAAAAAGTACAAGTATCACATCATGATCAATTATTCTCTTTTTTTTTTTGCTCTTTATTTTGTGTTTTTTCTTACTGCTGCTGATTCTAATAAGAAAAATATTTTAAAACCGTATTTATTCAAAAAAAAAAAAAAAGAAAAAAAACGAATTGTTCACTCAGGTCACCTAACGATCTACCATACAAATAGAATTAAAGAAAATCACAGGGGTACGCACTTACAACAAAGCTATTGGACGCACATGTCTCATCTTACATTTAAGAAGGGGTAAGTGCGAACCCTGGCTTAAACACAGACTGATTAATGTATTTAACCAAAATAAACTATGTAGACTATGAGTGATTATTACTAAATAAAAACAACTTACATTTGCTCACTTGGCCTTATTAAAAGGACAGAGGAAGAATCACAGACACAACTCTCTCAATCTTCAAATCACAGTTGTACGCAAGACACGTGGAATATTACTGATTGCGTTTCATCCATGCAAGCAAGTGCTGATCTCTAGTATTAGGAATTATCCCAAGGCAACTACCTAACATATTTAATATGTGCCAGAAGTTTTTTACTGCTCATATTCACATAATTTAAGGTGGACGCACTTACCCCGCTAGGTAGGGAAAGTGCGTACCTTAGAATAGGTGTCATAAACCAGGTCACAAAACCTATGCTTATGGTTTATTTGACATATTATATGCTTGAAAATCTTAGTAAAGGATCTGGAAAGAAAACTAAAAAAAAATTGTGAGTGTACAAGATTTTTCAACAGAGCAGCACCCCTGAGAACATGAACTTTGCAAAAAAGGGTACGCACTTACCAGAACTCACCCTATATGAATTATGTTGCGTTAAGCAAATTACTAGAACAGTCAGCTGTGAGTAGAAATTAAGATGTCATCAATTGAGGTTTTAACCAAAATAGCTTAAAAAAATAACTCGTAAGTAACTTATAAGACTAGTGATTGTTTTGATAAGCATTTCAAGTTTGTTTTAATGCATTCTATAACTATAATCTATCATAGTTGAAGCACCTCTATAATTAAATTTATTTTTTGCATCATAAGAGCCGGACGAAAGAGACTTTTCTTGAATCCAGACAAATAATGTCCTTATTTCCTCAAGACGTGAGAACACGAATAATGTAAGCCTTCCTTCCCAAAAACGAAATCAGAAGTACGTAAATAAATTTAATTGGCAAAGTAACATAGTGCAAAATGCGACGTAAGTTCCAAGGAATAATGTGGCAGGTGTTCAGCAAGAAACATATAGCCCTTAGTGAAGCATATGAACTTCTCCAAATGCTTCGTAAGTTTCACATTGTCTGCTGATGCTGAATATGTTGTCAATGACTTTTGAGGCATTGTTGCACATACCTCTTGTAGTAAAAATCGCAGCTCCACAATCGTTAATGGCAATAAATTACCTGTAGCCCATCGTATCCCTAAAAATGTCTATGCTTGCTAGAAGTTATTTACATCCATATACCTTGCAGCCCAATCCATGAATTCAGTATTCCCACACTCAATCAAATCTTTGGCAGTATTGGCCCGTTTGCACTGCTGAAATTAAGCCGCTTAAGTTTCTTCCAACCCACTGCGCATTCACTTAGCGCATCTTAAGGTCGCTCAAGTTGAGCGATATTTTACGATTTCTCACTCAAAGATGGCTGCCGCTTTGAAACGTAAACAACTGGGCAGATGATGAAACGTTTGCCCTGTTGAACTTACACAATTAGTGCATTGATAAATTACAAAACAAAATAAGCGCAATAGATTGGTTTATGAAGGCATGGAGGAGAGTCTGAAGAATTATTGATTCAATAGAGCTTCTGCAGAAATCTCCGGAAAAATCCAAAATCTCACCCGGCGTTACAGGTTAGTAGTATTTTTCATATTTTTCTTTTATCTAATGTATACACCTGTGTACTTTTTTTCCATGTAATTAAATGTTCGGAAATTAGTGATTATTTCCAAAATTAATTCATGAGCGTCAAGGATTTTGATTGTTTACAATTACCGATGTTGAATGAAAAAAATTCAATTTGGCGCTATTGGCGATATTTTGCGAAAAATTAACTGAATCATTTTAATATCGACGATATTTAGAAAATGAATCATTGTAAAACATTATTTTGCATTGATTCGTGACAAACTGGGGGTGTAAATATTGGAATTGATATCTTGTTTACTTTAAGGCGCTATTTTAACTGCACTTAAGGCATCTGTTATGGAATTTAAACGTAAAAGGAAGTAGTGTGGCGTTTACACCAATTTTTTTTAATAACTGCTTTATTAGGCTTTGGAAATAATGTGAAAAATAACTTGAAATTAACCTTGTTTTACATCCATTTGTCGCCAAAACAGTGTTAAGTTTCTGTTGCTAAAAGAATTTCACCAATGATTCAAGTTTTCGATAATTCGAGGTACCATAAACCCCATTTTCCTCCGATTTTGCAAGCTACCGTTTTAAAACATTTGCACAAACTGATTATTCGGTTTATCTGCTGAAAAAGCAGTGTACTGAATATTCGGTGTATCTCTACTTTTTACCGTACCGTACCTTTAGAGTATTTCTTTAAAGTTATATAAATAATTAAATGTCCTGGATTAAGTGGGTATTAAATGATCACATGCCACTAATTAAATTTGTGTGTCTTGGGAATGGTATAATTTTATGAGCTATAAATTTCCGGAACTTAAATGAATTTTTAGAAATAGTTTTTTGAAAAACAAAGAAAATGATGAAAAATAAACATACAGAAATAATCAAACTACATAATTTTGGAAGTTGAAGTGTACAAAAAAAAAAAAAAAAAAAGGTGCTGGTGAACTAGATGCTGTTCAAGTTGTATGTACGACATATTTCATCAGAGGGTGAACCGTGTTGTTGTGATGCATGATACACAGATGATGAGAGTTTTCAGTAGCTTGAGCCCTAATCACCTCCAATTTTCGTAGTGTGCTTTAGGTACACAAAATAAAAAATATGAGTACATTTGGTAACCTTAAAACGGGTGAATTTCATTACAATTTCTTGTTCTACTTTTATTTAGAGACTCGATCTGTAATTTTCATGATTTGTTTTGTTTATTCTTTTCAGAGGCCGAAGAAAAAGACCGCAGGAACGAAAAAAAAAAGATTTTTGGGGGAGCTCTTGCAGAAGTTTAATGAAATGCAGAAAGCATATGATGAAAACTCGAAAGAAATTTGTTCGCTAATGAGACAATCATTAGAAAATGATGTAAATTTCATTGTGATTATGAAGGAACAAAGAAATGTTTTAAAATCATTACTAAATAAATAGTACTCAATTTCATGTGTTATCTGATTTGTTATTTTGTTTAAAAGATTTTTTAATATGCATAAAAGAAGTAACTGTAGTCAGTGACTTCATTGCTTGGAAAAAAAGTAAACAAACTCATAAAAAGTCAAATTTTATATCATTTCAAAACTAATGTCTCCTATATGAGAACTTTATTAATTGTCATTCATGTAACAATTTCAAACTTTTTCAGCTTTTATGCCAATTGTGTTGAAAACAGAATTGTTTTCCGAATTTTAGAAGAGGCTATATCCGCAAATTCCCCTCTGTTTAGTTTTCCTTCTTCTGTCGTGCTACGCGCAAAAGTGGAACTTGCAGTCAAACTCAAATTCGGATACTACTCTTCAAAGTTTTGCGCCACAATGTACAAATGGTGCCCATGTAATGGTACATGCTGCATCTCTCCCCCTCCCGCAAAAACTCTGCGGCTTTATTTCAATGTGGGAACTATCAACGGCTCCACAGCATCGAGGAAACCCCCATTCGCTTTCAAACAGCCCAACAACGGTGGACATCTCTTCCTGAGTGAATGGAAATTTTATAACTTCTGGCTGGTAATTTTTCACGAGAAAGTCAGAAAATTCCAGAACACATTCACAAACGGTGGACTTTTGAACACCCAAAAAGGTGGGTTATAGTCCTGTAATCCGCTGAAGAGGCTAGCTTGTACAGGGCAATAGCGATCTTTTTCCCGCCAATCATCGCCAAAATTTGTCGATTAAAGTTTGCACGTTTACCTCTTGAAAACAGTAAACTGCATAAAAGATCACAGTCACAGTTAATCAGAGCTACAGTCGAGGCATTTAAATCTTCGAAATTACAGTTACAGTTAATTTGCCGTTTCACTCGAAGCAGCGGTTTACAGTTAAGCTTTAAGTGCGTTCTCCAGTGCAAACAGCATTCAAAATAAGTGCGCTTAACTCGTAAGTGCACTTGTGATTGAGTGCACTTATTTCGCAGTGCAAATGGGGTATAACTGTAGATATGGCTAAGTGCTTTCGTCTATTAAAAGAAACTGAAGACGCATAGTACCCCTAAAGTGACAAATATGAGCAAAAGAGCCTCGTTATAAAAAGGTATCTTTGTGATTGAGCCTCCTTGGAAAATTCACTATTGACAAATATGACACATCCCCAAGCGAGCGCTCGAAGACCTTCCTAACTATCCCGTGGAGGAGATATTTCGTGTTTGCTGCTCTCTTAGGAAAATATTTTGGCCGTCTATTGCCATGGATGATTGTAGATTATAACTACTGACCCGTTGTACAGATGTTATTGCATTTTCAAAATCCTGAAACTATACTATGGTCAATTCGGAGCTCCACAGTCACACTTGTCATGCTTTAGTTAATTTCAAGATTTCCAATGATATGACCTCAGCTGAAATCATCCAGATGCCACCGGAGAGGTGGAGTGCTCGTCATTTTGCACTGAGACTGCAAATGGAAATCGTTTAAGCTTGGTACAAGCAGTGCAATCGCTCTCTTAGACATCGAGCTCACAATACTAGCGTTATTAGATCAATGCCGGTACACCCTCTCACCCATGTCTTGCTGCATGTATTTTTATGTGTTCTACTACTGACCGTAAGGGATTTACTAAACTTTCTTTCACTCTGCTATGCGCCTGATTCTTTAATGTCATTCTTAATTTTTTAACCCTTTTTTTTTAAAGAAAACATGTATGCTTATATTTTCAGCTTGATTTATCTGGAATCTTCTGGAAGTGGAAAAGCACTTGCAAATCCAGTTATTGGGTACGGGGCCTTTGGGAAAATGGAGCCTGAGCCATCCTCATCAACCATTACTCAACCACCACTTACTACCCATGATCCGTAAGTGATCTAATTGGTATTTTGTAAAAACTTATAGTTCTATACTAGACAGCAACTTAAGTTGAGACTAACGTCACGACGCGCGGAACCAATAAGAGCTCACACGCAGTTAGCGAACTCCTCTAATTCGCCAAGTAGGCTGTTACGTTTCATCTAGCTCGTTTTTCATAGGCTGACATCACGGTGACGTCACGACCTCAGTGTCAAGAAACCTTGCAGTGTAGTACATACAAATTCAATTTAGGCTTTAAGAATTCAGTTTGTTTGAACACATGCAAAAAGTCGTCCATGTAGATAAAGTAATGCGCTTCCTTGAAGTGAGAACTGCTATGTGTCGAAGTACACTGTAAAAAATGAATGTTATTTTTACAGTATAATACAGCTAATTTTATAGTAATAAACCGTAAAATTGCTAGTTTTATATTGTATTACTGTGCATTTTACAGTTACATTACACTGCAAGAAATGAACTGTTGTTTTTACAATGTAATACTGACAGCGGAAGTTTTGAATTGGAACCTCCGCTGCCAGTATTATACTGTTAAAACAACAGTTAATTTCTTGCAGTGTAGAAATCAAGTAAACAAATTAACTTGAATTCGCTTCTGATAGTTTGCACATTTTACTGCCTTTATTACTACGAGCCTACAAAAGTAATAATTTCAGGTTACCTTGTCAGGTTTTTCATTCACGCAAAACGTCGTACAAAAAAGAGACTATTAATCCGAATTTTTTTTAAGCAATTAACGAAAAATAAATGATCTAAGCAGTGAAAAGGTGTCAATAATAAACGTTAACGTGATAATGGCAAGTTTTCAAAAACCTTTGTAGCACAGCGATTGCAAAGATTCATTAAACCTATTTAACTAGAAGATATACATTTTTTTTTTTAATCCGAAGAAAAAGCATTTCAGAGCAAATAACCTTAGTGAGCTCGTTGGAGAGTTTAACTAAAATGCATATTGCAATAAAAAGAAAATGATGCACATTTTAGAAAATAATATCTAATTTGATAAAAAACCGAATTTCTGCTATAAAACAAAAAACTAGCATTAAAAATTGTAAGGCTTTTATTTAATTAAAATGTGTATGAAACAAAATGAAAAGTAATAACAATAATAACTTATCGCTTGCTCAACAATAAGCTCAATTAAGTTAACCTAAGATGAAAGTAGTAAAATGTTTAGGAAAAAGAAAAAAATAATATATAACAAAATAAACTACTAGAATAGTAATGATGACAATCCATATAAATATTTTTTTTTAATAAATAGGGAAAACGTCAAAAGAGAACGAGTAAAAATAATCAAGGTTCTTCCATAGCTCAGTGAAAATATGACGTCAAATTCACCAGTTCGACCTAACCGATAAGATAAAGTTATAATATATTGAAATTAGCATAGGATGTGAAGTTTATTCCAACGTTAGAGATGCACAAATATGCAGGTATACCGCAGACACGTGTTTCGAGGCTACAAGGAGCCTCTTTTTCAATGCAAGAGGTGTGAGCATTGAAAAAGAGGCTCCTTGTAGCCTCGAAACACGTGTCTGCGGTATACCTGCATATTTGTGCATCTCTAACGTTGGAATAAACTTCACATCCTATGCTAATTTCAATATATTATAACTTTATCTTATCGGTTAGGTCGAACTGGTGAATTTGACGTCATATTTTCACTGAGCTATGGAAGAACCTTGATTATTTTTACTCGTTCTTTTTTGACGTTTTCCCTATTTATTAAAAAAAAATATTTATATGGATTGTCATCATTACTATTCTAGTAGTTTATTTTGTTATATATTATTTTTTTCTTTTTCCTAAACATTTTACTACTTTCATCTTAGGTTAACTTAATTGAGCTTATTGTTGAGCAAGCGATAAGTTATTATTGTTATTACTTTTCATTTTGTTTCATACACATTTTAATTAAATAAAAGCCTTACAATTTTTAATGCTAGTTTTTTGTTTTGTAGCAGAAATTCGGTTTTTTATCAAATTAGATATTATTTTCTAAAATGTGCATCATTTTCTTTTTATTGCAATATGCATTTTAGTTAAACTCTCCAACGAGCTCACTAAGGTTATTTGCTCTGAAATGCTTTTTCTTCGGATTAAAAAAAAATGTATATCTTCTAGTTAAATAGGTTTATCCTAAAGCTCACACCTCTTGCATTGAAAAAGAGGCTCCTTGTAGCCTCGAAACACGTGTCTGCGGTATACCTGCATATTTGTGCATCTCTAACGTTGGAATAAACTTCACATCTATCGCACAAAGGTATTTATTTTCTTCTAGCATAGGATGTTCACCAAATTGGAGGAGATTATTATATCTTGTTCAATTTCACTGATAAAAACTAAAGTAGACTTCATCTTGTGCAGTGCTCACACTCTAAGCCATCGGACTATTCATGGAAACAACTTTCAGCCTCTTGAAGACATCTCGCAGACTATAAATCATAATTACTTTTTTTAACGCTGGTGTAACACATATTTAATAATATTAATTGCAAATGAAGCGATAATTCTTTTCACTAATGTTCGCCATTGGAAAAATAGAAGAAAAATACGAAACTATTACCTTTGAGTACAGGAATGACGTTTGAGCTTGACTCAGCACATCGTTACGATGTCACCTTTCTAGCTTAGAGTAGAACGACTAAACAAACAACATATCGTCGGCACCATGCTAAAATAACGAATGTGAAAAATCGCGTTTTTCAAGTTCGATGGTTTCCCGTAGTATTAAAAAAGGGCTACCTACTGGTAAAATGATGAATCTGTTAGATGGTCGTAAGCCAATGTCATTTTTACGAATTCACAGCTTTGCCCGATTAAGTTATGCTATATTTACGAATATGATATTCAACAGTTTACACAGTTAAACAAATAAAAAAATTATATTTTTTAAGGATTTATTGCCTTATCTTGTGTTCAATAAAAGTTTTTCTTAGTAAAAAAAAACGTTTTTTTTTAATCTTTTCATCCATTATTATTAATTTTTATAGCAATTTTGTATCCTAGATGTAAAGTATCGAAAATGAATGCCATGAAACTTCATTGCAAACTATCGAATATTCTCTAAAATTTCATATTCGATACTTTACCTTCAATTCAGTGACTTTCGACCAAAAATGTCCATTTTGGTAAAGTAGCGAATATTTTTAAACAATTATTATTGATAATTTTACAAATAATTAAAATTAAAATGATACCTTCGAACGATAGTTTTACACTTAAAGATATCTATAAAAATTTAAAAATTGAAAATAACCAAACGCGTCAGGTGGGAAAAAATTATATTCAGTGTTTTGGCTCTCCTGAAAAGTGCCAATTTTCACATTCGTAATTTTAGCATGGTGTCGACGATATACTGTCTGCTCTTCGCAGGTAAAACCTTCCGCGCATTTACGCAGGCGTCAGGTCTTCTCTGATCTTACCAAAATAGGGGTGTTAATTAAGACAATAAGAAGGGGAAGAATAATAAAAAGCTTTCAGAGCAGTATCAAACAACGTGGAACGATGCTAATTTCAAATACATAGTTTATTTTAATATGCCAAAAGGATAGTAAAAATGCACGTTTTAAATTGAAAATATATTGACCGTCTATTGCCATGGATGATTGTAGATTATAACTACTGACCCGTTGGCCAGCTGTTATTGCATTTTCAAAATCCTGAAAGTGTACTATGGTCACTTCGAGGGTGATAACTTCGGAAAGTTATCACCTCGACCCATCTACCCTTTTTTAAAGTGGAACTGTTTGCTAGTGCCAGGCGTGGTTTTCACGGACGGACAGTAGCACCCTTGTCCTTAATGACAAAACAAATATAACGGGTTCATTGAAGTAGCCGACCCAATGATTGCAAATATAACAACGTTAATGCAGCTCAAGTTAATTTCCAATTAATTTGTTTAATGCAATTTAATTTTTAATGTGAGCTCTGTGAATGCAGAATAATTATTTACTATTGTCTTAACATGGTTGCGCACAATTTGCGACTTGATGTGTTACGATTACTTTGATATAACAATAATTGCAAAACTGCTATAAACACGTTTAATATTGCAAATTTTAACCTAACTAATTACATTTCTGTTTACAGGTCAGAAAATGCCACAGTTCATATTGAATGGCAAACCAGCACCAGCTGAAAAGTATACAACTGTTATAAATTAAAAAAACCCCAAAAGAAAACAAGTTCTTTCAACGTTTTTTCTTTGCTCTCATTTCAATAAATAAAAGTTCCATATCACACGCAACTCCAATTATTTTGTATCCTACATATTACTGTCGAACCTCGTTAAAACGAGCTCCAATGTACGTTCAGAACATATTCGTTTTAACCGTAGGTCACCTTATCCAACAAACAATAGAAGATTGATTGGAAATGTAGTTCGTCTCAGCAGTAATTTGTTTTAGCCATGTTCGAATTAACGAGGTTCGACCGTATCCCAGTTCAAGAGCTTATAAAGATAAATGAAAAAACTTACATATTTTTCAGTTTTCTGTTTAAAATTTTATACCCACAAATAATTGTTTAAACCTATTTTAAAACCACAGTTCAAAGACACATCTTAGAAGTAATTCACAGTAAAAAATTCAAAGAAGCTCTTTTGAAAAAATAGGCAGATGAAGGGCCTAAACTTTCCCAGTAACACATTTGACAAAACACAGGAATATTTCTGCTAAAAGGAAATGACTCTCTTTGTAATTTAATTTGAACTTCTCTGAAGCATAAACCTTCCCAATAAAAACAAGACACGTTTTTTAAATAAACCAAGAACCTTCTGAAAGAACTAAGACATCTTCCTGGTGTGGGCTTGGAACCATTCTGATTGAACACGAGAGCTGAGGCATTTTAGCAAATATTGACCTACGCTTATTGTATGCAAATAGCGAACAGATCACCTGCCTTCAATTCTAATGCCAAAAAATGTATTTCACCCTCATTAGGAACTCAGTCAATCTAAGACTCCTCCATAAGAAAGGAGCTGACTCATCCGACATTTTGGTTCCAAAACGGTGGGCGTAGAACCACTGGTATCTGTACTCAAGTAGCATTGAAGAAACGTGGAAGCTAAGCTTTAATTGTAGCTGCATAGATGATATTTGATTATTTTTGTCCATAGGACAAAACATTTCATACCTTCATAACTCCATACCTTCTAAGTAATTTCATTATTTATAAGTAATTATTTATGACTTTAGAAATTAAAAGTTCAAAAGTAAAAATAAATTATTTTTTAATGTTACACACTCGATTATTAAAAATAATTTTATGTAGTTGAAATTCCATAAACTGAAAATAAAAGTTAGTGTATTAATGCTTCGGTGCTCAAGATACTTGAAAATGCACTTGAAAAGTATGTATACAGTATGCTACATTTTTCAACATTGTAACTGTCTGAGATCGGACAGGTTCTTTTTGTGTCAGTGACAAAAGTTGATACTCAAACATGATTTATTTATATCTGAAGCCCAAAAACATATTGGCAAAAAATAAACTAAAAGCGAAATTCTTACTGAGTAGTAATAAAAAACACCATTGTTGAAATACTTCTCCACAACATATGACAATGTTATTAGCACCAGTATTTTGCAACTAATAGTAATAGTGCGTATATTACTATTCATAGATACCGCTTCCAAAACCATATCCTCACTACAGTTCACACAGCGCTCAATCAAATAAGGGTTGATATGCCACTCCCTTTACGAACAAATGAAACTCATTAGAATATTATTACATGGCTTCCTTTGAATAATCATATCTTCAATGCTTAAATCTATTTAAAGTCCTTTACAGTTTTTAGTTTGCGCATAAGTCTAAAAGCTTCCTGAAACTAACCATAATTCGATTTTTCTTACAACTGTTCTTGCATATTATATGGCATAAATGTTTTTCAACCAGTTTCGCATTTTCTACAACAGATGTGTTTAGCGAAATCCTTCGCTGGTAATGGACGCAAAAACAGGGTAACCAGCAAAATTCCTCCCTGATTTCAAAATTGAATTTCTGGGGAAACTGATGATTTTGGAATGAAAAACCGTTATGCGTATTGTGAAAGCCTTAAAAATCATGTGCATAATTATGAAAAATTAGCATCAAAAGGTGCTAACAGGTGGCGCTTCCCGCTGTAATTGCAATATGAGTACCTATATATAGTGCTGCGAAGGCAGGAGCAATCCTTTCTAGCATTGAAAAGTAAAATGAAATTTAAACAAAATATACTATTAAGCAACAATTATCTTTGGTACTGGAGTTTTACAGGTTAGGCGCCATCACATTCCTACGTATACTGTCTTATATTGCACTTACTACACACTAGTACTTATATTGCACTTACAGCCGGCAGTGCCACATCTCGACACCTCTTATTACTATTTTTTTTTAATTCTACAAATGATTTTTATGGCTTTCACAGAAGCACACCGTTTCTCTCATTCGAAAATCGTCATTTGATTTCAACGTGTTCAATTTTGAAATCAAGGAGTTCTTTGCTAGATCTCTATATCTCTTGCTTGTATCTCTATATCAGGAGTCTAGAACTCCCCACAAAAAGGTTACTGCACTTCGTATTTCCCTCTACCATTCCCATTATTTTAACCAAGAAGGAATTATTTACATCTCTCTCTCTCTCTGTCTTTTGCTATTTGTCTAATAATTCTCCCCTGACTAACTTTCTGGCAAATCATTAACCAGTTTCACAATCATCTTAACAGTATGTGTGTGACAAACAGTCACTTTCTGTAATTATTGAAAAATCAACCGCCAAACTAAAATTAAACCTTATTGTCAAACTAAAATCGAAAATTCAAAAATTGGCATAACACACGAGCAGGAATATGTATGGATATTGTGGGTATAATGCAGACACTATAATCGTCTGTAGCTAGAACAGATTTTCTTCGATTAATATTCAGTTTTAATCCTCTTTGAATGAATTTTTAAGGGCTGCTTAACTGGTCAACGGAGTTTAACTGGAGACTAAACAAGTGTAAGAGGTTGTATTCTTTAAAGTCTTGCTTCTCACTGTGCCAATTGACACTGGTCAAGTCATTTTGGGTAATATAGTAGTTTTGGATTGACAAAACTGATGTGAAGAAGTATGAAGAACTTTATGCTCAAGATTCTCAAAGCTAAGTCATCCATCCAACTTCAAACCTTGATCAAGCTTAGAAACTTGTTAAAATCATGAAGTAATTGTAAATGCATTGAGAAACATTATCTAAATAAATGTCCTAGTTTGGGTAAAAGGATTAAAAGGGCAGGGCGGAATACAAACTGTATACATCCTCTTTGGTGTGTTAAGAGTTGGTAATACAATTAAATATTATTGCATTAAGCAGTGAAAATCTGCAATGGTACATTTCTTGTAAATAAAGTCAAATTTTAGATTCTCTCACAGAATATATATATGTATATAAATAAAAATGTTTGCACGAAGTAAAAACTGGGAAGAAATGTAGTTAATTTTAAAAATTTAGGATGCTAATAACAGAAAGGAAGCATGTGATTGATATTATTTTAAAATTAAGATAATTGATAATTTTTGCTATAATTATATTTATTAAACCAAATTAACTAGTATGATCATGTTCGTCAAGGAAAAATATTTACGTTATGAAGGTCCAAGATTTTTCTAACATACCCTTTAGAAAATCTCGTGCCAAAATTATATTTAATTGCTTAACACTTTAAAGAGTCCTGGATAAACTCTGTCACGAATGTCACATTTCTTAGAGTTGCAACAATCTAAGGTCGGCCATGTTTTTTTTTTTTCCAGTGAAGTACTCGTGAGCTTCAAATTTAAAACCAAAGTATAATTTTTTTTCTCTCCGAAACAGAACCACGTCAGCAAAATTGAAACAAATTCTTGTTAAGTAGTAATTAAAAAAACCACCGTTTCGAGTATGTTCCTCCACAACACATGACAATTCAAACCACGCTATGCCGCTGCTACTACTACGAATACGCACTTATACAGCTATGCATTGATACCACTCCCACCACCGCATTCAATATAAATACGAACACAAATGTGACTAAAAGCAACAAGCTTTGGGCCCAGCTAGGCTCGTCCCAGTCAATTTATGGTTCCCAATGTAAATCAATGGCCCCTCTTAAAGCTATAATCTACCGTACTCAGTACATCATCTTTCAGTAAGCTGTTCCAGGTGCCCACAGCCCTACTAATACATATTTTTCCCTTATATCCATTACAGTCAAAGATTTGAACAGCTCAAAACAATGATTTCCTGTCCTGCTTTCCATACAAAAATGTATCTCATTAGTACCATTCATTTCTATAAATCTAAACTGAATCATGCCTCCTCTAACTCTCCGTTACTCAAGACTATACAACTATACATATTCATTAACAATAACCTAAATTAGAAAGCCTATATTTAGTAACCTTGTAACCCTTCTCTAAACTCTTACACCCCACCTCCCCTAGCAACCTCGTCCGCAGCTCACATCTTGCTGTCTCTTCAAGCATAGGGAGTTAATAAACTGAAACATGAATTTTTAATTTTGAAAATTTCTTCACATGTGTTAGAAATTCAAACTGCTAACTCTAACATCTAGGATGAGTAGAGTTACTTTCAAATCATTTTGTTGATGAGATAATTTAAAAACGAAAGAAATAGAGCAATACGTCATGATAAACAATCATTTATTCAACTGAAATCAAAGCAAGTGCATTGAACCAGATGAAAATTATTTGCTGTGAGCTGCCTTTACACTAATTGATCACGTTGTGGCAGAATTTTCACCTTCGTCAAATTTGGAGAGGGAACATCTGTTTAGCCTTGCTTTGCGTTGCTGTAATAAAAAAAAATTGTCAGAAAATATACTTGATTAAATATTACAAATTACGAATACAAAATCGCTTAATGCCATTTTTCTATAGTATATTTATAAAAGAAATATGCTTGAAGTCTGACTGAATACAAGACCAAGCAGAAACTGATAATGAGTATTTTGCATTTTCGGAATTTATAAGGGAATCCATTTTTTTAAAGGTGAAATTAGTAAAAATAGTAAGTTGAAAATACCATGTAAATACGCATCAACATCGTTTAAAGGATTTAGTAAAAGATCCGGTTTAGTAAAAGATCCAGACTAAAAGTTTTATTTTTAATCTTACGTGAGACATAAGATATTTTAAGGTCAACCTACTTCACCTTTCGCAAACTTATGTTTGTCTTCGTATAACATACAGTGAGCGACTTAATTTCTAGTTACATTTTTAATGATAAGTATTGCTTAATTATATACTTTTTTTAACAGTGCTCATAAGGGTCTTTCAAAGCACGATACGACCAGTTTTTATTCTCAATAGTTCAAAATTGAGAATATTACTGTAGTTATCATTTACGTCATTAACTTTCCATGGGCCCGACTGGAGCAACAGTGCTTTCAAAAATATTAGCATTTCTTTTGATGCAATGACTTGAATTTTAATTATTAGATGGATGAAAATAAAAAAAATATTAAACAAATAAATAATTGGCAATAAAAATGGTACCAAAATCGTTCAAAAAAGTGATTGAATGATGGTTTCACCGTACGATTACTTATGTGAAATCATTGCACTAAATTTAACGTTTTTAAGGACAAACATATGTATGTCAATTGTCGTTAGTAAGCTCTAAGTTAACGCCTTGAAGTCGGGGCTAAGGAAGAACTACAAGCAAAGTGTCATAAAGCCCGTTAATGATATCCAAAAATTACAAGTTCGTCTTTCTCATGAGCTCATCATTAGAAAGCTGCATGAATGCTGTTTGCCGGGCTGCCGGTTAAAGGGAAAAGTCGTCAAACAATAGCTCTAAAAACTTAAATATGATTTTCACCCCAAAAAGTTTAAAACCACCATTTCTGACACCCATGACGTGAACGGGCTAAAAATACAGCCATCCAACGTCACTAGTTTCGTGTTCAAAGCTCGCTTTTCTTGATCGTGGTTTTTTAAAAAATCATTAGATATCGGTCATTGTGTTTTAAAATTCGGCGTTGGTGAAGTTTTGTGTTTGCAAGTATCTTACCACCATCTACTAGTCAAAGTAGGAAATATTTAATAGGCTGAAACTTTCCTATTTATTACGTACCCGTCCCTTTTCAACTTCATGCATTTAAATCAAACAGCTAGAAAGACTTACATTGCGAAACTTTCCGTGGATACCGATGGTCCAGTTGGCTTCCCAGTTACACCCTCTGGTTTGCCCCCTGGCTGCGGTTTTCCCTCTGGCTTGCCTTCCGGTTTGCCGGTTGGTTTTCCTTCTGGTTTTCCTTCCGGTTTTCCCTCGGGTTTGCCTTCCGGTTTTCCTTCGGGTTTTCCTTCTGGCTTGCCTTCCGGTTTGCCCTCTGGTTTTCCTTCCGGTTTTCCGTCTGGTTTTCCCGTTGGTTTACCTTCAGGTTTGTCCACAGCTTTGCGGTTCGGATTCTGGCCCCCCGGAAGTGCTAATGCTTTTCCACTACCAGTTAACTCCAGATACATCAGGCTGAAAATTATTAAACAATAATATTATGTCCACTCTTGAATCAACCACATTTTAATTTTTATGATTATTTCCTTTTAAAACGTTTGCACACAAAAATAAGAAAATAAATAAAATAATAATAATGATAAAATGGTAGACTATCATTGTAGCAGAAGCTTAGAATTGTATGCGAAAAAAATGGAAAACCTCAAGTAGAACAATATAAATGTATACAATGAATTTAGCAACAATAAATAAATAAAACAAAGCATTAGAACACATAAAACTAGTGGTTTTAGTGTTGTAATTCACACAGATAGGCAAATGAAAGTCAAAGTTCCATCAAATGTTGTCATTATTATTATTATTATTATTATTATTATTATTATTATTATTTTACAAAAAGACTGCTCTTCGAGAAGACAGTTAATCTTTATAAAATGTGTACTAAAACAAGATAATTTTCTGACAAAATATGGTTTTACTTTTACCTTTATTTCAATAAATTTCCTTATATACGTTTGGGTGATTTTGCTAAACTTCTGGAAAATGTACATATTAAAAAATTTTGATTTCGATGATCGATGCTCGATTTTTTACTCTAAAATTTATGACTTTCCACAGGTAATTCCGTTTTGACTGTCTTTATTTTTAGGTTCGCAACCGTTCGCCGCAGATGCTTCTAATAGCAAAAATGCTTAAAATTAGGTGTACAGTTAAGATACTAAAAGTTTGAAGCGAAAAAGAATTTGAGTAATAATACAAATCAAATTTTTTATACAGATTCTAAGTCCCCAAACGTATTTTTAGGGAAATATTCAATATGAAAAACTCCTAGACAAAAAACTAGAAGGATTTGTGACCTAAACTCAAGGATATATTCAAGTTTAAACTCAAATAAGCGAATGTGAAATTCGTTTGCTTCTCAATCCTGTAAAACTAGAGTTGAAATAGATACTAAGCTTTTAAATTTATGCTAATTTAAATGCTGATAAAAAGAAGTCTTCTTCGTTTTAATGTTCTGTAAAATAATACTTCGCGTTATGCACTCAATGCAATACCTTTTTGGGAAATAGTGACAACTCAAATGCACAAAAAATATCGAGCAGGTTTTACAATACACCAAAATAAACTTACAGAGTACGGTCACTATAAAAACTCTGCAGGTGCACTTTATGTCTACGCCGACAAGTGGTGTAGGGGTTACACGCCCAAATGCAAGGGTTTTAACCTTGTTCCGGGAGGTGGATTTTTAAAATGTGGAAAATTAATAGCCTATATTTGAAATGTCTCTTGAGTCCTGCTATGGTTTTGAATAATCTCGGCAAAATTAAGTTCCTGCTGCTGTTTTGCATCTAAGATTGCCTAGGTGCCTCCATCTGGAAGAGGAATCCGGCGTTCAAGTTTATGTAGCAGCGACTGTCCACCGAATAATCTCCACATAAAAGCATTAATGCTATTTTTTGAGAAACACTCGAGGCCTGCAAATGGGGAAAAGCCAATGTGCAGCTCCAATGTAAATTCCCTTTTTATGTCAAACTTAAACTAATAAGTAACAATACCCAATAATTTTGAATAACTTTCTTTTGTGAAATTCCATAAAAATGTAAATCCAAAGCTTCAAGTTTTTTTATGCTAAAAAGAAAAAAAAATCCACCTGAAAGTAATAGCATTTAGCAAACACTTCGAATAGTTTTGTCTGACAGCAGGTTTTTTTTTTTTTCTTTAATTTAAAAACAAGTTAATTGTAGTCATTTAAACGAAAGAAACAAACAACCGTTTTAAAAATAACCGGATAAATACAAATTCAATATATAAAGACTACTAGTACTTATTGAGAAAATAAAACGGAAGTTTTAAGTGAGTGAACCGTTTCGATACTTACAACATTATTCCGACCAAAGCGTAAACTGCGAGGGATTTCATCTTCGTTGAGTGACTGAACGAAACGGATATCGAACACCTGAGCAGTTTGAATATTTATACTCAGGAGAAGTTCCGCAATGTCGCAAAAAAAAAAAAAAAAAAAAGATAGGTACTAACAGTAAGTTTTTTTAATCATTAAAGATTTTTATAATGATTTCTCAATTGTTTCCCATTTCATCATATTTTTAATGATATTCTGAGTCTTTGAAACTTACGTCACTGATTTTCATGTTTCGGTTTCATCTTCTGTGATGAGTAACGGTATTTCACTAGGTAGACCTTCAGAAAAATTTCGTCTTTCTGCCTCAATGGACAAAAGCTGATCGGTCAACGTGGCAAACAATAAATAAAACTTAAAAAAAAAGCAACTGTTTAAAACAATTGAGAACAAAGTCGAACGTGTGATTACACTTTGCCGCAAATGTATTTAGTATTTTTATTTTTTAAATGAAACAATAGAATCAATCACAAGCAAAACGTGCTTAATCCTTGCATCAGAAACAGAATTGTATGTCACGTACCACGTTAGAAGGACAAAGGACAGCTATTTTCCATATGAGAACTGCCGCATTGAATTAAATACCGGCGAGAATTTTACTTTTACTTCAAGCAATCTATTTGCAAAGTTGATATCTGGAAACATTGATTGAATTTTTGCCCAATATAATTCCCTTTTTTATCTTTACATCGCTTACTTTTTTAAAACTTTTAAGCTCGTTCATGTGATGCAAATAACACATTTTTCCATGACAAATATGATCAATTGCCAAATTTATTGTACTATAGTGAAAGAAAATACATTGAAATTCTAAAGTAAAATTATTTTCTGAGGGGGAGACAGCAGGTGAAGCATTTCAAATTTTACCGGGGCGCATAGGGTGACAACTTATTACAATTTTATTGGAACACTACGAAAACCAAAACCAATCATGAGTGAAAAGCGTAATCTTTTAAAGTTGAGAGGGGGAGGGCAGCGTTTGACACCCAGTACTGTGAAATGAATAATATGGAACAACGTGTATAAAAATACAAATAAACACATTTAAAATGAGTATAAAATTCAGCATACAGCTGTTTCTGTTATACATTAAAATAAATGAATAAATAAAAACAGTTACATAGAACAATTTTAACTTTAATTAACAGCCTTTATAAATCAAAAAAAAATTTTGAATAATGTGCAAATCAAAAAAAAACTCTCAAAATTTGTATTATTAGGGGGGGGGGGCATGCTGGTTTTTGGTACTGTGCTTGAACGACACCCGATTTTTATATGAAAAGTGCTGCATTGCATTTAATTCCGGCTAGGCTTATATTTCTATTTATAGCAATTTATTTTTACTCCTTATCATCTTTTATCTTAACATCGCTTAGTTTTTGAACTTGTTCATGAAATGCAGGAAATATATTCATTATCTACGCGCATGTATCATTTACAGATATGCTCATAAATTGAATGCATTGCAATCTTATGAAAGAAAAGCATATTGCGGAAACATAAGCAGGTCTTATTTTCAAGGAGTCTTAGCGGCCCCATAATTTCATACTTTAACTGGGAGGGAGGGCAAATGGTGTCCATTGACCCCCCTGCCCTGTCAAAATGACGGACCTGGCCCATAATACCTTTCTCTCCCCTAATTTACAATTTATAGTAACAGTTAAGTGGAGTTTTATATGCTTTTAGTGACATTATAATGAGTGAAATTCGAAAGCTAAAATTAGTATAGAAAAACTAAAAACCAGTATATGTGTTCACCATAAATATTAACTTTGGGAAGTTTTGTTTTTCTCGATTTTCATGTTAGTTAAAAAATATATATTCGATTAAAAAGGCTGGTGGTTAAAATTAAAATTATTCTATGCAACTGTTTTTATTATTGATTTTCTTATGTATAACAGCACTACATTTTAGGTGATATATCGTTTCCGGACACCATTGGACACCGGCAACTATTGCGTTGTGTATGACCAGGCTCTAAAAACTACGAGATAGAGAGAGAGATATTTAGAGTATGAGCATATATATTTCATGTGCATGATAAAAAAATCATTATAATAAAATACATTGACTTACTTTCAATAAAATGAAAACTAAATGAAAAATAATTCGAATTTGACCACAGCTTTCATATTTAAGCTCGACTGTGAAAGTGTTGAATGATCTGAGATTTAGTACTTTCCCTTATGACAGTATGTATTGCGTAAAGTATTCCTACACAATTAAAGCATTTACAATATCGGACATTTTAGAAACTGATGTTTATCTGTAGTTATTTTTAATTTGTACCGTGTGCTTATAATACACATTTCAAAGAAATAAATGAACTGGATATACATTTTAAAGCATTCGTACTCTAAATTCTCTGAATGCACGAGTAAGATTCTTAATACTTCTCAAAAGAGACGAAATAATTCCAGCGTCTAAATGTAGGTCACATCTAAGCTTTTAGGCAACGAGGAATAACACTTTGACCTAATTATATTTTTCTGTAATTGAGAAGAGTAAGAAACAAATTAAGAGCACGAAATTTTATCTTTGCGTTTCTGTTACTGCAATTTAGATGTAGAAGTTTTATTCAATAAATTATGCTGCGTATTATTACAGTATTTGCTTTAAAACTTGAAATAATACCGTCATAAAATGTAATCGCAACACTTTATGGCATTGAATTTTAAATTTTAACTGCATGAGACTAAATTATAGTGAGGATTATTTTTTAAGTTATTGACTTCAAAAGTTTACAATGCCTTGAAACTAAAACACTAAAAAAAAGTCGTGTAACTCCATAAATATGGTGGCATCAGTGCTGTCTCCACTGCTATAGAGTATCTTAACCAACATATTTGGTGTTCGGTTACACCATGGCAACTGCAACGTAACGTTTCACCAATTTCTGTGTGTAAGGTTACACCAGAAATATCTGTCAAAAGCAAGAAAAAAGAGCATTTATCAGGCTGAAAGATTACTTTCAGTTATTAGTTTATTTAATGTTTGCCAGGTTCATGCTTTCCCACAAACAAGAAATTTCACACACATTTGCAAGCTATTTTAACTACACGATATAAGATCGAACACCGAACTCACTGTGTACAGAGCAAAGCAAGTGCGTTTGCCCACTGGCCCGGTTAAGGCGCAGCTTGGTTAAGTTAATAAGACTTTAAGAGCTCTATGCCGATGTTTATCCCAGTACATGCGCTTTGAAGAAAACTCCAGGTGTAACTCTACACCAGCTACGTAAAACTTTCCTACAGCAATGCGTGTTTTCTCAAAATCGGTACAGCTTACTCCAGAAGTAACGTTACAACCATTTACAATTGGGATCTAACACACATTTATTACAGTGAATAATGATGCACCATTGATAGTTTTACCCTTTTTCTGTAAAAACTCTTACATATGAATCATACCTTGAAAAGTCTAAACTCAGTAATAAAATTCCCCCCTTTCTTTTTTTTTTTTTTTTTTGCATTTTGGTTCATACGCTATACCGGCCTTCCTCAACACACACACACAGCACACACCATGCTGGCACGAAATAACCGTGTTTGTTGGCGAAAATAATTTTACATTTTTACCTAAAAATAATTAAGGCTTTACTAAGAGCTTACTGAGATCACAAGGTTATATGTTATACTTTTCAAAAAAAAATGTTTTTTAATTAATAATACATAGCAGTAATTGATAATACAGTCAAACCTGTATCTCGAATTTCACGGGACAGAAGAAAAATTCGAGATACGGAGGTTTCGAGATACAGAAGTTGTGATAAAATTTACAAAAATAAGCAATTGGAACAAAGTCAAATAATAGTTTGCTTCGCATTGATATCGTTGAATAATTTTACTGTACGACATGTTGTGAGTCCACGTTTTACTAATTGTTTTACTAATTGTGATGACTATAGCGGTAACAAGTTAATGCATAACTTTAAGTACGAACATAGTCTTTGAATGATTGTACAAAAGATGACTTTTGTCTCCAAGTGTACTAAAATGAAATTCAAAAATGAGAATCATCAAAATTCGAGATATAGAGGTTTTCGGGAAAAGTCATTCGAGATAAACATGAGAAAAAACCTTACATTTATGCTGTAAAAGCAGGGAAATTGAAAAAACTCGACATAGAGAGATAATTCGAGATAAGCAGGTTCGAGATAAACAGATTCGACTGTGTTACAGTTCAATGCCAAAAGTATTTCCGTGGTAATATACACTTAGAGTACTAGTATTTTGCTTTATAACATAAGTAATGATTTGGTAAGACATTAAAAAAAGTAAGTTTCAAATGCCACATGCAAAGACTTTTGAACCATTCTGATTCACAAGAGAAAACTGCTGTTGTTGTTGTTGTTGTTTCTAATCTCCCATCTGGTCCTACGGAATCAGACCAGATCAACGAATCCGTTGATATTAATGAAATCCGATACCAAAAGGGGAGTAGTAGGGATATCCGTCCAGTTCAAACCCAAACAGTCCAAGATATGTTGAGGTGAAGCTTGGTCGTGGTGGCACTTAAGGCAGAGAGGATGAGAGAAAAACTGATAAAACATTTTAGCAAATGTTGCCAAAGCTAGTGCAGAATCGCGAATGAAAAACGAACTACTTATTTCTCTGCAAGTCTTGCAAAACTAGTCTACAGACACAAAACGTCGCCCTCTTCAGGGGCTCAGTCAATCTGATCATGTCGTAGTTGTACTGAAGGTGAAACACTTAATAAAACGTATGGCTTATTTAGTGAAACAGGTTAGTAATCATGAGTTTCACAGTAGTTAGAAGCCCCAAAGCAGAATACTTAGTGATGTTCTGCAACGCAAAATTATTTGCCCAAAATTGTTCTGCAAGATAGATTTATGCATTATATATTTACCGTCAAAATGTTACCAAAAAGTGCTTTCTCATTTTTTCATATAATGTACTGCAAATTAGAATTTAATGAAACGCAACCAAATTGAAAAACAAAGCTATATATATATATATATATATATATCAGTAGCGAGGCCTCAAGTCATCGAACGATTCGCCGATGACCTGGAGGCAAACCCCGTTTTGTACTGGAAGAATTAAAGTTTTTAAAATTTTATTTTCAGATTATTTTTTCGGATCATTTAATATTCCAAATAATTTTATTTTAGTGGTGCCATCTGTTGAGTAAACGATTAGGCGTGACCTTCACTCATTGCTAAAGATATCGCATCGGTTTTGTGTGTGCGCGCGCAAGTTTTTTTCGTTTGTCAGCCATTTCAGCCAATCAGATTCTTTCACAGCTTCCCTTAAATGTCGTACGAGTCATCGGCGATTACCCGCGGAAATTTTATGTGCAAAGCATTTTGTTTTTGCTGGCAACTCTCAGTTTTGGCGGATCGTGGGGGTTGGATGGGGAGGGGTAGAGATTTTTTTCTCCTGTTTTGTTTATTCTTTTATGTTTTTTTTTCAATTCGGTGCGTCACATTTTTCAAAAAAAGGGGTCGCGGTTAGAAAAATATTGTTATCCTACGATGGCGCCAATATGAGCCCGACGGGTCGAAGACAATATTGTTTGCAACAGTAGTTTTGCATGGGGGAAAACACTGTTACATTTAGTGTTTTGGAACTTCATCGAACTTTCAAAAACGAATATATGTGTGCGTGGTTTTGTTTTTTTACTCTCGTTTTAGTTTCAATTAAAATGTTTTTCATAAAAAGTAGTGCGCGTTGCAGTTCGAGCTTTGCATTTCAGCAAGCTTGAACTTTTCAAATTGAAAAAGAAGCATCTGTGAACCAAGATTTTTACAAGGTAAGTTGAAATTTTTAGTTTTAAAACTCATAAAAAGAACATGAATGATTTTTATCATTTTAAAGTATACTTCATTTATTTGTGTGAGGAGAATTTTCTTGCTTCAACGAAATAAAATTTTCGAAAACTGAAAAAATTAAATTTCGGAAAGGCAGCCCAAATTTTCAGAAATTTCTTATCACAAACCCCCTGAGCGAAACATATGGTCTGGTATATTCTTTTGGGACCTGAAAGTTAGCGATGACTGACGCTTGAAGTCACGCCTCGCTACTGATATATATTATATATATATATATATATATATATAATAATATATATATATTATATATATATATATATATAGTGGGTCATTCCAGCGAAAATGGTACAAATCATGTCTGAAACTTTTACTTATATTAAGATTATCATTTAAATAATTTTCTCACCAATCATCATATTTTTTTTATTGAGTTTCAATTTATTTTGTTCCAATTTTCTGCGGCCAAAATGTGAAAGACCGCAAAACTTCAGGCGAGTACCCCTCCCTCCCGCGATACTCTCACGAGGAAAAAATGTTTTGAACATTGTCGAATATCTAATTTGTACCGAAAGTTTCGTCACTGAAGTCCTGCGGATAAAACGTGTAGGCCCGCAGAATTTCAAACGAAGCCCGTTTTCCCGCGATTCTATAACACGGAAGAATAATTTTTGCATACAACAAAATTTGAATAACTATATTTTGTACTGCAAGTTTCGTCACTGAGAGTTGCGGATAAAATGTGTAGGCCGCCCCGCAGAACTTCAAACGAATCCCGCTCCCCGCGACTCTTTAACGCGGAAGAATTAATTGTTTTAAACATAATTTGAAAAACTATTTGTACTACAGGCTTCGTCACTGAAGTTCTGCGGCCAAAATGTGAAAGCCCGAAGAATTTCAAGCGAAGCTTGCGTCCCCGCGATCCCCTCATGAGTAAACACGGTTTTAAACATCACTGAATATCTAATATATGCTACGAAGTGTCGTCACTGAAGTTCTGCGGGTAAAATGTGAAGACCTGCAAAACTTCAATTGAACACCTGCGCCCCTGCGATTCTCTTGCGAAAAAATTTCAAACATAATTTGAAGAACTGATTTGTGTACCTCTACTGCAAGCTTCGTCACTTAAGATCTGCGGCCAAAATGTGAAAGCTAGCAGAATTTCAGACTAAGTTTGCGTCTCCGCGATTCTCATGCGGAAAAAAATAATCGTTAGAAACATTATTTGAATAACGTATGTGTACTGCAAGTTTCGTAGCTGAAGTTCTGCGGTCCAAATAAGAAGGACTGCAGAACTTCAAACGAAGCCTGCGCAAAGTGTCATCACTGAAGTTCTGCGGAAAAAACAGGAAGGTCCTCAGAAGCTCAAGGTAAGTCGTCCGCACATCTGCTGTGGTCTATATGGCACTTTTCACGGCACTGGCTACGGCGCCGGTATTATTGCCTGCTGCTCTGCGAGACATGGGCTACGAACGAAGCTTTTTTTTTTTTTTTTGCTTTCAAACGATAACTCTTTTCTTTTTTTTTTTTTTTTGCGCGGGCTTTCGAACTATAACGTTTTTTTTTTTTTTTTTTGCTCACTTTTGAACAGAATTGTTCTGCAGCCCCGATGTCTGTTCTGCGACGTACGTCGCCGATTTAGCAGTATTCTGCTTTCGGGGTTAGAAGTATATTATACCCTGTGTCACGAGAGCTGGCAGCTCAAAGTAAAATTAACTTTCCACTCTCAGCACTTTTCCCCTGATGGTTGTCATAGTTACGATGCTATGGATTCTATTGGTGCTGATGATTCTATTGAAAGATCAAAGATAATAAAGCACAACCTTTTCTCATAAGTTTTTGCTTTATTTATGTATGACTAGATTTGTTGGAAAACGTTGAGAAATAACTGAGACATGAGGATATCAATAAAAGCGTTAGCCTAATTCGATAAACATAAAATAAAAGAAATGCCTCAACATCAGCACATAAAAAAAAAACTCTGGTATGGACCCCACACTACTTCCTTTTACGTGTAAATTTCTTAGTAGTTGCTATAAGTGTTATAAAAAGTGCTTGGAGGGAGCAAGATAACAATTCAAATATTTACTCCCCTAATCGGCACGAAACAATGCAAAAAATACTTTACAATGGTAATTTTCTAAATATTGCTGATTTTAATATCATTCCGTGAATTTTTCGCAAAATATCGCCAATAGCGCCAAGTTGAACCCAAATTCAAAAAATAATTCTTTCGCCAAAGAATTCTTTCGCCAAAGACACTTGGCGACCAAAAGCTTGGCGACATATCGCCAAGTGGTCGCGCCAATTCACATCACTTGAGTCTGCATTGAAATTAACACTGGTTCACCCCAAAAAAAGGGGCAAAACACCCCCTTGGATACATTCAAATGCAACCACAAGGGGAGGTGCATAACTAGATCATCCTCAGAGTCTACACACTAAGCAAGAAGCTTCTACGGCATATAGTTTTTGAGTTACGCGACCCACATACATACTCACATACATCCGCACATACGTACATACAGATGTCACGAGAAAACTCGTCGTAATTTACTCGGGGGTGGTTGAAAAGGATTTTTCGGCTGCTTATATGTTTGTAGGTACATATGCACGTGTTGAAAGGGTCGAAAAAACTACTGAACATTCATTCAGGGGTGAGCAAAATCAAAATTTAGACTCAAATTTGAGTGATTTTTTTTTCGCGATCACAATACTTCCTTTACTACGTAAAAGGAAGTAAAAAAGAGTGGAACTGTGTTCTTTCGCATGGTTTCCATGGAGAAGACGCAAAATCTCTAAATACGCCTATTTGAAAGTAACCGAGTATAATACAATATGCAGCGATTCAGGAAACCTTCCCGTGAAGACACTTGATTTTTGCAGGAAATCGCTGGAAACCTGTAAATTTCTGGAGCGTTACCCGGAAGTAGTCTGTGACGTTTGCTGACTTTTTTTACAGGGAACGTACGACATGTGGCTTCGCGGTGTTCGATTTTACTTACAGTCCAGCTGATTTTCTCTCCGCACAGGAAACGAATGAGCGCAATCACGATTGGAAGGGCAGCACACCCCCCCCCCCCCCCCCATGACCCAACTTTTCCTTGTCAAAAGGATGTCGATGTGTTGGATAGTCACGCAAGAAAAACCCACACTCATTACTTGTGTTGTGCACCCTGTACATATTGCGGAAATATAATTATGACGGATATTTGGTCTTAACTTAAAGGTACATCGTAAAAAATAGATGTTGCTTTTACAGTACAATACAGCTATTTCAATAGTAACAAACTGTTCAAATTGCTAATTTTACTGTTCTAAACTGTAAAATTACTAATTTTACACTAATAAACTAAACCGACAGAGTGGTGTAGTGGTTAAGACGCTGGCCTCTCACGCCCAATAGCACTGGAACAAACCCGACTCCAGTCGGTGGACTTTCATGATGCAGAAAATCGACATCGTCCATGTCGTATGCGGCATGTAAAAGATCCCTTAGATACTTGTTTGGCTTGTAGTATCTCTTGGCAAAATTAAATTAATAGTTCAGTTTCGCATCGAATAGAGCCCAGGTTCCTCAATCTAGTATAGAAACCGGCACGTCAAAATTCTCGTGCCAATGGCATTCCGCCAATGGTGGTGCCACATGAGTGGGTGCCGTTCTTGTGGAATACACTAGATCTGCAAATGCCAAAAAGCTAAAAACACAGCCCCATTTGAAACAAAAAAAACTGATGATAAACTGTAAAATTGCTAATTTTACACTAATAAACTGTAAAATTGCTGCTTTACAGTAATAAATTGTAAAATTGTTAATTTTACAGTTTATTACTGTTGATTTAACTGTTTCAAACTGGAACCTCTGCTGCCAGTTTTATACTGCTGTTTTTACAGTAAAGAACAGTTAATTTTAGGCTAACAAACTGTAAAATTGCTAGTTTAACAATAAAAAAAACTGAAATAGCTAGTTTTACAGTTTATTACTGCGATTTTAAAGTTTTAAGCTGAAACCTCTACTTTCCGTACAATACTGTAAAAAAACATTTTATTTCCAGTGTAGATGATAAATAACTAAGAGAGGTGTTATAATTTTAATTATATGAGGCGATCTTGAACGTATTATATAATTTGGTCCCTTAACTGTTTTAACCCATTAATCCCTGACATTTTTTTTTCAAAGATATTTTGAAAACTGGTTACAAACAGTGTTTAATGGACAGGAATTTTTTTTTACAAAACTATCATGTAAAAAATAATTTTTTTCTTAAGAAAAGAAAAATCGTCCTTTAAAAGTTACGATAGACCCCAGAGGGTACATATTTCTTTTACTAAAATGCTTTTCTGCCTACGATATAATATTTAAAAAGACATTTTATAAGAAGAAATAAAATCAGCAATTAACATAAACTGGGAAGCTAGGAATAACTTTGAAAACTAAGCTTTTTTTCTTCAGATTGTGAACGAAGTAATTTTTGATAAAGATCATATTAAAACTGCTACAGAACACACCTTAAAATGGTTATGCGCTGAAATCTGTTAATAACGAATTGTAGCAATACCAAGGTACTAATTGAACACTATTATTTGGTTGAAATATTCATTTTGGGGAAATTCAGACCTTTTTTTTTTTTTGGACCTTCCTTAAAAGGGACACTAGGCATTAATGGGTTAAAACAAAATGACCAAAACATTTCGTTTGTAAAATGTTAATCAAAATAATAAGAGGGAAATAATAATGTAAAAATGTGATGTAAAAAAATAATAATGTAAAACCATTAATGACACATTTTATATAATTATGTGCAATCATAAAATGGCATTTGATGATGTTTCAATATTTTCGATGATGTGTGTGTGTGTGTGTGTGCAATCTTTATCACGCAATCATGCTTTCAATTTTTTGTGAAAAAAAAATCAATTTATTTTAAATAACTATGTAAAGAAATCACATTACCCATCATTGCGAAAGAAAACTCAGCAATAATTTGAAAACAATAAACTTTCAAAATATCTGCAATATTTTGAAGTTTAAATTACGAAATTGTGTATTTACAACGTGACAAATGCAATGCAACATTTAAGCATTCATTATTAAAAATAAGAGTTATGAAATGGGTGAACAAAAGACATAATCAAATTTTTTGTTACTTATTTTGTATTATTACGGAACTTTTCCAAACTATAAATATTCCAACGGATCAAAAATTCCGTATGCCATACTCACCTCAGTTCTACTCTGACGATGAAATCTCTCGCTATCTACGCTTTTGTTGGAATTTTATTGTAAGTATCAAAACTGTCTTCTTGCTTTAAATTTTCTTTTTCCGTCCGGAGTGGAAAATTATTAATTTAAATACAATACGACTGTAAAAACTATTTACTTATTTGGCGATACCTATACTATTTTGTCATATTAGTTGACGTTAAAAAAATCAATCAAAGTTAAGCATAATCTATAAATATTGAAATTAAGGCAGTAAAAGTAAAATAATTCGCCAAATGAAACAAAGCTTGAAAAATCTCGTTAAAAAAATTCTTTGAATCAACAGTGAACTTCGCATTAACATGTTGTCACTCAGGTTAATATGTTTTAGCAATAAATCAAGTTCCTTTAAAATATGAAATCAAATGAAAAGGCATATTTAGTTGACGATGAAAACTTAACTTTTCAACTTTCGCAAATTAAAAAAAAAATCTTGTTAAAAAAATTCCTTGAATCAACTGTAAAATTCGCATCAATATGCTGTCACTCAGGTTAATATTTTGAGCAATGAATAAAGTTCTTTTAAAATTGTGAAGTCATGTGGAAAAAGGAACATTCAGTTGACGACAGGTTGGCGATAGCAGGCAAATCGCCAAACTTCACGTCTCCATGGTTAGTTGCTATGAGAGCAGGCAAAATTCAAATCTATCCAAAATAAAAAAAAATTATGAAGTAAAAGATCTATTTTTTGAAGCATTCACAAAACATAAATGCTATGTAAATAAAATAAAAACAACGATTTAAAAGCACAAATAATTAAAACCTTTAAAAGAGGCATGCATGTTTCGAAGGACCTAGCCTCTTTCGTGCCCTTCCTTTTTTAATGTTTATAATAATTTGAGTAATCTTTGTAACGAATCCTTTGCAGTTCCGCACATCTCGCCAATTTTACTTTATGCCTTTAAATTTGCATCCACCGATAACGCTACGGCCAATCCTGACTCGGCGCATGCTGACACCTGATTGGCCCAACTTTTGCTTTTTTTTTTTTTTTTTTTTTGTATTTTAACTCTCTTAGTACAATATTCTTTCCATTTCTTGCTTGGCACTGACAAAGGAGGCTAGAGCCATCGAAACATTTATGCCTCTTTTAACTCATTTATGCCCAAGATTTTTTAAACATTTTTTCTCAATGTTTATCTGCTTAAAACTCTTACTTGGAATGGTTTACATACATTTTAGGCTTAAAATAGTTCGCCGTTGCCATATTTATTAAGTCATTCAACGTCCTGTTTATGGGATATATTGCAGATATGTGAGCAAAATACGACATTACTTAACTTTACTTTTGCAAAGTAACCTTACAGAAGGCATCTGTGATCAATTTTAAGCAAATCATTTTAAAATAGTTTAGGTTTCTGAAAAATGAGTCCGCAAAAAAAATTACTTTCTGTGTCTACCCATGCTGGATCGTTGCTTGACTGATTTGTCTGAAAAGAGCTGTCAATAACTAAACTTTGATGTCCAAATAGTGGCTGTATATGGTTTCTTCAAGAACAAGGACTATTTAACTTGTGAAAAACAGCTTTAGTAAAATGATATACCCATTACAGGTTTTTGTATGCAGTAACTAACAAGCGTCCCGTGTTTAGGCTAATGAGCATAAATGAGTTAAAGGTTTTAATTATTCGTGCTTTTAAAACGTTGTTTTTCTTTTATTCATATACTGTACAAAGTGAATTGATTTTAATAAATGCTATTCTTTCAGCCTGATGTACCTGGATTCATCCGGCAGTGGAAAAGCACTTACAAGTCCATTGGACAAACCACCCGAGACAGATTCAGAGGGACCACCCCCACTCTTTACGAATGAACCGCTTTCCACCAAAAGTTCTGTGGCGCTGTAAGTGATTCAAACTGCGCAACTTAAATGCAAGAAAAGCAGAGCTTCAATAATACAAAACTATTTTAACCGGAACCTTTTTTATTCGAAGTCTGATTGTTAGAATTTTAGTTATTTATTTTGGTACATGTTTAGAGCACTTAATTCTTCTACTTTGCAAAAAGATGCCAAATGTAATTGCATTGCATTTTTCAAATTGTAATATTGTATTTTTTTTTGTATTATAATCTAACACATATTTAAAATTTTTATCGTGTACTCATCAGCATGGCATACGCAAGTAAACGAGTTGGATGCAAAAATCCTCTAATAAAGCAAATAGAGCCGAAAAAAAACTGGCAGACAATGTGATTTACGAGTTATACCGTGTCAAGTGCGGTCGGTCGCTGGTAATCTAATTTCACATTGGCTTGGCTACCAGTTTTTTTCGGCTCTCTCTCTTTTATAAGAAGATTTTTGCCTCGAACTCGTTTACTTTCGTATTTCATGCTGATGAGTGCATAATAAGCTCGAAACTGTAGTCCATGGATCAAAATAAACGAGTTGGCGAGGTATTGCATGTTCCTGCCTTGGCCCTTGCTTAGGGGCGTTACTCGTTGCTTTATACCCGATTTATTACTTTTACATTTCTTATTTTTAATGAAAGGAGGCTTACTTCTACGGAGTCAGGAACGAGAGTCGGAACTGAAGGCTTCAAAGTTGTAAAAGTCAATCTTTTATTCCGAGTCTTCATTTATTATCATTTATTTTTTCTAAAAAAGCTAATCCAGAAAAAAAAAATCATACATTCTTCATCAAGAGCAATTTTCAACAAAAATTGTTTTAAGGATTCTTTAAGTTCATGCTCTACATTGGTTTTAAATTCCCCCGTAAGCGCTAACCTTAATTTTTTTTTGAGCTGTTCAAAATTGAGCCAAAAATTGTTGAAATTAAAAGTGAAATATGGGAATGAGGATTCCTGGTCGAGATCTCTTTTCAGCAAAAAAAAGTTTGTTCAAATCGAACTGATCATTCAAAAGTTATTAAGGTGGGACAAACAGACCGACAGACATACATTTTTACAAACTCAAAACCCCCCTTGTCAATTTTTAACATTTCGGTATTTACGAGGGTTGTTTTTTTTTTCAACCCCCGTTCTACTATAAAAAATAAACGGATTCAAATAAAAAAAAATATTTTTTTTTTATCAAAAGTAAGGTGCAATCCTCTACAATTCTCTACATAATCAACCCGACGATTGTAGCATTTGTTATATCTGTGAACAAGCTTTATAATAGCCTCCTAGTTGAATATTGCCGCCAATGACTGGAAGTGAGTTGTGACGGTGTCTTTGGGTTCCACGCCACTTTGGAAGCCCGAAACCTTACCAGACACCAAGCAGGGGTCTCCCCAAGCAGGGTGAACGATCATTGCCATGCCCCAAAGCAGGGGGGCATGGCAATGTCCGCCATCATAGCGCTCGTGTAACCCAACGGTCCCTCCAGCAATTTCAATCATTCAATGGGACATTTTTGAACACCCACCATTAAGTTCCGACCGAGCACCAAGTGACTTTACATGTGTTCCCTGAACTGAAGCAGAGACTTGGAGACCCCTGCTTAGGGTCAGGAAAGTCATCGGGCTTCCAAAGTGGCATGGAACCCAAAGACACCGTCACAACTCACTTCCAATCATTGGCTGCAACATTCTACGAGGAGGCTATTATAAAGCTTGTTTACAGATATAACAAATGCTTCAATCGTCAAGGTGATTATGTAGAGAATTGTAGAGGATTGTACCTTACTTTTGATAATAAAATATTCTTTTTATTTGAATCCGTTTATTTTTTATAGCCGAACGGAGGTTGAAAATAAAACAACTCTCGTATTTAATTATTATTTTTTTTAATTTTGACCTTTTTTCTACTTTGCGATGCACGAAGTCACTTGTATAGCATTTTTGTGTCTTTCTTTTACTTTAGCAATGAACGTGGGCAAAACACGACAGCGCTAGTGTACTCCAAGTATCGACATATTAAGAACTATGAGTAAAATTGATCACTTGAGTATTTCCATACTCTGAGTTCCAAATGTGCAGCTCTGTTGCAGATTTACTTTTATCTTGCAATGCGTAATTTTTTACCCATTGGATTTTTTTTCATAAAAAATATATAAGCGCAATGCATTAACTGCCTCTTTTACGATTTAGCATGTGCTAAATATACGATTTCATAAATATTGGTGTAACTGTTATGTTGTAGAAAATAATTCTTAAATCAGGCATTGAACTATTTTATATGTTTCATTAACGGAATGTTTTTACGGATGAAAATTTTCCTTATAGGTCGAATATGGGAAAAAGAGAGCTAGCTGCAGTTCTTTAATCAGCTAAATTTGATGAAGATGGAAACAATGCTGAAAATATTCATCTATTGCAAAAGAAGCACACACCAAGCAATTGCCATCAGATTTAATGTACTCTAATGCTACGCACATAAATGTTATCCAAATCAAGCTCAAAATGAGAAATTTTGCAGTTTTACTCCTCAATGCTTCATTTAATTACAAATTTAGCAAGAATTTAAAAAATATTTTTATTCACAAACGACCATAAAGTATTTTAATTGCATAAAATATGGTAAAAATACCATAGAGTTTGTTATAGTAATGCAGTTTTGATGTAAAATGCTAATGCAACAAAAACCTTGTCACCAAGTTCAATATACTTGGTTTGCTTTCGACTTAATAAATGATTTTTCAGCATAACACTTGCTTACTTCTTATTCCAACTCATCAACACAATAGTTTATGGTACTAACACATTTTAAGAGTTTGTGCAATAAAAAAAATATTCATGTTATGTTTGAAGGGCATCTCGTTTACGGTTCATTTCTTTTAAAAATAGTTTCATAGTTGCAATGCATTGTACACTTAGAAAAGTTAAAAATGTCAACCACTTAATCTTTTTTGGTACATACTTTTATTGTTTACACATATTAACTTTATTTTTGGCAAAAAGCATGATTTAAACTATTTTCCTCCTTTGGTAACTCTAAAAGATTGGTACATAATTAAATTTAAGGAGTAGTAACTTGGTGTAGCAACTGAAAAACATTTTAAAAATGTATATTTTAACAATGGTTTTTTAAATATAAAATATACAACTACTTTAACATCCAAAAGTGAAGTCGTAAAACTTCATAACTGAAGTAATGAGATAGTAAAATGGTGATAGGAAAACAGTAGCAAACTCTTGTCAAGTGACGAAAACTTCGTTTTATTACTGAAGATGAATTGATTCATACCATGGTAAAACAAAACATTGGAACGAAGTTTGACCTTATTAGGTTCCGATCGACAGCATACCAAATGACACCCAGTATGGAATGATTGCGATAACTAGTATTATGGCAAAATCTCTAAATGTAAAACAGTTTTACGACGGCACTTATAAACAGTTTAGACGTACAATTTTTCACATTCCGCACTCCATTTGAACAAAAATGTGAACGTAAATACTATTTTCGCACTAAGAATCATTTATCATTGTTTTCATTAGTATCCTATATCTTTTAGGAAAAATTTAGTGCTTTTCCTTAATTATTTCACTTTCAAAGATCACTTATTCCAAAATTAGATATTGGATACTTGAAAAATATTTCTGGCTCAGAGTAAATAATAAGTTTCTAAAATGTGCTTTCAAATTTCTTTAGATTTTTCATTAGGGAGGTAATTCAGTGTAAGTTCTTCAGTCACAACAGCAGTCTTAAAAGATAACCATAGTCCGTTGTAAAGAACATAAAAATTATTCTTTTGGAAATGTTATTAGTTAGGCTTAAAGGAGAGCTTTTTTTTTTAACTTTTACAGTGTATAATTAATACATATGTCACAAGTTCCTTAGAAAAACATCTTGGTCCACTTTTACAAACCTCACTTTCTAGCCCAAACACAAGAATTGGAATAACAAACGATCTTAGAAGTTACGTTCACGAATAATAGTCATGTATGTCTCTTAGAGTCATAAACTCAGAGTGTTTCAGACAAAAGCATAATGCATAAGCAGAGCTTCAGTATCCGAGATCTAAAAAAGAGTGTACACTGATGGGGAAAACACGAAACGATGCACCGCAGATATTCCGACGCGTTTAAAACACTTTTTGAACATTGTCAGTTTTTGCAAAAGCTTTAAAATACAAGTTTGGAACAATTTACAAAACACCTCATTTGGAAACAAATTTTTTTCTAAACACCTTATTTGGTTCCTCACACTTTTTGGAACGCATGTAATAGCATTGTCAGAACACTCATCCATAGTCCTTTTTTTAAATCAATTCGTAACATCCCAAGTAGCATCAACTCATCGGATTTTGCTCGGCCGATCAACTAACTCCACGTAAACTGATCCCGTAACGCACGACGATATCGTTCCGATCAGTATCCGAGCACGGTTTTCGATGAGCTACTTTTCATCGGAAAGCGATATCCTTCCGATCAACTTTCCCGATGAAAATAAGATGAGCAAAATTCCATCGGAAAATGATATCCTTCCGATCAACTTTCCCGATGAAAATAAGATGAGCTATATTCCATCGAAAAACGATATCCTTCCGATAAAATTTCCCGATGAAAATTCACCGAGCTATGTGTTATTGGAAAACTATATACTTCCAATCAAATTTGACGATGAAAATATGCCAAGCTACAGATTTCATCGGAAAGAGGTCGTAAAGATCAAATTTTCTGATGAAAATTTTCCCAATCTCAAATTTTTGTTAAATATGCAGTGTTGGTTTCATTATTCGTAGACTTGGTAGCGTGGTGGTAGAGCGTTGGCTTTCCGCGCCGATAACTCGGGTTCGATGCTGGAGTTGGCCAGTCGCAAATGGTTGGGGGAAATAAAAAAGAGGTTCCAAAATTTACTGCCACGGAACTAAACTGCGCTCTTTTTTCTTTTTTCTTTAAATTGATCCAACTCTCATCGTATTTTGATCCAAAATTTATCGACACGGAACTACACTGCTCGTATATTGATCCAACTCTCATCGTATTTTTATCCAAAATTGATCCTAAATTCATCGACACGGGACTGCACTGCACGTAAATTGATCCAAATCTCATCGTAAACTCATCGGATTTTGCTGCTCGGATTCTGATTGGCCGATGAGACATATTGGAGCAATTCCCGATGAAAACTCATCGAAATCCGATCATCGGCCGATGAGAATTTCATCGGGTTTCGATGAATGGCCGATCATTGGCCGATGAGATTGTGCTGCTAGGGATACCTCTTCTTTAACCTTCTGCCATATAAAGTATGTAAAGTCTGGCTTTGAAGAGATGGTACTTGACTCCTCCTTTTTTTCAGAATTTTTTTAAGGGGTGATACGCAAATGAAAATTGAAGAATAGGATTCGCAATTCTGGTATTGGTTCTAAGGCTTGAAGATGTCACCCTTTTGCTCTTCAATACGTCATCCAATTTAAGAAATTTACCAAAGATATAAAACATTTTAATTTTGCACGGTCAAGGCAGATGTCTCACTAGACAGCTAATAGTCTACGTAAGTGGGTCGATCTTTGTTTCACCTCTCCCTTCAACATTGGTCAAGGACTGCAGCGAATCCATTTCAAAAAGATATTTGTAGCACTTTTTCTTTTAAACTCAACTGAACCTGAAAAATGTAATATTGGTCATCGGAATTTCGTTTATTATTCTTCACTCTGATAATATAAATAATAAACATCAACAAACTTCAAGCAGCAAACAAAAAATTAAAATCTAAATTCGTTCACTCAAGGCATTTACTGCGATTTATATTGAAATAAATTAAAAATGAAGTAAAATATATTTTGCGGACGATAAATTTAGAATGGTTTTAACTTGTCCATTTTTTGATCTCATATAGTTAAAGAATTATTCCCTCTTTTGTACAACTTGTCAGATCGCCAAAATGTCGCTACACTCACAAATATGGTAAGCGTCAATTTCTTCCTTCTCTACCTATTTTAAGGAATGGACTTGATTTCTCATTTGATTGATAGGTGCCATATCATCACGGTTTTATTATATGTATTCGTAAAGAGTGCATTATGAAGAGTTTTTGATTGAAATTGCACGACATTAATTCATGACATGGGGTGTGCAAAGTGTTTTACCCCGATTCCAAGCAGTGTTTTTTTAAGTTTTGTTATTGTGGGGGTGAAAAGAAAATTTTCCTACTAAAGTCTTATATTTTTGCCATTTGAAAACTTGGCCTGTTTTTTTCATAAATAATTGAAGCTTCTAATTAACTTGGGATTAAATATTAATTGCTTTCACTACTAAAATCCAAGGCTTATGCAGAATATCAAACTTTCACACGAATTTTAAGTAATTCTTTTTTGGGTTAAAACATACCTTGAGCCGTCATCAAAATTAGGCTTCTCGTCTGCTAGAACTTCCATTTGGTTTGATTATGGTTATAAGTTCGTAAATAATGATTAAATACATTTCTCTCCTAGAAACTTAAGTTGGTTTTGAATTTAGAGTTGGTTTGATTTTGTTCGTAGTTTCGGTTTATTATCTTTTAATTGTTTCAATTTCAAATACTCAAATCCTTTATTATCATACTTTTTGCATATTTTAACTTAAAAATTGAAAAAGAGTGTATTTTTCCTACAATTTAAACATGCATTTCCTAGTGTCAGTGTTGGAATCTGCAACAGTTTGCATTTTTGGCCTCAAAAATAATTCGTAAAATAGAACTGGGCAAGCAACTGTAACTTGGTGATGAAAGGAAAAACATCGAAATGAAGTTTATGACCACTACAAATTAATTCAAAACAATGGAAGCCTGGTGATACTTTAGCTTGCAGCAACTATATTTTCCTAGAAACATAAGAAAAAAGAAAAATGTTCTCATTAAACCCTTTTCTATTGAATCTGCCTAACAAATTGCAAGGCTTGATACTGAAATGTTCTTAACAATCAATTGACAATATTTCCTTTTTAAAGAATAAAAAAAGCACTTACTTTCCCTGTTGCTTTCATTTTTGTGCAAAACAAAAGGCTTTATTTGGTGAGACAATGGAAAAAGAATTGAGGAGGTAAAGAAGACGTATCTTGAAACAATGAAAGTGCGAGAAATGAAAGCAATGCTTTTACAAAAACAAAGAAATGTTGCTAATATTGATTTTTTTTTCTTTTAATTTATATTAATCATTATAAAATGAGACTTTTAAAGGGTGTTGAATTGCACTAGTTATTTTATGTAGTTTATTTAGATCTGACAAAAGCTAGTAAACGGATTGGGAATATTTTCCCTAACACCATTTAAAGCGAACTAAAATATTTTTATTTAAAACCAAAAATATAATGGGGCACCCTAAAAATGAAAAAAAAAAAACAATAATAATGCCTTACTCTGATTACACAATGTATTTAAAATCAAACATGAAAAATGTATCTTCGATTTATTTCTCCAATTTTTGTACTGTCTAAGCGTAAACCAGTTTTAAATAGTGCAGACATATCCTCAGTCAGTTATCCCTCTCAATATATTTTAATTTCGGCTTGAAACTAATAAGTTTGCTTCCGTTTCAACAAGTTATTGTACCCAAGCACTTGTCAATTGACCTCGGCATGGGCGTACTTTCTCTCTCTCTCCTGTCATTGTCCTTTCTGTGTGTGAAAGTGAGTATGAATGGATGCCTACCCTATGAACGGGTCCTTATGGCATGTGTGTTGAGCTTAAGAGCCGTTTTTTTTAAGAATCAGGCAGTCAAAAAACTCGACATTTTTGATTTTGCTGAAAATTTCAGAATATAATCTTTATTTAAAATCATTAAACACGTGTTTTTTTATTTTTGCAAAAAAAAATTTTTTCTTTCCGTTTTGGGAGGTCAAAGTTGGACTTTGCTCTTTTTTTCAGTAAAAACATGCCAACTTAGATAAGCCAATACTTTTTGCTTTAGCAGTGAACAGTGGAACTGACAATTATTTTGTGTTCTACAATACCCCCACTAACTGTAAGTACCGAAATATTTGTGGAAGACTCTTACAGCAAAGGTCAGAGGTCACTCAAAGTTGTACGAAAAAAAGTTTTTTTATGCAACTTTGGCCGACCAAATCTTATAGTGGAAACAGTGAAACACTGTAGTGTTATATATCAGTAAATACCCACTAAAGAGCACTATCCAAAAACATGAAGATATGTGTTGTTGATATTTTGCACATTGAAATATTTGACTCTGAAATTGAAGAAATTGCAAAATTACCTGACTTTGAGGGTCATTATCTTCTTGCAGCATGAGTAAAGAAATATAAAACTAGCTGCAGTAGAAGCCTTTTTTGTCCCAGAAACACAATCAGTTAACAAACCTATGGCTACTCTTTCAGTTTTTGCATAATTCGGCTCTAAACTTTGCAAAATGAGTGTTTTTTGGCGTTAAGAAAAAAGGCCAATTACCTGTTTTAAAATAGGTATTGCTATTATTTGTAGTACTATTATATCCCAACTTCCTAACTAGCTGAAATGGCATCTAAAGATGGTTATACAGTTGAAACCAAATTGAAAATGAATTCTCGAAAATATTCAGTATACGTCAAAAACCATCTTTTTTTATGTGTCCAGGCGACGTTTTTTTTTTGTTATAGCTCTTTATTCCGTTCGGTTCCAACATGGTAAGCAATTTATGTACTTCTTGTCGTTCTAGTTGCTGTAAAACAGGAAAGCAATGTATCTTAAGTCTTATATAAAACAATATATCCTGTCATATTAAGTTTATAATGCTAAAAGAATATTTTGAAATGGGCAATAAACATAATCCAAAAAAAAAACTTCTGTTCAGCTGTGCCCTCTTGGTTCAGCTGTGCCCTCCTGGTTCAGCTGTGCCCTCTTGGTCTATGTTGTGAATGTCATCAAAAACTCAACTTTTTCACAAATCAGAAGCCTCTTTAGCAGAATTTCACTTCCTAAAAATCTTGGTACATTAAAGCCCCTCGGTGCTGGTCTGGAAATTTTTGATGACATTCACGACATCGAGCAAGAGGGCACAGCTGAACAAGTATTTTTTTTTTTTTTTAGATTAGGTCTATTATCCATTTCAAAATGTTCTCTTACATTATAAACTTGATATGACAAGATATATTACTTTATATCAGACTTAAGATACATTACTTTTCAGTTTTACAGCAATTAAAACGACAAGAAGTACATAAATTGCTTACCATGTTGGAACCGAACGGAATAAAGAGCTATAACAAAAAAAAACGTCGCCTGGACAAATAAAAAAAGATGGTTTTTGACGTATACTGAGTATTTTCGAGAATTCATTTTCAATTTGGTTTCAACTGTATAACCATCTTTAGATGCCATTTCAGCTAGTTAGGAAGTTGGGATATAATAGTACTACAAATAATAGCAATACCTATTTTAAAACAGGTAAATGGCCTTTTTTCTTAACGCCAAAAAACACTCATTTTGCAAAGTTTAGAGCCGAATTATGCAAAAACTGAAAGAGTAGCCATAGGTTTGTTAACTGATTGTGTTTCTGGGACAAAAAAGGCTTCTACACCAGCTAGTTTTATATTTCTTCACTCATGCTGCAAGAAGATAATGACCCTCAAAGTCAGGTAATTTTGCAATTTCTTCAATTTCAGAGTCAAATATTTCAATGTGCAAAATATCAACAACACATATCTTCATGTTTTTGGATAGTGCTCTTTAGTGGGTATTTACTGATATATAACACTACAGTGTTTCACTGTTTCCACTATAAGATTTGGTCGGTCAAAGTTGCATAAAAAAACTTTTTTTCGTACAACTTTGAGTGACCTCTGACCTTTGCGGTAAGAGTCGTCCACAAATATTTCGGTGCTTACAGTTAGTGGGGGTATTGTAGAACACAAAATAATTGTCAGTTCCACGGTTCACTGCTAAAGCAAAAAGTATTGGCTTATCTAAGTTGGCATGTTTTAACTGAAAAAAAGAGCAAAGTCCAACTTTGACCTCCCAAAACGGAAAGAAAAAAAATTTTTTTGCAAAAATAAAAAAACACGTGTTTAATGATTTTAAATAAAGATTATATTCTGAAATTTTCAGCAAAATCAAAAATGTCGAGTTTTTTGACTGCCTGATTCTTAAAAAAAACGGCTCTTAAATCGGTCTTCCACGTAAATGGTGCTCTTAAAAACGGAAGCCGTATCTTTACTGTCTTAAATCGAGCATATTTCATCTACTCGGGCTCGGATACCCGAGTGGTATTAGAAACAACAACAACAGCAGAAATGATTTACTACTTTTAATGTAAGTTTTCTTAACATTGCAACCCGAACAAAATTTCAACAACAGTTATACAAGTGGCTTTTTTTTTTTTTTTTGAGTTCGCACATAAATATGAGCACATAGCTCGGAAGAGAAGATAAAAGTCATAATAAGGGGCTTTGGGACTCGACAAATTAAAATGCTCGAAATTAAGTTTTGATTGCATTCATGACACATTTGTGCCAACCCTTCTTAGTACACACTTGGCCCACTAGAGATAAAAATTATTGATGTATGCACATTAAAAGTAAACTTCGCTTTTAGTTTAATTTTAGAACTACTGCTTGAATTCAGTAAGTATTTTTAGCTATACATTTGTATTAAATAGAGAAATTAATTGCAATATTATTTTTAAAAAATCATGCGTTATTGGCACAAATTCTAGGGCAGCTGTCACCAAAATACAACAAAAAGAATGAAAAAAATAATTGAATTAAAATATATTAACCGCATTTTTGTTTTGTTTTTAATTTCGTGTAAAACGCTTCTGCTGCTCTGTTTTTTTTTTCCTTCTCAGTAAAATGCAATACTCAGAATACAAATGAACCAAGTCTACAAAAAGCTTGTTTGTGCTACAGAGATTCAAAGCTCTGTTTCATTACAGTGGTCCAACAGTTAACGTTTTTTTAATTATAAATATATCATATATTATTTGAGCTTTGACTTGGTTCATTACTGCTCTAAAGTTATACACAGCTAGTGTATGCTATCGTGCTTGCTAACTCGAAAATTACAAAAAGTTGACTGGTTTCACTTGTATTCCGAACTCTCCAAATTTCAAGAAGAGCTTCGATCACCTTAGGAAATGTTTTTCCTTCTTCCATTTTTTTAATATTTAGCAATATTTGCTAAAAAATTCTGTCTTGTTACCTATATCATAAATTACAATTGAGCTTTGTATCTATATATGTATCATAGAAAATATTAAAAATTACGAAGTAAACCTGCACCATCTTGTGGGAAACCTTCCACTTCAAAAAATAAAAAAAGTTCACAAGTATATCATAAAATACAAAAGATTAGCAATCAGCTAAAATCAAAGTTGCGAAAAGACGCCTTTTTAGAACTTTTACCCCCCAGAGATTTCAGGCACTTTGAAAAGCAGATAATTACTTGCGAAGACATCATATAAGTAGAAGTTTTTAGTTACAAAATATGTACAACTTTTCTTTTAAGGGTTAATGGAATCTAACTTAGTGGGGGAGCATTTGCGTTTAATATTCGTTAGAAAAGAAAAGACTTAGTTATTTTTCCGTAGCTAGTTAAATGCACTTTTTTTTTATCTGCTTAATAACAATTTAAACTTTGTTTCAGTGCTTACGGAATTTTTGAAACTAGTTTTATTCAAATATTTATTCTAATACATACATTCAAATATATTTTTAATGATTATAGAAATTAAAAATATCAGCAATTAGTTAAAATGTCAGGTTGCAATGGCATAGTGTAATGACATTTATTTATCAAGTAGTCCCTTTTTTCCTTCTTACACAAGTAGCACAAACAGTTGAAAAATTGTTGGCCAACGGTTCCCCAACCATTCCCCAACGATTTTTTTCGTCAGAAACGGCTGGCCAACCATTCCTCAACGGTTTGTGCTACATGGGTAAATCGTATATGCACATTTGAAATCCCTAAAATAGACCAAAATATGCATATTTTTTTACTGTCTCAAATTATTCTCCAATCTGGTAGCTTTCAGACAATACTAAGATGTCATCAATTAGTGGTGCAACATAGATGACAAAACATCGATGTTAGAAAACAAAGATAGTGTTGATACATCGACCGAAAAACATAGATGTTTCAAACCTTCAATATTTACTGAGGCATACTACATACAAATTTGAATGCACCGTACCCCTTTGTTATGTCGCTCAATTAAATATATTGCTCTTTTCCATTATCTCCCGAAAAAACATCAACCATAAAAATTATAATATAATAATTGTACCAAACTTTTTTTTGGAGAGATGCGCTTTGCATCTACTGATCAACAGTTTTTATACTTTATCTTTATCAGGGAAAATTTATACAATATAAATCATCGAAAAACGAACGGCGAAAGAAATTCAGTGATATTTTAATTTGATATTCATATATTTTCATTTTGTCCGAACTTTTGCATCGCAGTGTAACAGTAATATGCGAACAAAAATCGCTTCGAAATTTTCTTACAGTGAGGAAGAGGTGTAGCATACGTTTCAATCAAATTGATATTGTAATAAAAATATCATATCTTCATTGAGAACATTACATATATTTTTTGTATGCAATAACAATTTCATCTTCAATATACCTGTAAGTGTGCTTTCATTGCATTCAAAGACAAAAAAAACATAGTTGCTGTTTCTAAAAGTTTGAGGTTATTCTCAATTTGTGTTCTTTTTAAAAGTTATTTTGTAAAAAAGATAAGCATTGGTCCATTGGTATAGGTTTACAAGTAAAATGTTAGTTTCTTTCTAGCACCTCTACTTGATATTCCGTGGCCAGAAAACGTTCAAATACAAGCATTTTCATACGACATCATCTTTGTGATCTGAGCCTCATAAATGAATGAACTTGAGTCCTTAGCTAATGAACTTAGAATACTGCAAAATTGACTCTAACAAAATCAATTACAAACTTGTTCTGAAAAAACGAAAGCAATTTTTCTTTCTAGGCCTAGAAATTATGTTCGACAGTCAATCTTAAGGCTGGGTGACAACTTTATTGAAAGATACAAAGAAATAGATTATCTTGGAGTCAGGCTGAACAAAAAGTTTAACTGTACAGCACATTTAGAAAAAATCATAAAAAATCAATTCATCTTCTAAGTAAGCTACAATGTATCTCTGGAAAATCTTGGGGAACGAATATCCAACTATGCATCTTATTATACCAAACAGTGATAGAACCTTCAATTCTTTATACAGCAGCAGTATGGGACTTACTTTTAAAGCAGAAAGAAATGAGCAACTATTCAACGCCATTTCCTTCTTGTTGTTTTGGGAGCATATAACACATCAGCTCATACCACCTTACATGTCCTTGTGGGAATTTCCCCATTGCTCTTACAGTTAATATACAATCAGCTTTAGTACTGCAATCAGTCTTCATAAGGAAAACTATAGCGGAATTATCCCTTAATAATGTCTCCTCATTTAATTATTTTAAAGAAGCAAGCCAAAAATGGACAGAACATCCGATAGTGCAGTGCGCTACTCCGAATGTCAGTTTGGAAGAGTCGGACATTTTGACGTTACTCACTGGGATTTTCACGAACGGATCGAAAATATGTGATGGAACAACATCTGCATTTACTGACATCTCTAATAATCAAGTTGTCTTCGATTGGTAAGCCAAACTTACATCATATAACTCAGTATTTCAAGCAGAGCTTTTTTCCATCTTTCAAGCTTTACACTATATTGCTTAAAAAATATTACCTCCAACACTACAATATTCTCTGATAGTTTATCTTCTCTTAAAGCAATCAAGGACCCCACGCATTCTTCAAAGTTAGTCAGATGCATTCAGTACCTCGGCAGAGAACACTCAAACATAAATCTAGCCTGGGTTAGAGGCCACAGTGGTCGCTTCGGCAATGAACAAGCCAACTTTTTGGCTAAAACCCAGCACATCCATTAGTTTTTTAAATTCCTCTGCCAAAATCCATTCTCAAACACCGCCTTTGGTCTGATCTTCTTCAAAATTGGCGGGAAATCTGGGACACTGCAGTAACTGGTCGGAGAGTACACGATATCCTACCGAAAGTCAAGCTAAAACCACGCTGCAAACATCCGACGGAAGTACAATTTCTTAGCGCACACGGCCTATTTCCTTCATAATCTACACAGATTCAAGATAATAAAATCACCATAATGTTAATGGCTTCTTAAAAGTTTTGAATAAGCTTTCATGACTTGCAATAGTGCAGGGGCTACTCAATTATGGGTTTCGAGGCTTCAACGCAGTTACAGGTTGTATCAGAAATTTACCTATAGCTGTGAGAAAGCTAAATTGTTATATAAAACACATACGGCGCTGTTGGCCTACTAATCGACACACTCACTGTTAGTGTATACTCTACATGGTTACGTGGCAGGTGATTCTGAACTGTCAAATCAATAGCAAGAAAATCGCGTATTTGTCTGCGTACATATGCGCATACAAGCACTGTTTTCCCCTAAAGCTTCCAAGAAAATTCGGAGTCGTTAATACTGTCATTTATAGAGCATCATTGACACACAAAAATCAGAATTAACTTGCTCAATCGTTGCATTTTTCTACAACTTGGTGTCTCGGATAGTTCTTTGCCTGACGTATATTTTCTCATAACATTTAGCTAAACAGTTTACGCTGTCTTCATTGGGGCAGCAACAAAATTATCATAATTTTTTCTTTTGTGGTTCTTCAAGAGACACCAAATTTAAAATCGATGGCGAAGTTTCAGTAACTTTTGTTTTTTTAGCCTTATTATTATTATTATCATTATTATTTATTGATTTATTTATTCTTAATTCCGCTGAACAATAGCATATTTATGACAGTATTATTCCTTATAAGTCAGTAGAGAATGTAACGCTACTAGCCTAAGGCTGATAATGTAGAAAACGCATTCGTCATGTTTTCTGACAAGTGGTATCTTGGCAAACGGATATGTCATCAGTTGCAAACTAGTATCAGGTTACTTGTTTTTTTGTAATGGTAGTTTAATGACAATGAACTGAATTCATATTCTCCAAACATTGTGATAAAACATTAATTTATTGAGTTTTTCTCGAAGCAGTATGAAAAAAGCTAAATTGTAGTTAACCATTTGCATAAGTAGTTCTGTGAAATATTACATACCTTAAAAATACTATACATGCTAAAAACACAAGTTTTGCAGTTTGACGATCTTTTTATTGACTGGGTAAAGTAAACAGCAAAACAAGTATAACATCCGTTTCTTTCAACAATTTCATCCTTTTATGGGTCAGATCATATATTAATGAAGATACTCTTCTCGCTTTATGGAACAATTGCAACATGCATTTTTCCTACAAATTGATGCATTCGAGTGCAAAATATAAACTGCGCGCAAATCTATCTCAATATCAATAATTAGGTTAATTACAGATGAATCTGAACCTGCTACGAAACGTGGCAGAAATGTTTTATCACTAAAACGAGTCCCCGTTATAGTTTGAACAACCAAAACTATTTCAAAGTCAAGGGTTCCTATGGGAGGCTATGGGAGGTCACTGAGACCTTTCAAAAATTTTTCATACCCAGCAAAGTTTGTCTGACGATTCGGAGAATTTGAAAACCTAATTACAAAACAGAATTTTCCTTCTCATTAAATGTATCTATACGCACATACTGTAATTCAACATTCGGCAAAATTTTGAAGTAAAATTTATCGAATTGAGAATGTTCGACTTTCCAGAAATTTCAGTGCAGCAAACCACTTTAAAAGAACTTTGGAAAGTTTTTGTTTCTTTTTGTTACACTCAGCTTATGAATTTTTATGCGAACTACTATTTTCTGATAATACGTATTTCCTTTGATGAAATTGTACATAGTAGGGGTGCGACATCGAAGGCAAAACATCGATGTTTCAAGACATCGATGTTTCGAAATTAAGACATCGATGGTATTGATACATCGACCAAAAAACATCGATGTTCTCAAACATCGTTGTTTCAAAACATCGATCTTTTTTTTTTTTATAAAAATTACTTTCACATTTAAATGTACAGTAATACAGTAACTCTCCAATGCATTGCGCCTCTTTATATCACTCAATTAGATTCATCTTTTGTCTCCTGAAAAACATCAACCGTATGATATCGATGTGAATTACAGAAAACTTTTTTAGTGAGATAGATACTGCAACTGTTGATTAACTGTATAACTTTTATTCATCGCATATTTTAAGGAATTTTTTTTTTGTTAAAGTGCAAAACACCGTTATCGAAAAAAAATTCTACAGCAAAACAAAAACAACAATGTTTAAAAGTCGTTGACCATAAATCATCGGTAATAATTTAAAAAAAAAACTATTTCAATACGATAGATATTGCAACTGTTAACGACAAATCTTTTTTATTGCAAATTTTTATTGCTTTTTACTGAAGTGTAAAACAGACATCGAAAGAAAGAAAAGCATCGAACGCGAAACAGTGACCATTAAAAGACAGCGACCTTAAAACATCAATGGTAACGACCAAAAACGTCTTCTAACGAGATTGAAAGTGTAACGGCTGATTAACGATATAACTTTTGGCCGCATATCTTGATGATTTTTTTTTTTTTTTTTGCTAAAATATAAAACATTCACATAGGAATAATAATTAAATAAATAAAATTTAAAAAAAATGGCGAAAGCAAATTAGAAATGTTTTAGAAACATCGAGAGCAAAACATCGATAATAATCATAGAAAATGTTTTCTGATGAGATTAATATTTAAACTTCTGATTAAGGATGAAAACTTCTTAATACATCTGCATATCACATATTTTTATCAAGATTTTTCTGCTGGATTATAAAACATCGACATCGAAAAAAACATCGAACCCAAAACATCGATGTTGGGAAAATATCGACCCTCAAACATCGATGGTAAAAAACATCGATGTTTTAGCAAAAACATCGATGTTTCCAAAACATCGACATCGATGTCGCAGCCCTAGTACATACACTGGCGGAAAAAAAATTCCCAACACCAAGAAAGATTTGTGCTAGATAAACGAAATTTGGTAGGCCTGTTATTTATACAACTGAAAGATGACATCGATTGAAATTTCGTGTTCCGCGCATCAGTGTGGCGCAGCTGGCGTCACTCAGAACATGCAAATAAGGCTTGTTTTAAAAGCGCGTTGTGAAGCTCGTGTGTATTATTTTTTCGCGAAATTTGACGAATTGCGTTCATGTTAGCCAGGAATGCCTTTAAGAAGACGAAGAAGCCATTATCAACAGCTCACCGAGTTTTAATGAGGTCGTACAATTTGGCTACGAGAAGGCGGATTTTCATTTCGCGATATTGCAGAAAGACTTGGGTGGGAATGTTTCCACCATGCATGATTATTGGAAGCTGTGGGAAAGGGATGGTACTACCTCAAGAAGATCGAGTTCCGAGCTGCCACGTGGCACGACTGAGAAGGAAGATCGCTGAATCTTGCCTACAGCTCTGGCGCATCGTACTGCATCTGCGGCTGACATTCGAGCTGCAGTTGGTACCGTCGTGACCCAAGGAACGGTAAGAAACTGTTTACTTTAAGGACAGCTCCGAGCCAGGGAGCCTGTGACCGGTATTCCATTGACTGCAAACCATTGCCTTTTCCGACGGCAGTGGTGCCACGACAGAGCTCACTGGAGGTCGGAGTGGAGATCTGTTGTAATTTTTGATGAAAACAGATTCTGAATTAGTACCAGTGGTGGCTGTATATTGGTTAAAAGGAGGCCCGGGGACCACCTGCATCCAAGCGGTCTACGGCCAAGACACACGGGACTCACACCTGGAGTTATGGTCTCTGGAGCAATTTCCTACGACAGCAAGGGCATTCTTGTGGTTATCCCAAACTCACTGACTGAAAATTTGTCGTCAGTCTGTTAATTTAACCAGTAGTACAGCCCTTCATGATTAGCATTCGAGGAGGCGTTTTCCAACCAGATAACGCTCGCCCTCACATCGCTGCTGTAACGCAATGTGCTCTACAGAGTGCTGACATGTTACCATGACCTGCAAAATCACCAGGTCTGTCTCCAATTGATAACGTATGGGATATCATGGGATGGCACCTCGAGCATCATCTACAGTCAGCAATGACGGTCCTAGTATTGACACAGCAAGTGCAACAAGCATGGAACTCCATACCACAAAGTGACATTCGGCACCTGTATGACATAATGCATGCAAGCTTGCAGGCTTGCCTTCAAAATTCTGGAGGTTACACCCTCTATTAAATTAACATAATTTCACATTTGCACAGCATTTTCTTGAGCTTAAATTAGCCAGTGATCTTGTACATTTAATCAATTAAACATGTTAACTAGACAATTGCATTACCCAAATTTCATTACTCTACAGCAATTTTTTCTTGGTGTTGGGATTTTTTTTCCGCCAGTGTAGTTTATTATTTATATTTCCCAGTAAATGTTGCTACAATTATGTAGTACTTGTATAAACTTTAACAATATTAAACATTCATTAAATTTGTTGTATGCTACTGTAGTAAAAGCAGTGGCGGAGTTACCTTTCCCCAAC
>JAXGGA010000892.1:0-181927 GCA_038373865.1 Uloborus plumipes
GAATTAACGAAAAGAAAAAGACATCATGCTTTACTTTAAAGCTTTATTGAAAAACAATAAGAAAACTCAAAAGATTGTTTTAAGAACCCGACCGTAAAAGCATTTGTTTTAGTTTGCCTCAAATTGGCGAGAGTCATTCTTCGAGGTATCTGCTACAAGCCAAAATACTTACGAGATGAAAAGCAATATGACTGCAAGTTCTAGGGCATAATGCATCTCAGTAAATCAAGTTGTTGTCCCAGGAGTTCATGCTAACAATTGACCAAACAGATGATGCCATTCCACAGTTATCGTCTGGCTGGTTCTCCTTTCCACTATCCGCTCTAGTTAACTGCGTGTGCGTGTTGAGTTGATCATGAATCGAAAGGGGGCCGCCCATGCAATAAATATTTTTAATTGCTGATACGTCGTTTTGCATGGTAGAGTCATAAGGGGAGAAGGGAAATTGGTACTTGCTTTACTATATTTTCAGCGTCACATGTCTGATAATATTTTAACTTTGGCATTAAAGATTTATTTGATTAAGTAAGAAGATGTAGTTATCATGGAAGATCAAGGTACAGGATTATTTTAGTAATTCTCAAATTTTTATACTGGTGCTGTGATATTTTGTAGCGTATAAAATATTTTTTGCTGTTGTAAAATGAAAATATACTCTTTGCGACTATTTCAAATAGTAATTCAGACCTACTAATGCTCAGTTCAGTATTTATTTATTAATCAGGCATGTCTTAAATTTAAATAGATATTGTTATTATTGTCATTTATTTATCGACTGTAAGTTTCAAAATCAATTTCCAATTTCTACATTCTTGAAATTGTAAATAATCTTATCTTATTCAATTTGCCCCAAATTTACCTACATGAAAGAAGGTAGATACCAGTCGTAAGTAAGATTTTGACTAAAAGTAATAAAATTGAGTTTTTACAAAACATATTTTGTGACGTTTATATCAGTGCATTTCATGCCAATTTTAGTCAATACCTGCACACGTAAATAAGGACAAATAAAAACACTATAATAAAATATGACAATACATATTGAAAATTGTGCAGCATTGTAAAGCAGATAATTGTATAATAATAGTTTCTTCACTTTTCCAAGCACACGTTTTTTATGAAGTGCAGTAAAAGCTTCATAATTTTACTATCTGCTTTATTTTTTGCATAGTTTGATTTTTTATCTATCATACCGCCATCTTATTTTTTCTGTAAAAAATGCTTTTGGAAACCATTCATGTAATCATCATTTAAAAAATTTTCTTCTTACGAATTTTTTAAACTAACTTCATATACCTAGTACTTCAGTCATAATAAGTTCGTTATGTCTTCCATAAAATCATTTTTTAGATTGGACTGTGCATAGTTGTAAAATAAAAATGTTTTAAATTTTTCAACATCTCTGACTTTTGGTTGATATATCTACACCACCGATGTTTTGCCATCGATTGTGTTGGTTGCCAAACATTGGTTAGTGTTAAACAAGCCTGCATAAGGAAATGGATGATGATTTTTTTTATCGTTAAAAAAAAGAAAAACAAAGAAAAAAAACATGTTTTAGCTATAATTTAACTCAAATGTCTATGATTGTTTTTGAACAAATATTTTTAAGAAAAGGAATTTTAGTAATACACTTCATACTTTTAATTAAAAGCTCTATTTCAAAAAAAAAAATGCATTTTCCAATATTTTAAGATTAAAAACTCTTTTGAATCAATTTTTATGTCAATCCAATAATCCATAAATATGTTCGACACAGTAGTTTAACGGAAATATATTTTAGTAACAAGATTCGTGTTTTTAAATTAAAAACTATGTTCATAAACATGAAAGTAATCCCAGATTGCTCACAACATAACTTGCAGTACATTCTCCGAAATTTCCATAAAACATCACATGCAATTATTACTACATTCACACTCTTCAAATTAAAGAGTTATTCGCTAAAGCAAATACCAACCATCATTTAACGATATTTATTTCACATTTCACAATATTTCGAATTTCAGAATGGAGTATGCATTCATGTCCTTAGATGGAAATTCCGCTAAAGGGCACAGATTCCGGTCCACCATCACGCTACTATCCAGCAGATGTTATTGGCATCCGATAATAGTGCTCCCACGATTAATGTCGCCTACGCACGGTTCCAAGGAGCACATGCATCGCTATTGTTATGAATTTGTAATGCACGAAATTATCGCAAAACCTGTTAATGGGGGAAATTGATTACGATGCAGTTCTTGCGAGTATATCAGCAACACGATAAAATACTCTGCAGAGACAATGTAATTTAGACCGGTGGCAGATTAATTTATGTTTGAGATGCACAGAGTAGCCGAGATTAACGTATATTTATCTCAGCCCCTCTGTACCAAATGATATACGTATTTTTGTACGAAACTTCACATTGTTGCGCAAGTTTTATGCAGGGGAATGTGGACCAAAGTAAAATAGTTAAGATAATTTACTTATTTAAAAATCAACAATTTGGAAATTTGTTTAGAAAAATACTCTACACGAAGAAATAATAATGTAATTTTCAATACAACTTGAGTTGAAATTTATATTTTTATTTTTGCAGCTATTTTGCACTTTTAGAATAAAAAGTGGACAAGTTTCACTTCAAAAAACCATGAACCACGGGGAAAAATAAAAAAAAGTATATTTTTGCAGGAAAACATTTTTAGTTTGATTGGTAAAAATATTTTTCATCAAATAAATGTTTAAATCAGTGAGAGTTAGTATTAAAACAATAAGTTAATACAGAAACTAAGGAATTAGTTACTTGATAAATTTATAGATGAGCCGAAAAATGAGTGAATAAACTAGCGAATAAATGAGAAAAGTAGTACATGAATGAATAAAGAAGTGAATAAATAAGTAAAGAAATGCAAACGAATCAATAAATGAAGAAATTATTTTATTATCTGTGAATTAGACAGAAGCTGTAAACCCCAAGGATGTGGGGTAGGGGTCATTGAATCAGAGTTGGATTAACTTTGGGGTAAAAGAGTCAATCTGTCGTTTTCTCTTTAACTCCGCTTCTCAGATAAAAACTACACATTTATTACACTCATATTTTGAGTATTCTTACTTTTTTTCAAATGTTAGTTAAGAAATCCTACCTCTTTAGACGATGGCTCCCGATACATTTATAGCAATTATTTGACACTACAACGGTAACGACAAAATGTATCATTATTAGGTGTAAACATATTTCTCGTTAATGATAATGCATGCAAAGCATGATTGCAATGTTTTTGATTGTATTACCCTTATTATTATTACTATAAAAATATTATTATTGACTTTTGTTTTCATAAAAGTGACATTATTTTCCAAAGTGCTTTGGAATGGAAACATTATTATGTAGAAGAATGGAGGGCAAAGTTAAATAACCGGAAAAAGTTAAATGGTAAAACTTTTTCACAGTTTGCAGCAGCACCTTTTTGCCAATATTTTACTTAAGTTTCTTAACATATAGTTGATTTCAGTCAAAAAGTAAATAGCCGCTAGGTTTACCGAAAACCATAATAGAAGTCATTTAAAAAAAATTTATACACATTTGCAATATTTTGTGGTTTTTCGAACAGTTTTCTTTGAATGTAAAATTATATTCTTGTAATTATCATTTTAAATATCAAGTGAGATCTTCTGGCGTTTAGTATAGTACTTATTTAGTTCAAATTAAGCATATTTTGATTTTTAACGTTCACTACAACTTAACACGTGCTCGTGTGGTAAAATGGACAGGGCAAAATAAAATATTTCGTATACTGAATCATTCATTTTTTGAACTACATACAAATTTCTTCATTTACTGATTAATTTATATTTATTTACGTATTTATTCACTTATTTATTCATTCATTTACTCATTTTCTCATTTATTCACTATTTTATTCACTCATTTTTCTTTTCATACATCAATTGATAAATTAATTATTTCCTTAATTTATTTATTAACTTAATGTTTTTTTTTTACTAATTATCACTGATTTACACATTTATTTGATGAAATATGTTTTTAACAATCAAATTGAAAATGTTTTCTTGAAAATATTTAATTTTTCACTTTACCCCTTGGTTTTTTGAAGTGAAAATTGTCCCCTTTTTTTTCTAAAAGTACAAAATAGCTGCAAAAATAAAAAAAAAAATAAATTTCAACTCAAGTAGTATTGCAAAATACATTACTATTTCTTCATGTAGAGTATTTTTCCAAATAAATTCCCAAATAAGTTGTTAATTTCGAGAAATAGGTAAGTTATATTAACTATTTCACTTTGGCTCACATTCTCCTGCATAAAAGTTGCAAAACATTGCGGAGTTTCGCACAAAAATACGTATATCATTTAGTAGTATAGATGATTTTACATACAAATGAAGACATATAACTTAAGTGAAAGATATCCGAATCTATAATCAAAGCTTAAAGTAGCCAGTCTTTACTGCAATAAGTGTATATTATAGTGAATACATGGAAAAATATTTCCTGTATCCCAAGCAAAAACGGGTTGGGCGAAAAAAAAAATATTGATTCGATGAAAAAGAGTTCTGCTAATTTATTGGAGTATAAAATATTAATAATTTTAAGAGATAGAAAACACGTTTAGTTACTTTTTTAAAAGCAGAACTTTTCAAAAATAAGTTAAATGATGCGTCTAAAGCTAACGTTTAAACATAAATTTTTATCCCAATAATTTATTTGAAGTCTTAAAAAAATATTTATGGGAAGTACAAGACGATTTTTATTACTTTGCAATAAGATTAGAAAAGGCTTATATCCCAAAATTGAGTAACTTTTCCTTTAGAAAAAATAAGTTTATTATATCAGAAGAAAAATACATAAAAAAACCATTAAACTAAAAGGGATAGTAGAGATATGGTTTATCTGAAGAAACGACGTAGTCGATAAAGCTCCTTGAAAGAAAATAAACTTGTTTTCGATTGAAAAAGAAATCATAAATAAATTCCAACGTTATAAATGTCAAAAAAAATGCTTTAATAACTAAATAATATTATAATCCCTAATATATCTGTTTGAAAATTTTGTGTATGGGAACTGAAAAAATGTTATAAGAAGATTTTTTTCTTAGATCGAATAGAATTATACAAAGTATATCGTGGGGTTACAAGTGAAACGCACTAAGTCAAAAAACATGATTTTGAGAAAACGCTGATCAAAAAAATTTTATTTTAACTTCTTTGGAATTGACATAGTTAAATCAAATTAACTTATAGTAAAGGTACTTTTTGGATATTACGAACCATTCTTGACTCTGGCATGCTTATTTTATATTATTATCCCCAGCATGATATTGGTAGGGCATTTATAATTATCATTAATTATACGACTTAGTGTACTTCACTAGTATAGCATTGCATAATAAAGATATAACTTAGTGGGTTTCACCAGTAGAAACAGCTCATTTTTGTGTGTAAGATAAACTAAAAATCTGAAAATTAATAATTTTGACTTAGTGTGTTTCACTTGTAACCCCACGATACATAAAACGCAAAATATTGCAATTATTTTAGAATATTTTGAGCGCTTTGAAATATATAATGATACTAATAGTATGGGACATACTATTTTAAAATAAATTATAATTTGCTTAAGCAGTAAATTACCGCCTTCAGCCAGGGCTGAGGTAGAACTACATGTAATATACCAATAGACCAGTTATGTATTCAAATATTGCAGTTTCGTCCTAATTTGAACTCATTTGTCCAACATAGAAAATAACAGAGCTTGAAGGCAGATGTTATTAAACCTGAAAGTTCATAAAAACTGGTAACAATGGGAAGTTTAGCGCAACCAGCGAATGATTGCGGCAATGGGATGGTTCAACTCGCAAATTTAAGACAAAGCGTATATAAGCGGATAGTTTAATGGAATAACCCCCTTAATCTTGGGCTAGGCAAAGCTAAAAGCAATGCACCAAATGCCCGGTTATGTCATCTATAGAATATCGTTTTGTCCTAATTTGAACCTATCAGTCCAGAATGGGCACACATAACAGAGCTGAATGCGACTTTCAACTTGTCTGTCAACTTGTCTGTCTATCTTTTCAACTTGTCTGTATAGTGCATTTAATTTACTTATTTGAAACAACAAATACAAAATTGAATTGTTAACTTCTCTCTAATGTATGTGTACTCCATTATACATTTAAATATTCTTAATTCCTTATATTCGTAAGACAAAATATTGCGAAATGTATGAAGAGGTTGTCTAAATAACCCCGTGTGTCTATCGTGTGTAATCATTCTAATGATTGAAATTGATTCAAAGTTTTCTTAAAAGTACACTTCCATGTAGCGTGAATGCAATACTACTGATGGAATTTTCATAATAAATATTTAATGTACAGGATTTAACATAGACTATTGTTAAAACACACATTTGCTAATAATAGTTCTCAGCAATGATGTTGCACTGTAAACTGTGTAATAAATGTATTTACTTCCGCTCATGATACTTCCGAAAGATGTATTTGTAATGCAATTAACAAAGGAAACGTTTCACAAACTGGCAAATGTCGCTTTACGTTATTCGGTCGTAAAATGACTCTGCTGTTATCAACGGTCAATGGTCAATTTCAATCTAAATTTAAACTAGAAAATTACCGTTTCTTTATGATTTGTACACACATCAAAGTCTGTTTAAATGTTATAAGGCTGGAACGTTAAGAATGAAGAAGATTTTAAATGAAGGCAAGAAGTTCGATCCAGACTAATCAAGCCTACTCTCCCGTATACTAACATCGGCATTCTGATCAATAGCATCCGATCAATATTCTCTAAGGGCCGAATTCAAGTGAAACACCATTGCAATCGCTTTGAAGCGATCGCAAATTGCAATCGCTACTGGAAGTCGAATTACATTAGAATCGCATCTCGTAGCGATTGTAACGTATCCAAATTTGGGAATTTGCTATTGCATTGGTGAGTTGCGATCGTCCGTGTTTCACTTGAATTCCTGCCTAAATTATCTAAGACGGCAAATGTAAAGCAAACCTCTATTCCCAAGCAGCACAAAGGCGTTCAAAACACGTTCTGCAACACGTACAGAGCACACCAGCCGGCACGTTCAAAACACGTTCTCACAGCACGTGTTGTCAACGTCTATGTGTCTCATCGATCGATGGTAATATGACCCGTCGAAATCTGCTGTTGACCATCTTTTTTGCCCCAGTTTTGGACGTGGAATGATAGGTTATATTCAGGTTCTGGAAATACGTTTGTTTTCAGTGCTCCCCAGCTAAAAAAGTATACTACGTATACCCCACTATCCGGGGCCGTGACGTATTTTAACCGTGACGTCATTTTTGATTCGCCATTTTTGATCCATGATCGTCGCCAACTTGGTTTTAATTATTTAATTACTTAATTAATTTATTTTATTTAATTATTGATCGTTTATTTACTGTGAATTTAATATATTCATTCCGCGGGATTTGAACGCGTGTCTCTTGCGACTCCAGCAGGACACGCTAACCACTAGCCGCTACTTGATCTTAACGAGGGAGAAAAATAATACTTTAAAAGGAAATTTTTTGCAGGAGGCGCCATCTATGAAAGACTAAGGGCATAAATCATATCATTTTATTAGTATGAATATAATGTTTTTTTACTGAAATGCATGCAAATCTGATTAGGATCTTGGGAGAAAGAGTTGTTTAGGATAAAACTTAAAGTTTCTGCAGATATGATTCATCCCCCCTTTCTAAAAAGCAGCAATTCACAACCTCAATTCTGAGAAATTAAGCACTTCCTTAAGCACTGAAATGACACCGTGATAATATTACTGTTTTTGCACGTCAAATATCACGTTCCTTAAGCACTGAAATGACACCGTGATAATATTACTGTTTTTGCACGTCAAATATCACGTTCTTCAAGCACTGAAATGACACCGTGATAATATTACTGTTTTTACACGTCAAATATCACGTTCTTTAAGCACTGAAATGACACCGTGATAATATTACTGTTTTTACACGTCGAATATAACGTTCAAGGGACACTTAGCACCGTTATTTGACCAATAACACCATTTTTGCACCAAATTTGAACGTTCTGGTGCTGCTGGGGTTTTAAGTATTTAATTTTGCTATCTAAAAATGAAAAATGCCTCTCCCATCTGACAAAATAGATACAGAAACGCAAATTTACGGAAACGTAAAGCAGTAGTACATTCTAAACAATGCAGCTCATAGTTTTCGCTCAAAAAATCTTTATAATAATAATTATAAATAAATATATAAAAGAAATAAAAAATAAACAAAACATTGTCTCTATACAGTTATTTCTTTTAGAAGTAGGAGTCAGTCATAGTTTCTCCAGCCAGCATTTCCGCCATTTTTGCAGAGTTAAAGTTTGAGTCGAGGATTCAGAGTTAGAGTTGAAATATCATAGTCATAAGTCGGAGTCAATAGACGGAGTCAGAGTCCAAGGCTCTAAAAATCTAAAAGTACAAGTCGGTCGATTTTTCTTTCCCAATTCTGAGTTCCTGCCATGGCTGCGGGGTTGAAGTCGGTTAGAAGGATTCAGTGTCACAGTCGGATTCAATGAGTCGAAGTCAGGAAGTTTAAGTCGTCAGTCAGAGTCGGAGTATAAGGCTTTAAAACTCCAATAGTAGGAGTTGGTCATTTTTTCTGTGTCTGCATTGCTGACATTGTTGCGGGGTCGGAGTTAGGGGGTTGAAAACGGAGTCCTTAAAACAGCTTATTGAAAAAAATGTTTTTCATACATGTATATTTATCACCAAGAACATTTTATAATAAAGTTTGTTTGAGAGAATAACGCATTTTAAGTTAGGATCTGTATTGTTCTTATGATTCACTGCCGTCACTAATACTAAATGTTTTTGAGCTGTTTAAAATTGAACGAAAACTTGTTTAAATTAAAAAGTGCAACATGGGAATGAGTTGTCTTCGCCGCTATCTTTTAATTAAAAAAAAAGAATTTTCAAGTCATACTGCGAATTCAAAATGGCGGGTGGGGGGGGGGGGGGGGTAGACAGGCCGACAGGCACACAAAGTCCCCATCTCAAAACCCTACTCTCCCATTTTTTAACTTTCGATATTTATTTTTATTTATTTTATTCCTTTTTGACTTATTTTTGGGTAATACGTATGCATAAATTAATTTAGAGCATTTAGCGTTTTTAATTCAAACATTTACATGCAAATGCATTTTGAGAGGCTAAAACATTCTTCTTTTTAGATAAACACGAGTCGAGTATGAAGTAACTAAATTAACAGGCACTTAAAGAGAATAAACATATTTGCTCTTTCACTTAGTCAACTAAACTTAAGATTACAATCAAGTAGAGAGAAAAGGTGATTATGTCCCGATTCTTTTTGGTGCATTGTTTGACCTCCTATTCAGCGAATTTATTCAGGATGAAATATTTAGTTCTTTTACTGAAACTAGACATTTTTAATGTTATTAAAAATTGTATTCAAACACGTTTACGATGCAGGTACTAGTTTTTTAAATGGACAAAAAGTATAGCTGTAAAAAAATGTATTGCATTTAAAATTAAATGTTTATGTTTTTTAACGTATTTGTATTTGTTTTAACTGTACTGCTTCCATATAAAATGGAAACAATGGCAGAAAGTCCATTAATTAAAAATTATTTTTAAACAACCTAAATTTTATTTTTATTTAGCAAGGCTTTTTTTTGTGTGGGGGTGAAGTAGGGCGGAGCGCAAAAGCTTACTTAATCATTTTATTCTGAAGGCATTATTTGACTTTTTTTTTTATTGCTTTGCAAAGAAAAATTGACACGCAATTCTCATTTGGCTTTGCTGTTCAAAAATACGAATTGTTTTTTACTAGCCCGGCTCTGCCCGATAACCCTGGAGAATAAAACTTATGGCAAGTAACTCGTGTCTATAAAAGTCCCGATTAGACTACATTAGACACTTTGAGCAGTACGAAAAAGGAATCAATCGCCAAAATTTTCAAATCCCCGCTACAGGAAAAGCAAAATCAAGAATGTTATTTGTTTATGTTCAAGTACAAAATGGCAATACCTTTTTGTTATCAATAATTTATTTCACCCTATTGAATTTCTTTCTTCTCGTGCAGACGATTTTTATAAATTTAATTTAAAATGGATATTTCCAAATTTGCAACTGCCCATATCTTTCTTCAGGGTGGAGATATCGATTAGTGGTTTTGAAAACCCTCGGAAGGAAACTTTCCTGACAGGTATTTTTTTGCGTTCTTTCGAATGAGACCAAGATCGAGAAGATCCGAAAAGTATTTCGCTAGATAGAGCCATTTTGAAGTAGAAAGAGCCATTATGAAGTCCTTTATGCGAAATTCGAACGGATCGGTACTTTTCCCCCCTCAAAAACCACCTTATGATCCTTCCCTTGTGCTCAAGTATCTTCTGCCAAATTTCATCTAGATCCGACGTAAACTGTGGATTTGTATAAGGTACACATATACATAAAAACATATATACATATTCTCTGTTTTATTTAGACGGATTAAGCATTGCATTAGTGTACAGCATTCCGAAGTAGATACCAATTGCCTCAGTTAGCTTTAGAACGTCATGCTAATAGTGCGAAGATCGTGATGTCGAATGAAACAATCAGAGAGAAAACAAGAAGTTCTGTCAAGAACTAAACGAGCCTACTTTCCCGTACATCGACATCGGCATTCTAGCATCTGATCATTATTCTCTTGATTATCTAAGACTAAAAATTATGTCAAACATACCTTTTTAGCACTTGAAGCTGATTTCTAAAAGCAAAATATACCCCTCTCATCAGATGAAATAGACACATAAAAAGTAAATAAATGAATAAATGAAGTTTTGTCGCACCTTTTAAAGAATGTAACTGTTACAGTTCTTTCGTAGAAAAATTCCTCAATTGTTTTCAAAAAAAAATTAAAAGTACAAAGTACATCATAACACATTTTATCAAAGAAAGAAAAAAAAAAGAAAAAAAAAAACTCGTCCGTTGATAAAATGTCTCGAATTTCACTTTTAATCCGTTGCCAGTTGTTAAGTATAAATAAAGAATAAAATGCCCTCGTGAATGAAACATTTTTGTTACAAAAAAATCGTCTGCCAAAAATAATAATAATAATAATAATAAATTCAATAAAACAAATGAATAAATAAACAAAAAATCGTCTGCACAGTCAGTCATTTTTTTCGGACTGTTTACTCAAAAGTTATTAGGGGTGACAGCTTGCTTGAGCGGTTCAATGTTGAACGAAAAATTATTCAAATCGGAAATGTAAATACGGGAATGAAGTATCCTTGAAAAGTTCTTTCCAACAAAAAAAAGTTTGTTCAAATCGGACTATTCATTAAAAAGTTAGTATCGCGGGACCGGTTGTTTGAACGGCTCAAATTTGAACCAAAAATTGTTCAAATCAAAAAATCAAATATAGGAATGAGCTGTACTCGCCGAGATCTTTCCAACAAAAAAAAGTTCGTCCAAATCGGAATGTTCATTCAAAAGTTATTAGGGGGGGGGGACAGACAGACCGACCGACAGACCGACAGACCGACACACAAATTCCCCATCTCAATACCCTACTTTCAAATTTTTAATTTTTCGGTATTCATTTTACCTCTTTATTTTTTTAACTTGGCGATATTTTTTGGACTTGGCGATATTTTTTTTAACTTGGCGATATTTTTTGGACTTGTCGATATTTTTTAGATGCATTAAGCTACTTTTAATACTTTTTTCGTCTTTCTTTTATTTTTAACGGGAAAGTAGGCTAAAAACGATGTAATGGTTTTCTTAGCATATGATTGATCATTTTTCTCTATGTACAATTTTCACGCCTTTTTTAACACAAATGAAGCGCTGGCCCATTCCTCCCTCCACTCATAGGGACATTTGCACGAGAAGCTAAGGAAACAAATTCTGAATTTAAAATTTGAATGATTATTACTTTTTTTTTAACAATTATAGTTAGCTGGTGCAACGATCAACACTTGTTTCAGAAAACTGAGTCATGTGATCATGTGAGTCATTATCTTCTATAGCATCTATAGAAGATAATATTGTATAGTGAATTTTCGTTTTTTCTTTGCGTTTCAGCTAAATTATCATACTATTAAATACATGCGTTCAAAATCATAACTTTGACGCTAATTTAGTAGAACTATTTTAGAAGTTTGACCCTAATTAATTCGGTTCTCCCATAAATAAAAAAGAATCTTATAATGTTCCTACTTTTAAAATATACTTGATGTCTGAATGTATAAACTGATTAAGTTATAATATGTCTTGATTTTAAAGTTAATTTACTACAAAATCTCTCATAGATTTGGAAATCATATTCAAATATATTACATTTTAATATGCTACAAATTGATGAAGCAAAAATTAAGCGGCAGAGTTAATTTCTGTTTGTGTGCAATTATGTGTATCATGAAGTTAAATTTAACCTCACTTCTAATAGACGATAATATTGTAAAATAGGAGACACAAGATTTCAAAACCTAGAAATAAAATATATTCATATCTATTTTTCATCAAAGCTGAGCATGCTGTAATAACATAACTTTTGTGAGTAAAAACCAAAAAGCAACGTCTAAAAGCACAAATATAAAATTGGCAAACATCTTTCAAAGGCATAAAGCCTCCTTCTTCAGTGCCAAGCAAGAAATAGTTCATTTCTTGCTTGGCACTGAAGAAGGAGGCTTTATGCCAATTTTAATTTGACCTATTTGTGCTTTTAGACGTTGCTTTTTGGTTTTTACTCATTTGCGCACAAAGTGAACTGTTTTTAATAACTTTTGTGCTTTGTTTTCTTTGTTTTTTTTTAGCATTATCGACCAAATTAATATTTTCTCTTAATTCGGTTACATTTCTTAAATGTCTAAAGCTCTATTACTTAATCACACTGCAAAAAATGAAGTGTTGTTTTTACAGTATAATACTGACACATGGGGTCCATTAAAATTGTAAGCTGCACAGTAATAAACTAAAAGTAGTAATTGTATAGTTTCTTACTGTACAGTTAGCAATTTTGCAGTTTATTGCAGTAAAAGTAGCAAATTTACAGTTTATTGCCGTAAAAGTAGAAATTTTACAGTTTATTGCTGTAAAATTAGTAATTTTTACAGCTTATTACTATAAAATTAGCTGCATTATACTGTAAAAACAACATTCATTTTTTCACAGTGCAGATAGTTGCATAAGGAAGAATAAACCCCACAATTAGAAAAAAAAAACGGGCTCTTCCGAAAATATTCTTTTGGTAATTACTTATATTAAGGACTAAAATGTAATCTTCAGAAATGTACACTATGATGTATATCATTTCTAAAATGTATGTGTATAGCTCAAAAGGACTATTGAATCATTTTCCAATATTTATTCTCAAGCTTAATCTGTCTTCCAGGCAGCAATGTTACAGATTCTGTAATTAATGTACACACGAATTTGCAATTATAGATGTGAATACATCATTGTGATTATATCATCAAACACAAACATTCGGACGCATCAGCGAATATATAGACTAGAAAGGTAATATGAATGTGATATTATCAACATCACATGATTGTGTTCAAGTTCCTGTTTGCACTAAAGGAGTCAATTTTCATTCAAACTCAATCAGTTGCATAGAATAAATTGTTTCATTACATACGATTGGCATGCTGGGTAATTATGCAATATGACCTAAATGTTGCACTAAAGGCAGTCTTATTTGAATGACAGCGACTTATTAAAATTTTATTAGAAGTAGATAATTGCAAATGAAGTATTACCAAACTATTATTTTTCGATTAAAACAGTTTTAAAAAGCAGTAGTGCTTTAAAATCTTTATAGCAATTGAGGTCTTTGAAAAATAATTGTGAGTGAAAGCTTTAATTTCAAAATTATTTTAGAAAACTCAAATAACTGTGAAAGTGCAACAAGTCCAGTCATACTGGACATAAAAGCGCAAAGTGTGATGTAGTTTCTATTTTTTTAAATGTTGTCTGGCTCCCTTTGGGTAGTGTATAAATCCAGGTTTAAAGTTTTTATGAACATGTGCTCCCTGTGTAACTTACGAGAATCGGCCAAAGTTTCCAATTTTTCTCAGGTTTTCCTTTTTAACTCCTAAACTATGCAAATTTTTATGTCCCTTTTATGTAAACTGTAACCAATCATTTTAAAGAAAATAAAATTTTTAATTTGGCCATTTGTTGCGGTATATGAAAAAAAAATGCTTCAATTATACTTCGGACCAAATTTAGACATACATTCTTACTGTGCAAGGAAAAAAAATCTGGACATGTACTTGCAGTACATGTAATTTATTTTTTCAAGCATTATATTGGAATAAAATAACTAAATAAAACAATGTGTAGTTAAAAAAAAGAACTAATAGAGCTCATTTTCCATGCTACAACAATGGTTGGTGTATCAATAGCTAAGTTTGACTTAGATTTTTTTTTCCAAGGTATTTCTTTTCTTTGGCAACATCAGCTATTAGGAAACCAAACATCTTCTAAACTCCAATTCCAAAGTGCACTGATATTCGTATTCTTCCATTTTATTCATTTGCAAAGTATCTTTCTCCATATTGGCGACGAATGTAGGGAAGTGAATTAAGTAGCTTTACCAAGCAAGGTAATGAAATCACATATCACTGTATGGCTTTTACAGACATACATTATTTTATAAATAAAGGAAATAAATTTCGGAACGTGCTTTCCATCTAAATATTAGTACATCCAAAAAAAAAAAGTGTTGGTTCCTTTCACTTCATTGGGATTAGGAAAACGCACTACAAGCTTGGCCAGAGGAGTTATTCTCAGATGCCCGAGATTCGATGGTGCAAAATTTGTTTCATTAGCACCTGTTCCAATACAACGGGTTCTTTTTGAGATATACTATGGATAATCAATGTTTGTTTTGTAACTTTTCGGATCTATTTGGGCTTTTGAAATGGTCTATATTCCTTAGATCAGGTTGAATCACTTTTATTTATTGAATTTTAAAGTAAACGCTCTTTGTAATATTAAAACTACTTCGCCCCAAACTCTTTTTTTTTAAATTTAGATAAACCTCTCTCGAGAAGGATAAAATATTAGCATTAAAGCTAGAAATATATTTTTAAAATGCCCGCACCCGGACATTGCATAAACAAATAAGAATAGAAGATACCGAAAGTGAGTTTATTAATAAATGCACAAGGAAAAGTGCCTTAAAGTTGACACTTGAGAAACGATTTCTAAATCTCGCATTACTACGAATTACAAATCGGTTTTTATTTATTTAAATCAATTAGACGTCATGCTAAATTATGCTAATAAGATAGTAATGTACTTGTATGATTGTTTTATTTAATGGTGTCAGTTTTGGGGCACTTCAGCTTACATTTTTACAAGCATGCGGTTTTATAGTAAGTAATAAACGTATCTTATATCTTGCGGCACTTACTTCTAGAAGACAATTAAATTTTGCACCAATATCTTGTCCTAATGAATCACTCTAAGCGGTGTGGATCTGAACAGCAATAAAACACTGAAAATAATACTAAAAAATTCAGATTTATAAAGAAAAACATTTTAAAATGCATAATTCATTTTGTAAGTGGCATATTTTGTTATTGTCCTAAAAAAGGATGTTTTTGTAAAAAAAAAAAATATATTTTTTTTTTCAATATATGTATGCATCCGAATATATCTGCCATTAAGTTTACGGTATTTGCTTTATTTGAGACAGAAGGGATCGAAAAAGGATTTTTAATTTCATATATATTAAAAATACTGCACGTGTAGTGAATGGTGTTGTTTTTTTCTTCTTTTTCTTGGAGAAAAAAAATACCCACTCTTGTTTTTTCTCCAGCACAAAATGAAACTATTCCATGAAAGATTAATTTTCTTGCAGAACTTCGGAAAGGCATTTAAAATTGGCTCTCTAGAGCAAAATGTAGAGGAGTGTAATTTTAAGAGAATGAGAATCCTTGACATTTAATGCCTGCGGGAACTTCTCTATAAAAATCCGAAAAAAAAAAAAACGTAATATGAGTTTAAAGAGGCAATTTCCTATCTAAGAGAACTTTCTTGGATTTTTTTATTTTCTCGAGAGCTTCTTTCTATCCGCAAAGATTCGACAATTGTTTTAAATGAATGGCGACCATGAGAAGCAGTTTTATGCTTCACCGACAATCCATTTTCATTAATGATGGAAAAAGTAAGTTTTAAGCATGAGCATTGTACGGAACTGATTTCATTTTGTAATTAGTTTTTTTTCTTTCTTTTTTTCACTAAAAATGCCAACCAAAACTGTTTTCATAAAATTTAGGTGATGAAAATTAAATCTGTTCCAATATTTAGGACACTATAACAATTTACAAACGAAGCATACAAAGCAAAAAAAAAAAAAAAAATAATGCCGCTAATCGTTTTATTTTTCTGTACTGAATAAAGTAATTTTAAATATTTTTTATTCTCACGCTATTTTATAAACTGCATTGGGTTTTTAAAATTCGCACTTGGAGGCTAAAATTTGCAACACTAAATATTGATAGAATAAAAATTTATATGTAGTGTTTTTAACCGGATTTACTTAAATTTTCTTCGTAAAAGGATGCATTGAAAAAATAAGATATAACATTAAAAAACTTAGGTTTCATGTGTGTGCAATAAATCATGGAGTTTTTTTACGAGAAAAATTGTCTTTCCGTGAAAGTCATAGATTTCCGATAAATCTTTTGATCAATGCAATTTTCTTCTTCTTTTTTTCCATTTTCAGCGTAACAGAATTTTTACTGTAATTGGTGTTTAATGTAGTTTTAAAAGAATGATATGCAAAAAGAAATTATTTAAAAACATCTAGATATATATATTTTTAGAAACATATCAGAGTAAAGATTATTTTTAAGTTATTTTATATTGTTCTTATTTTATTATAAAATCGATAAACGATATTTCACTTAAAACTTGAGTACTCATTAGTTTATGCACAACTTATTTATTGTACATATTTTTGGTGCATTTATTTATTTATTTATTTATCTATTTATTATTATTATTATTTATTTTTTGTCAATGCATGAATTTTATTTTAGAGCATTTGGTTTGTTAGAAATTCCTTCAAGTTTTTTGAATACAAACATGTATTCAAAAAAAACACATTGAACACAAAAACTCGTTGCCACTTTGATCAATTTAACTGCAAAACTTAAGGTATAAAAGTTGTTATAAAGCTGTTGCTTGTAAAATTATAGATATAAGCTTTAACTTTGCTATTATGATTGAGTATTTGCAAGCTCAAAGAACAAAAAATGTTTTTGCATTAGGTTTCACTTCCTTTACTTCCATCACTGCCATTAAAATTTTGAAAATAAATGCTCTGCCCTATTTTCTTTGAAGGGAACCATTAGTTTGCATAATAAAGTCGACATACTTTGTGAATAACGGTTTGTATTTTTCAAACAGTTTTAAAAGGCTGTTGATCATTTTGACTTTTTTTGTGGAGTTTTTAAGGCAAAATACAGAATATTAGAGGCGTTTAAAATGACATGCTTTTATATTTAGTTCAAAGGTATGTGTTTCTTTTTAAATCCAAATATAGTCTAAATTTTAACCAGCTTGATTGTTTTTATAGGAAACTTGATTTGTCTTATTATTTTAATTCCCCAAGGATTAAGCGTACGGACTATTTTGACTTCCTGGTCAAATACACCTTGGTTTCTTCGGCCTTGTGACTTGTAAGAAAGTGACGCTGCCGGTAAGGCCAGTCATTTAGGGGGGGCAGAGGGGGGGTCAATTGCCCCCCCCCCGACTTTGAGAAATCAATGTATTTACATATAAGTGGGCGTGGTTTTCGTTGTTTTCTGATGAAATTGTATTATATTTTACCCTTTGCCTCCCCCCCCCCGGAAAAACTTGAAATGACGTCCCTGCTGCCGGTAGTCGTCCACGTGGCATACGTCGGTCGTGGTGTATCTAATCTTAGTAGGACCATTCCACGAAGACGCCGAAATTTGTCCCGCACTTGACGCTCTAACATTTCATTCAAAAGTAGCAATTTGAACAAAGGTAATGAAGAATTGCTATTGCGATAGAAATTAAACGACGAGGTTAAGGTTTCTTAATAAGCGAAGTTTTGCTCATTACGCTTTAAAGTAACTCTTAATGAAATACACGAGCGTCACGTCTGGGACAAGATGGGGGCTTTTCCGTGGTTTTTCCAGCGGTATTACTTGATTTTATATTATGTGCATTTCTTTCTAGCTCTGACGAATGTCTTCGCTTTTAATTTTACTGAGAGTTGCTCTACCCTTTACACATTTGAAATTCTCATCACTGCTTCTTGTATTCTGCTTAAGTTGTTGGAACCTGGGTTCCAACGACGAAATAAACGAAATGAAATATTTTACTCTGCTTGTGTCCACTTGCTCCGCATGCGCTTGACACAGTGCAACGAACGTTTTAAATCAAAGACTAGCTGTCAAGGCAGCTAGATTAGCTTCCTGCGGCATGTTGATGCATAACGTCCCCCTCTCTAACTTTTACCTCATTCTGAAGTTGTATTATTTGATATAATTTAATGTTCAGTCGATTTCAAGACATACCACGCACGTGGCCCGGCGTTGCACGGGCACTTCGTGCCCTGAAAGTAGTGAGAAAAAAAATTTAAAGAAACTACTCCCCGCCAAGGCGGCTCGCTTACAGGCGCTTCACGCCTTTACTTTTTTTCCTATATAAAAAAATCATTCGAATTATTGAGATGCTTCGCGCCTTCAAGATGGTGAGGAAAGTTTCAGTAAGTTCAGCTCGCTCAAAGGAAAAAAGCAGACATAGATACTCAGTTTTTAATATAAGTAGATGGCTCTTCAACAAATAAATGTTTCAAAATATTACCAGTAGCTAGCGATAAAAATTCTACGTAAGTGGCCCGCTTATGAGTTCCGTGTTTGATTTAGTTAAGCCCTCATTCAAAATTCTCACTATCATTGTTATCACTGTTTCATAGCAACGACGGTTTGCAAGAATGGATTTCATATTTAATCATTTATTAGGCTTAATCGCTTTAAACTTGACTACTTATTAATTGATATCTTCGCTAATTAAAATCGTATAATTATATAGATTGAAACTAATGAAGCTTGAAAAATTACCTATCTATCGGTACCTGGTTCGACTTTCAGTTCATTGGCGTTCAGGAGAAAGAAGCGTGACATAGAAAGATAGTTAGAAAGATACTCAGTTTTTAATATAAGTAGACTTGCTGCCAGGGCAGCTAGATTAGCTTCCTGCGGCATGTTGATGCATAACGTCTCCCCTCTAACTTTTACCTCATTCTGAAATTATATTAATTGATATAATTTAATGTTCATTAGATTTCAAGACATACCACGCACGTGGCCCAGCGTTGCACGGGCACTTCGTGCCCTGAAAGTAGTGAGGAAATTTTCAAGTACTCCCCGCCAAGGCGGCTCGCTAATAGGCGCTTCACGCCTTTACTTTTTTCCTATATAAAAAATCATTCGAATTATTGAGATGCTACGCGCCTTCAAGATGGTGAGTAGAGTTTCAGTAAGTTCAGCTCGCTCAAAGAAAAAAGCAGACTAAGGCAGGGATTCAAGTGAAACAGGCTATCTCAAACTGCAATCGCTACTGGAAATGAATTACATTAGAACGTTTCTTGATACTGGAAATGAATTACATTAGAACGTTCATCGTGTTGTTTGCCTATGAAAATCGAGCTAGATAAAACGTCACAGCCTACTTGGCGAATAAGAGGAGATGACCGACTGCTTGTGAGCTCTTATTGGCTCCGCTCGTAGTGACGTCAGTGCCAAGTTAAGCTGATGATAATGTAATTCACTTCCAGTAGCGATTGCATTCGAAGCGATCGCAGTGCTGTTTCACTTGAAACCCTGCCATAGACACTCAGTTTTTAATATAAGTAAATGGCTTTTCAACAAATGAATGTTTCAAAATATTACAAGTAGCTAGCGATAAAAATTCTACGGCAGGGATTCAAGTGAAACAGGCTATCGCAAACTGCAATCGCTACTGGAAATGAATTACATTAGAACGTTTCTTGATACTGGAAATGAATTACATTAGAACGTTCATCGTGACGTTTGCCTATGAAAAACGAGCTAGATAAAACGTCACAGCCTACTTGGCGAATAAGAGGAGATGTCCGACTGCTTGTGAGCTCTTATTGGCTCCGCTCGTAGTGACGTCAGTGCCAAGTTAAGCTGATGATAATGTAATTCATTTCCAGTAGCGATTGCATTCGAAGCGATCACAGTGCTGTTTCACTTGAATCCCTGCCTAAGATACTCAGTTTTTAATATAAGTATATGACTTTTCAACAAATGAATGTTTCAAAATATTACAAGTAGCTAGCGATAAAAATTCTACGTAAGTGGCCCGCTTATGAGTTTCGTGTTTGATTTAGTTAAGCCTTCATTCAAAATTCTCATTATCATTGTTATCCCTGTTTCATAGCAACGACGGTTTGCAAGAATGGATTTCATATTTAATCATTTATTAGGCTTAATCGCTTTAAACTTGACTACTTATTAATTGATATCTTCGCTAATTAAAATCGTATAATTATATCAATTGAAACTAATGAAGCCTGAAAAATTACCTATCTATCGGTACCTGGTTCGACTTTCAGTTCATTGGCGTTCAGGAGAAAGAAGCGTGACATAGAAAGATAGAAGGAAAGATAGAAAGAAAGATAGAAAGTTAGAAAGATACTCAGTTTTTAATATAAGTAGATGGCTCTTCAACAAATAAATGTTTCAAAATATTACTAGTAGCTAGCGATAAAAATTCTACGTAAGTGGCCCGCTTATGAGTTTCGTGTTTGATTTAGTTAAGCCTTCATTCAAAATTCTCATTATTATTGTTATTACTGTTTCATAGCAACGACGGTTTAAGAATGGATTTCATATTTAATCATTTATTAGGCTTAATCGCTTTAAACTTGACTACTTATTAATTGATATCTTCGCTAATTAAAATCGTATAATTATATCAATTGAAATTAATGAAGCCTGAAAAATTACCTATCTATTGGTACTTGGTTCGACTTTCAGGTCATTGGCGTTCAGGAGAAAGAAGCGTGACATAGAAAGAAAGATAGTTAGAAAGATACTCAGTTTTTAATATAAGTAGACTAGCTGCCAGGGCAGCTAGATTAGCTTCCTGCGGCATGCTGATGCATAACGTCCCCCCTCTCTAACTTTTACCTCATTCTGAAATTATATTATTTGATATAATTTAATGTTCATTCGATTTCAAGACATACCACGCACGTGGCCCGGCGTTGCACGGGCACTTCGTGCCCTGAAAGTAGTGAGAAAAAAATTTAAAGAAACTACTCCCCGCCAAGGCGGCTCGCTTACAGGCGCTTCACGCCTTTACTTTTTTCCTATATAAAAAAATCATTCGAATTATTGAGATGCTTCACGCCTTCAAGATGGTGAGGAAAGTTTCAGTAAGTTCAGGTCGCTCAAAGAAAAAAAGCAGACATAGATACTCAGTTTTTAATATAAGTAGATGGCTCTTCAACAAATAAATGTTTCAAAATATTACCAGTAGCTAGCGATAAAAATTCTACGTAAGTGGTCCGCTTATGAGTTTCGTGTTTGATTTAGTTAAGCCTTCATTCAAAATTCTCATTTTCATTTTTATTATTGTTTCATGGCATGGCAACCACGTTTTGCAATGCAAGAATGGATTTCATATTTAATCATTTATTAGGCTTAATCGCTTTAAACTTGACTACTTATTAATTGATATCTTCGCTAATTAAAATCGTATAATTATATCAATTGAAACTAATGAAGCCTGAAAAATTACCTATCTATCGGTACCTGGTTCGACTTTCAGGTCATTGGCGTTCAGGAGAGAGAAGCGTGACATAGAAAGATAGAAAGAAAGAAAGATAGTTAGAAAGAAAGATAGTTAGAAAGATACTCAGTTTTTAATATAAGTAGACTAGCTGCCAGGGCAGCTAGATTAGCTTCCTGCGGCATGCTGATGCATAACGTCCCCCCTCTCTAACTTTTACCTCATTCTGAAATTATATTATTTGATATAATTTAATGTTCATTCGATTTCAAGACATACCACGCACGTGGCCCGGCGTTGCACGGGCACTTCGTGCCCTGAAAGTAGTGAGAAAAAAATTTAAAGAAACTACTCCCCGCCAAGGCGGCTCGTTAACAGGCGCTTCACGCCTTTACTTTTTTCCTATTTAAAAAAATCATTCGAATTATTGAGATGCTTCGCGTCTTCAAGATGGTGAGGGAAGTTTCAGTAAGTTCAGCTCGCTCAAATTAAAAAAGCAGACATAGATACTCAGTTTTTAATATAAGTAGATAGTTTTTCAACAAATGAATGTTTCAAAATATTACAAGTAGCTAGCGATAAAAATACTACGTAAGTGGCCCGCTTCTGAGTTTCGTGTTTGATTTAGTTAAGCCTTTATTCAAATTTCTCATTATCATTGTTATCGCTGTTTCATAGCAACCACGTTTCAACAATGGATTTCACATTTAATCATTTATTAGGCTTAATCGCTTTAAATTTGACTACTTATTAATTGATATCTTCGCTAATTAAAATCGTATAATTATATAAATTGAAACTAATGAAGCCCGAAAAATTACCTATCTATCGCTACCTGGTTCGACTTTCAGTTCAGTGGCGTTCAGTAGAAAGAAGCGTGACATAGATAGAAAGAAAGATAGAAAGATAGTTAGAAAGAAAGATAGTTAGAAAGATACTCAGTTTTTAATACAAGTAGATGCTTAATACGAACAAAATAGGTACAGAACTAGATATCAGTACATCTTAAAAATTACGTAAAATTATAATTACGAATATTACGATATGCTGATTTTTAGAGCTATTTTGTTTTCGACGTTAATCAACTATACATTTAGGAGCTTAAATAAAATATTACTAGATAGGTAACGATGAAAACTGCAAATATTTCGCCATTTTACTTTACCCTGTTATTTCAATTTGACGAAAATTTTTCTATTTTTCATAATAACGAAAATTCATTTAGTGCTGACCACATCTTCCTCACATGGCTACTTACGTAATTAATTATACTTTATAATGTTTATAATTCTCAATATGTGCAAAGCATGTTACATCCAATATTCTATATTCCATTATACTGTCATAAGCATGAGAAACTATAGCTTAAGGTAAAACAACACTGGTACGTTTTCAGTATGATACATTACAAGTACGTAGAGTATATTTGACATGAAAACCAGAACCATCACGATATCTTACTGAAAAGTCTAAATTAAAAAATGTTAATTATACTGTTTTTTTTTATTATTTTTATTTTTAGCGATTACGTAAATGCTAAATTGATCAAAAAAAATAATAATAAAATAAATAAATGTGTAGAGACAGGAACATGAGAATTGTCATAGCCGGCCACCTTGTCTCGTGGTCAGAAGAGTCTGACCGTGATGCGGTGGCCCCGGGTTCGAATCTCGACTCATTCATGGATGCACTTTCACTCTCTCCTGTCCTTGTCCTTCCTCTGTGCGAATAGCTGCCCGCTCTGTAAACGGATCTTATGGCATGTGCGTTGATCTAAATCAGAGTTTGACCTTAATGGTGCTTTTTGAAATGGAAGCTGTACATATTCCGACTTAAATCGGGTAAATGTGTTTCCTCGTTCTCGGGTACCCGAGTGGTTTCAGAAATAACAAGCATTATCATATAAAAAAGTCTTAAGATTTTTTTATGCAATTCTGTGGTTTACTATGAACCAAAAGCCTTTTTAGAAAAAAAAATAAATAAACCTTACTTGCTGGCAATTTCTGCACTTTATAGTCAAGGTAAGAATACATTTTCAGGAATCATTTAGTTGCTGGTACAAACTTCAAAAATCCTACTACCTTTTTCTTTCAACCTCTTTCAAAAATTCGCCTTTCTCCTCAAAATTAATATATCAGCGTATCAGGCGAAACTGTTCCGTCAACCATCTTAAATGACGCAACAAATTGCCTCCACCGTTATTGCAAACTAACCTCATTTACCTAATGGATTTCAATTCCCAGCTGGAGCGGTCAGTGAGTGCACCATGAAATGTTAAACTACGCTTCCAGTGAGTGCGATAGTTCTAATAGCAAGAAAGATGGGCGAGCTGTGATTAAAGTTAAAGTGAAATTATTCTAGACGGTTGAATTCGTGTTTAAATTTTCACGGAACCAGACAGACGCTATCTTTGAAATTATAAAGTGGTAGTCGTGAAGTAAGAGCGAAACGACCGTGTGACGTAATTATTAAGCTGCAGAAAAAAAAAACATATAATAGAATAAGAAAGTAGAAGTGACAAAGTGTGCTTGAAGAATCAAAAAATTAGATCATAAGTTTAACATATATAATAAGAATGGAAATGTGTTTGCTTGAAAAAAAGTACAAAGATGTCGTACGGTAAAAAATGAATATTGTTTTTACAGTATAATACAGCTAACTTTATAGTAATAAACTGTAAAACAACTAATTTCACAGTACTAAAATGTAAGATTGCAAATTTTACAGTAATACACTGATAACCTGTAAAACTGCTAGTTTTACAGTTTATTACCGTGCATTTCAGTTTTAAACTGGAACCTCGGCTGCCAGTATTATACTGTTGTTTTTACAGCATAATATTTCTAAATTGTACGGCAATAAACTGTAAAATTTCTAACTTTACAGTAAGAAACTAAAATTGCTAGTTTTACAGTTTAATACTATGCATTGTACAGTTTTAAATTGGAATCTCGGCTGCCAGCATTATACTACAAAGACAACAGTTATTTTTTTTGCAGTGCGGGATTTCACGAGCAATCCAAAATCAAACTTTCGCTATGAAACCATCCACATTTACGCATTTTTATACCATGAATAGTAAGTACGTAAAAAAATGATAATACGCGTTAAAAAGTTAAAAGCTGAACTAAAAACATTAAAGGGCCAAATCTTTCCTTTGCAATGCCATAATGGTGATTCGACCGTTATCTTCCACAGTTCGAATTATCTTCTTAACCTTCATCAAATTCACCCCTTTCACTCTTCGCCTTTTTACTTCGTTCGCTTATTAGCCTACAATTTTGGTCACTACATAATACATGTCGTCTGTTTGTTTTGTTAGGCACAGTTTCTCATGGTTATTGTTTGTCAATAACTTCACCAATCGTGTTACTTTTTCCTGACAAAACTAATGCTTACTGACGCATTGGCGTATATATGCTTGAATTTTGGAGGGGACCGATGTAACCAAGCATAGCCTAACTTATTTCATACTTTAGAGAAAAAATGGTGTTTCGGGATGGAAATGTTTTAAAATTGATGTCTTGAAAATTTATTTGAGGCTATCTAAAGTGACATTCATTAAGAAAGAAGTACGAATTCAGAAGCTGCCCCCACAAATTTTGTGTCATTGAAGTTTTAAATTCGCATTTTTTTTGCAAAAATTCGTTGAAAGAAAACGAGGTGGTATGGTGCTCTCTCTCAGAAAATTTCCGAAATTTAACAAACAGAAAAGGGGTTTGAGGGCTCTCCTGGAAATTTTTTGTCGTTGAGGCTATTAGCTGCAAGTTTAAATTATCTTTGGGCGCGTTCAGAGTGCTGACCCGAGCCTCCCGGGAAGCTCTAGTTCTTGCCAAAGCGTTCAGAGCTGCCATTTTGGAAGCCCGAATGTCCCAAATGCTGTCTAGAGTAGACGCCTGAGTCACTCGGGCTAAGGCAAAAACAGCCCATTAAATTAAGCTGGCCAGATAGGGTCACGTGTTTGGGCGTTTCGCAAAGGCTGATGTTCATTTGCTGAAATTTATTGCTCTTTTGTCTGAGAAAGGATGAATCTGAAAGGATATATTTCCGTGAGAATCGGTCATTGCAGGAACAATCCTGTCAACAAGCGAGATCGATCAATTGCCACACTTACTGTTAGGCCTATTTCATCGTAAATTCCTTCATTTATAATAACACATTTCTCATTAAAGTCGCCAAGCCATTTCGACCCCACGCTCAACCATGGCACTACAGGAACAATGCTTGTCGCCAAATTTAAGAATGGTATCATTTTGTGCCAAAATATAGGAGCAAATGCAGGATTGTTCCTGCATTGACCGGCGCGTTACTCTCTGCTGTTCTGTCCGCCATGTTGTTTTTTCACCGAACAGCCCACGAGGCGTTCAGAGTAGCAGCTTTTTGGGTCAAGTTCGGAGTAATTTTATGACGTCACGGCTGGGACACTCGGGCGGCTCGGGCCAGCACTCTGGACGCAGCCTTTGTTGATGTTTAGCAAAAAGAGGGAAAATTCGGGACCTTTCTTTTTTGAAAACACATTTTAAAATTATTTCAGGACAATTTTCTTTCATTTTAGGAGGGGCCCGGACCCCGGACCCCTTATATACGTCCTTGTACTGACGTAAAGTTTCCATTTATTTAGCTTTGTGGTACGAAATGCTCGTAGAATTTACTGAACTATTACTGATTGTACATGTTGAGTTTATAAAAATATTTAACTGCTCTTCATGTCCTTAAATCATATCAATTTTATTAAATTTATATTTTATCAAAAAAAAAAAAAAGCTGTGGTTAACTTACATAGCCAATAGTATTCAGTTTTCTTTTAAAAAACGGAATTTGAATTCTCACGATGCTGTACTTAAGAAATAAAACGACATTTAAAGTATTATTACACTTGTCAAACCTGAATCCAGAATGTTAATAATACTTTTTAAAATTGTTAAAAATGTTGCGACTCATAACTTTAATAATGACAGGGAAAAATGCGAGACCTTTCAAAATGCACCCCTATCATGATGGTATGTGGCATAATATTCTTTAAAGAGGGTGCAGAGAAGACTTTAACAGTTCCCAACGACTGCTTTGAGATTTTTGAATGAAAGCGAGTCATTAAAGTTCGGGAAGTTTTTCCCAAATGACTTTCACATCAAGTCTTGGGGGAAAACTTTCTGGTAGTAAAAATATTCGCAATTTTGATAAGAGGGCTGCATTTGAGTAAGTAAAATGTTTAGTTCTTTCCAGGTGTTTAAGATGTCGTCATGACACTTGAGTTACCTAGAAGTAAATTATGCGTCACTATTGAGCGATAACGAATGGAACATATTTTCAGAATATTTCCTCTGGATTTGTCGAAATGATCTATATTTTAAGATTGCTGTATTAGAAAATATGTGCTCCTTTAAAATATGTTTAGATTATTTTGTTAGATAGTAAACACCTTTAAGTATGGTATATCAATGCGTCCATTACCGATTTTGTTAAAGTGATTCATTACGCTACTTATTTTGTGTGTTCACTTTTATTTTTACTTAGATGTAATTCATGGTTTTGGATTTTATTTTTCTACACATTTCTTTATTTCTTTTCCCTATTCTTACATAAAAAGGTTAGAATGAAAATTAATACTTTATTTGCAGAGAAAGATCGCAGGCATTTTCATTACGCACATTTATTAGCTAATTTATCTGATAGTTCATAACCAGCATTGAAAAACAGCATAATAAACGCATATTGTGAGGGTACATGTACAAATGTACATCTATACCTTTTTATGAGCAACTAGAAAACTTTGTTTAATAAGTAAGGTTATGTTTTGCAAAAAAAATACGGACAATAGAAAACAAAATTACTCGAGAACGACATCATAAGAACACCTTAAAACTCATCAACTAGAAATGCTCTTTCTTATATAATATGGAATTTGGAATGAAACGAAACGATAATATAATTATTAATGATTACTGTTACTCTGTCTGTAGTAGTTCTGTAAGAGATGTCCCGAAACTTCATACTGCTTTATGCAGTAAGTTATCGTCTATAAGCCCTGGCTAAAGCAGAACTACATGCTATGCAACAATAGCTCGGTTATGCTCGGTTATTACACTCCAGGGTCCCCGGTACCTACCACAGCGTCGTGGTTTAACCGCGATAGGGCCCTGAAGAGCGCTGTTCTTAATTTTGAACCAGAACCTAGGGTCGAGCAAACCCTAGGCCCAGCACCCCCAGAGGTATCGTTTCACTTGGAGGACTTTGTGACCACGACATTTTTAACGCCTCCCAGCCACCATTAATCAAGACGGTGGATCTTTGATCGACTGGGATCGAACCCGGGTCCCTCCGGACAAGAGTCCGATGCCTTACCGACCGGGCCACCAAGGCACTGCTCGGTTATGCCATGCAGATACTGCAGTTGTGCTCATTAAAAGCTTCATCAGTCTAAAACAGACAAAAACCGAGCTTGAAGTAGAAAGTAACTTATAGATGCTGTACCAAAATAACCGATAACTGACGTAAAGTAAGTACATCAGCGAGAGACGCAGCAACGGCAGTTTAACTCATGAATTGAATTTAAAGCTTAGGTAATTAGCAGTAAGCCCCGAAGCTAGCACTAAGTAAGAACTACATATAATACACCGCATGTTCGGTTACGCAGTTGTGACTTAACCCTGAATTAGAGGTAGTAACTTATTGACCGGCTTTGACTTCAATTGATGAAATAGACCGTACCACTGATGCGCTCTCTTGCTGGTGAGCTTGTTTTGTTATTAGCTACCAGTTTCTTTTGAACTCTGAGCTTTTTAAAGATAATTTCTGCCTCCAGCTCGGTTAATATCTAATCCAATCTGATGGGGACAAAAATGCAACCTCCCTGGGTCACATAAATGAGTGGACCGCGTATGGTATGTATCACGCCACTTGTTAAGGAATTCGTGCTGAAACCCTTGAGCAGTGCGTTGCTTCTTCATTTTCCTTATGAGTAAGGAATCTCAGCAGTAAAATATTTTTTTTCATTCTGAAATGTATGTCATGTAACACATGGTTGGCGATTGATGTTCAAGAAAAATCATTTTCGTATTTTATTTAAATTTTTTTTCCACTTGTGAGATTTTTTCTCATGACTTTTTCTTATCCAACAACTCCAGTTTATTTAGTTTAGTTTTATCGATGCGTTTAATTTATTTTTGTTTGCATACATATAAACGTACTTTTAAGACATAATATAATTTTAGTTAAAGAAATAGTAATTGATAAGCTCATGATGGACAGTTACTCTTCGGTAAAAAGTTATGCTTACGAAAAGTAAAATTTTTCAATATTTTAACTGAGCGGCTTTTGAAACAAACATAGAAATCAGACGTTTACCAAATTTTTATCCACCAACTTTTTAAATGTTGGATTTAGTTGCTCAGTACTCATGTTATATTTCAAGAAATCTAGTTTAACAATGCATTCAGTTTAGTGGATCATATTAGATATAAAACTGTTCAATAAAGCCCGAAGATATTGACATGATATTATAAATTCGAGAATTTTCGAAGTGCAATTTCAAATTTGCAACAAAAGTTAACTTGCATAAAGGTTTTATTTAAAAAGGCGTAAATGAAAATACTCTTGTCAATTTTAAACTTCCCTTAAAGTGCGAGTATAACATATTTTTTGTTTCGAAGATTTTGTTTGATGGAACTATTGTATTCCTAAACAAAGTGAAAATACATGGAAAAAATTTAGCAGATATATTTTGAAGCCTTGGTTGCTTTATTTAAAGCGACTTTTTCATATTTTGCCTTAAGCTTTAACGTTATTATTTTTTCACTGCGTTAATTTTTCACTTAAAATTAAATTACTTGTGTTTCGAATGTTTGTTATTTCAGTTAGACTATAATAAATGTTATATGATATCTCCCTCTTGTGAACAAAATACGATCCCTTTTCAAGTTTAGCTCAAGTCGTTTTGTCAAAGAGCATTTATTGATATGGTTACAGCAATACTTGCAGTTTACCTTAATTTATATTTTTACATAGTTGAACGAAACACCAAAATAGAAAAGGTTGGCGCTAATGGGAAAAGTGAATTCATTTGAGTTAAAGAGTTTGGAAAGTTGTTGCTACATGGCACTAGTAGTACTTTAAATACGATGTTTTAATCATTTTATTTGCATTATCTGTTTATACAGCGAATACAATTTTGTCAAGTATTTATGTAGTATGCAATGAGTTACCGCTCATAAGCCAGGATTAAAGTAGAACTGTAGCAAATACACCCACAGATTAGTCATGAAAATTTGAAATTGCAGTTTCATCCTTATTCTTGATTCCTCAGTCAAGAATAGCCAATAACCAAGCTAAAGGCAAATGTCCTCTTATTGTAGCCAAGATAGCCTTCAAACCGGTAGATAAATTGAATTTATATTTCAAGCGAGCGTCCGAAAACCATGGTTCTGCTCAACCCGAAATTTAAACGCAAAAGCTGGGTAATATGCAATGAGTTACCGCCAATAAGCCAGGGTTAAAGCAGAACTGAAGCAAACAGACCCACAGTTCGGTTATGACATTTTGAGACTGCAGTTTCATCCTTATTCTGGACTTTTCATTTTTAATAGTTATATTAACATTTAGTAACGTAATTAAAATATTACTGATATGCACTCAAAAAATACTTCTAGTTTCCACTGTACACGTAAATAATAGTAAAGTTCCCACATTTTCCATAAAACGAAACTAAAATTTTCTTTTGAGTACCGTATTTCAGTTTTATGAGACCTTGAATTACTCAAACATGAACTTTAAAAGTAATATCCTCTAAAGACTGAGCAAAATTTTGTGGAATATCTTAAGCCGATATGTAATGTCTTTTCTGAATTATGTAAGCTGTCTTGTCACTTTATCTTTCACTTAACTCCAATTTGAATAATTCTGTGTTTAGTCATATTTCTGAAAATATAAAGAAGCCACATTAAGACATCCCTAAAGATTAAAAACCTGACAAATGTGCAAACAGTTGCAGTAATAAATGAATAAATGTCTCTTTAACTAAAGTAAACGGTGATAAGTTATTACGCCCCAGCTCCTTGTTGTAAAGAAGATTTTTGGTGATAAAAGCAAAGCTACCTTTAGTTACGTGGTGTTTTGAAGGAGCTTTAACGGTCTATTATTGTAAAAACTTTCAAAAACTCTTCTTTTTTTTCGAATAACTCTTAAAAAGCAATATTTGAGTGAGATTCCGAAGTTTGTTTGTTTTTTTTTTCTAATTTAAAAACTTTTTTATGTATACACATTTCAAAAATGTGAAAATTTTACATTTAAAGATTGAGATTAAGCAACTAGAACTAAAGATAATTCAGTTGAGTAAAAATGACATTCGTGTATTTATTATTTGTACATATTGTTATTAAATAGATGACAAAAATTCAGTCAGCAATCTGTTTCCCTACAATGGGGGATTTTTTGATAAATTCAGAAAAGTGTTAACATACTTAATTTAATTTTTCCTAGAAATCAAAAAATATTGAATTTAAATCGAAACTCTTATAGGATGATTCAATAGTAAAAATTTTTTTTTGTAGGTCACTTTAAATTACTAATATAGAATTCCTCTAGACTGTTTTAATTCACATCACACAATGTTGAATTCATTAATAGTACCCGACAGTAGCGAGATGGAATTAAATGTGTTTACTCGGCAATATTCCAGGAAAAAAAATGACTTCTACAGTTTTGCCTTGAAAATTGGATTTCGTTACCTGTTTTCATTTTAGTTGTACAATGCATCCATCTGGTCAAAAAATTTATATAAATTTCTCCTTCATATTTTTAAAGCTGTCAAAATTAAGAAATTTTAATACTTACCTAAATATTTTTTTTCAATACGTATGATATAGATTTGTCTATTCCTTTAATATACAGGGTATTTTAACTAAAATTATTATTTCAAAAGAATGTAATTTTAAAACTACGGATACGAATGACTACATATTTCACCAGAACAGTCATAAGGCTTATAAAGCTGTAAGTAACCGCCCATATACCAGGTATAAGGCAGAAACGAGCTGCTTGTGTATTACATGTTATAAAGCTGCCAGAATTTGTTTAGTAAAGGACATTAAACAGTTTTAAACTGCTAATAGATGGCGCTGTTATGGCACTGTAAAGGTAAACGCCAACTAAAGGGATTCGTTGAGTACAGAAGTGACTTTAGTCTTAGTACTTCAACAAAAAAACCAATAGTTTTTGAAACTTTAAAAGTTCAAAATCCCAAATTACGTGCTACAGAAATAACAATAGTTGTGTCAAGAAAAAAAAAACGAGCTTATTGAAACCAACTCTAATTAGATGATTAATGCATAAGTTGCTCAAAATGTTCTCCGCACCGCATGCTCAAAGAATACACGTTATTTTACTCTGGCATTTTGTCAGAGCTACGTCAGCTGTGCGCAAGTCGTATCTTAGGCAGGAATTCAAGTGAAACAGGCGATCGCAAATTACAATCGCTACTGGAAATGAATTACATTAGAACGTTTCTTGATAAAAACATCGTGATGTCAGCGTGACGTTTGCGTGAACTTTGCCTATGAAAAACGAGCTAGATAAAACGTCACAGCCTACTTGGCGAATAAGAGGAGATCGGCTTGTGAGCTCTTGTTGGCTCCACCCGTAGTGACGTCAGTGCCAAGTTAAGTTGATGATAATGTAATTCACTTCCAATAGCGATTGCAATTCGAAGCGATTGCAATGGTGTTTCACTTGAATTTTTGCCTTAGTAATGAATGTATCTCATAAACAATTTGAATCCTGACAGCGCCATCTCTTAGAAAACTTTTGAACTAGTTTTTCGTTCTTCTGCCACGCAAATCCATATCATCTCACAAGTGTTCTGATATAATATCCAGTGATTTTTACCGGAAGTTTGCAACTTGTAGCATTTTGAAATCGAAACTTCAGTTATAATATATAATCACTCCGCACTTTAATGATATGATGCAAAAATAAAGACTGAGAAAATGTAAAACAAACATCTTCCTTATTTATTTAGTTCTTTATCTATTTAGTTGTTCAGTAATGTTTATTTTTCATGGAGTTCATACTCTTTTCACTAATAAAAAGAATTATTCAGAAAAAACACACACACACACACGACAAAAGATACGAGAACAAGGTTCCACACCAAGCAATCAATATAGGAAACTAAGTGAATACGAAACTAAGTACATCTTTTGACAGAATTTCATTGGTTGAAGCTACTGATTAGGATTTCCACAAAGAAAAGAAATCAAATCAAAATATTTGTTTTTTCTTCCAGTAAATTGCAGAACATTAACGCGAATGAAAGTTGACATTTTGGATTTGTTTAACGTTTTCTGTTACTTTTAATTAGGATAAAAATGAAGAAATAGAAAAAAAAAATCCATAAACTCAATCCAGTTTTAAAAAGATAAAGGAGATATAAAAAAGCAAAAATAATTACATTCTGATATGACATATGCAAAAAAAAAAAAAAGCTAACAAATATTTTTGATAAGTGCAATACAATTTAAATTTGTTTTGGAAGCAAACATAAAAAAAAATATATAAATAACATATTTTTATAGATATTTTTGCGATGTTTTGTTTAATGCGGGAATACCGTTGGACTACCAAATTTAAATTGTCCAAGCTTTAAAACTGTCGCTTAGCCTTCTCTAAGGCCAACTGTAGGAGGGTTATTCTGATTATTTTTAGATCTCATGACCTCAATCAACTGATAATTAAAATGTTTAGGATCATTTGAACCTATTTAATAACATTTATTCTTCAGATATGCATATGTATATACAGGGTGTCCACTCCAATCGTGGACCAATAGCTAATTTCTAAACCGTTAGATATAAGCATATAGTTTATTTAGGAAAAAATCTCCAAATTATGAAAGGGATTTTGAGTCTATTCAATGTTTTTCAAAAAATCAAATTTCGAAAGAGTTACGAAATTTAAATTTTTATACAGCCCCCCAGTCCTATCAATCATATTTAGTAAAACATTCTTGACACTGTAACGTTTAAAACTAAAAAAAAATCACTCTTCTACCACAAAAATTGACCGAGTTATGACGTTTTGAAAAATCAAGATTTTGAAGGATTTCGCATACGATCCCTTAAGCGATCGCTCGATGACGTCATGAAATAACGCAAAATCTTGATTTTTCAAAACGTCATAACTCGGTCAATTTTTGTGGTAGAAGAGTGATTTTTTTTTTAGTTTTAAACGTTACAGTGTCAAGAATGTTTTACTAAATATGATTGATAGGACTGGGGGGCTGTATAAAAATTTAAATTTCGTAACTCTTTCAAAATTTGATTTTTTGAAAAACATTGAATAGACCCAAAATTCCTTTCGTAATTTGGAGATTTTTTCCTAAATAAACTATATGCTTATCTCTAACGGTTTAGAAATTAGCTATTGGTCCACGATTGGAGTGGACACCCTGTATATGTTTTTTTTTTGCTTCAATTTTATAGTTGTTTCTACGCATGAGAATAGGAAATTGTGTTCAAAAGACAAATTTAGGAAATATAAATTTCATCTAACGGTTTAAAAATGACTAAATTTAATGTAATATGTATGTAGATAGAAGACATCAGGATGGAATACTTCAATGCCTAATAGCATTTTAATGATGGAGATGGTAATTTAGCTCTCGTTAAGAAAACACATTGAAAAAGTTAAAACTTTTTTCCTGTAAAACCTAAACTTTATTGGGCCATTACTGTGATGCGGATTGGTACCGCATTGCACATAGTGGGCGCACACAAACGTTTTATCTTAGCATTTAATTTTAACTGAACCATTAAAAGAATAAAGTTAAGATAAGCTGTTAATTACTAAAATTCCAAACATTGTAGCAATTTCTGAAATATTCGTAAATAATATTGTTGTTAGAAGTATTTAATGAAATTAGAGTATTAAATGTATGGGCAGGAATTTTTTTAATGCGTATGTTTCTGTAAAAAAATGTGATTTATTTTAAATGAAAAAAATCTTGAAAGTGTTTCTTATGCATAATGTTTCTTCTTCTTCCCTTTTTCTTTGGAATGACCAGAATAGCTAGTTTTTCTTTACATTTAAATTTGTCTCTTTTGAATTTGTGGAAATAAGTATATCACTCGCAAACAATGTAGAAAATATACTTAGGCTACATATTTCAAAAAGGCTTACCGAGAAACGCATATCTTGGAGCAGCTAGAAAGCAAGATACTGTTATAAGAAGAAGACAGTAATTTTAGAAAGCAAGTATTATTAATATATTAAAATAATTTCTTTAGATGAAAACATTTAATTGCTCTTAATAATACATTATATGATTGTTAACTGCTTTGCAGTTCTACATATATTGTAAAAAAAAGTTTTAACAACTAAAATGGTCGAAATACTGAAATACGTTTTACAATGCTTTTACGATGAATTTACCGTAGCATAATTTAAAAAATGAAATCAAGGGGGGCAGACATAATCACTTGAGTTCTTTAAAATGATGATTTAACACGTGTACTTTTAATATTTGTTCACCACCTTAATAATTAAAAGGGATTTCCTTCTTACTGCCAAACAATATTATGTTTTTAAATCGTCGTTTTAGTACTGTTATAAAAATAACATAAATAGATGAAAAGAAATAATCAAAATTGCCAAATCATCTGTGCTTATACTGCCGTGGGCAGGTAAACAGCTGTATCTGCAAAAATGAGTTTTCGAGATATTTGAAGAAACGCTTTTGTGATTTCTCACAAAGATCAATAAAACATTCAACTTCGAACATAGGCGATATTATATGTTTATACCGATATATTTTTGGGGTAATCGATTGAATTTTGATTTCGCAAGCATAGAGAGAGGTATAGCAGATACTGCCGTTTACCTGCCCTTTTCACTCGTAATTGTCATACGGAATTGACTGGAAGTAGGCAGTAACTGCACAGTATGCTACAAAATGTCCAGTATTTACATATTCGACAACATGCGGAGTAGATGTGTTATTACGAAATAAATTATTGCATTGTGAATGATATGTTTTATTTAAAAATATACATAAATACCGGGTATCCACTTGATTTATATTTAATATAAACGAACGCGAAATATAATTAAAAAATATAATGAAACAGTATGGTATTATGCAAAATATGAAGCAAAACTTGAAGATTCTTCAGCCATTTTTACTTCCTTTTACTTATAGTAAAGGAGGTATTGTGATCACGAAGATTATTTCACTCTAATTTCGGTCCAAATTTTGATTTTGCTCATTCCCGAATGAATGTTGAGTAGTTTTGTCGACCTATCAGCACGTGCATATGTACCTACAAACATATAAACAGCGGAAATAAATGGTGTGTATTTTAAGTAATGAGAATAAGTCCACAAAAATAATTTATTAGAGATATCACTACAAATCTTTAGTAACCTTCAAAATATGCTCCTTGAGCATCTTCACACTTCTACAGGCGACATTTCCACGTTTTTTGCGCCTCCTGGAAGTCACCAACAGAAGCATCCTTCAGAGTATGCGTGCAAGCCCTTTTGCCATTATCTACGGTCCCGTGGTGGCGCCTTTTGGGGGAAGCGCGATTCAGATTGCGAGCAAAACGCGCGGGCGAAGCGAACTTTTCTCCGCGAAACCGGTTTCGGGAATGCGTCCCCATGACAACGCGGCGAATATTCGCCTGTCGCGAGCGATCTAGCATGCTAGATATCTTCGCGTGCGAAAGGCAAGCGAAATCGGGCAACGAGAGCGACAGCCAGTCAGAGGGAAGGCGCCATTTTTGCTCTGTTTTGAGCGCGTGCACATCCGATTTCATTGGCTGTCACGAGATGCGCGCGCTTTATCCTTAGTGGGTGAATACCATCACGTGACTTTCGCCTGCATCTAGTATGAATTATCGGAATTTTTCACCTGCGAGAGAAAAACGCTTCGTTCGCTCGCAATCTGAATCGGCCTTTAGAGAAGAGGAGAATGTTTGCTGGGGGGAGGGAGTCAAGGTCGGGGCTGTAGGGAGACTGTGGAAGATCTTTTGAAACGGCCTTATGGTTTTGCTTCCGAACGTCCGTTAAAACTTTCAGCACGAGTTTGTTGCAAGCCTTCCTCAGCCCAAAATCCTCATCGATGATTTTTTGCATAACTATTTTATTCATTCCTAGCTGTTCTGAGATCATGCGAACACTTAAACGCAGGTCTGTGTTCAGCAAGTTTCGCACACGTTGCTCGTTTTCTGCGGTTCTTGATGTTGACATGTGACCTGCACGGGGTTCGTCCTCCACGCTCTCCCGGTCTTCTTTAAACATTTTTTGCCATCTAAAACTTAAGCTTGCAATAAGCTTTCCCTGCCGTAAGCTTACTGAATGATTTCCATGCAAAACTTGATTGCGTAACGCTGTTCAATACTTTGTCGCATTTTGAGCTTGCACACACTTTTTTGAAGACGTCTACGCCATGCGTGATCCCGCCTCAACTAAAGCCAGCAGGCGACTGCCGAGTGGAGCGTTATCAAGGTCGAAAGCCACACTACCGACAACAACCGGTCGGAGCGGCCTCTGGTGTACACCCGCTTCTAGACAAAAATATTCCCATTACTTAAAATACAGACCTTGTATCCTTTTCGACCATTCCCCAGTTAATTACAATGAGTTTTCTCGTGACATATGCACATACATACAACGTCTGTATGTACGTACGTACGTATGTATGTATGTATGTATGTATGTGTGTATGTATGTATGCATGTGCGTATGTACGTCGCATAACTCAAAAACTGCATGCTGTAGAATCCTCTAGTTTGGTATGCAGGCTCTAAGGGTGTGGTTGCATTCGAATGTTCCCAAGGGGGTCTTTTACCCTTTTTTGGGTAAATCGATGTTAGTTTCAATTCAGATTGAGTGATAGGATTTGGTGCAACCACTTGGCGATATATCGCCAAACTTTTGGTAGCCAAGTGTTTGCCGCCAAGTTGGCAACAAATTTGGGAAAAAAAAAATGTTTTTTTTTTTTTTTTTTTTTTTTTTTTTTTTTTTTTTTTTTTTTTTTGGCTTTAATTTGGCGCTATTGGGCACATTTTGCGAAAAATTCCCCGAATCATGTTAAAATCGGCAATATTTAGAAAATCAATCATTGTAAAACATAATTTTGCATTGATTCGTGACTAACTGGGAGTGTTGATGTTGAAATTGTTATCTTGCTCACTCTAATGCTCTATTTTAACACTTGAGGCACTTAATATGGAATTTAAACATAAAAGAAAGTAGTGTGGCGTTCACACCAGATTTTTAAAAATTTCTACAACTCAGTTAATGCTTTGTACTTCGCATCAAAACAAGAAATCCCTTTCAAAAAAAGAGAGCTTGAAATGCTTGTTGTAGTGACGATTCTTTTCATAGAACTATTAAAAATGCAACAGCTTGGTATTAAACTGCAAAAACTATCGTCTGTTAGTATGAAATCAACTGTAATTAAAAGAAAACAAAACAATACTTTCATTGCTGCATTTTTGTTTGTCGTCTGCCAAGTTTTGCTTGTGTATGTATGAAATCGTGAAAAATATAGTCTGCTAGTGGAGAGAAACTTTATTTGAAAGAAAAAAAACCTGGTATGGACCCCACACTACTTCCTTTTAGGTATACATTTCTTAGTAGATGCCTTAAGGGTTAAAATAGTGCTTGGAGTGAGCAAGATAACAATTCAAACATTTACACCCCTAATTTGTCAAGAAACAATGCAAAAAATGATTTACAATGATTAATTTTCTAAATATCGCCGATTTTAGCATCATTCAGTGGATTTTTTGCAAAATACCGCCAATAGCGCTAAATTGAACCCAAACTCATAAAATATATTTTTTTTTTTTTTTTTGCCAAATTTGTGGCCAATTTGGCGATATGTCACCTAGTTGGCAAGAAAGAACTTGGCTACCAAAAGATTGGCGATATATCCCTAAGTGGCAGCTCCAATTTATACCACTTAAGTCTGCATTGATATTAACACTGATTCCTCCTAAAAAAGGAATAAAACACCCCCTTGGGAACATTCAAATGCAACCAATAACCTTCCGTGACCTCCAATTAGAGCATCCCTACTTTTGCTCAGTTTAGGTACAAAGGAAAACGGTTTTTGCTGCTTGATGCAAGTTTTGCGCAGCGATTTATATTATGTTCATCCCGCAGACATGCGGATACTGCCGTTTACCTGCCCAAAGTAACGAAAAATGCAAGTACTGCTAATTACCATTGATTAAAAAACAGTTTTTTTTTTCATCGGAAACCAAAAAAAAAAGATGTTTGTACCATAAAACTAATGTAACATAGATTTATAAAATGCAAATAAAAAAAAAATTAAAATCGAAAAATTTGCAGTTACTGCCCTTTACCTGCCCACGGTAGTATAGCTCTACATTTTAATTTATCTTTTTCTGCAACGATAAGTGACCATAAAAACCCAACAAATAATATGAACGACACTATAATAAAAAAAAATATATATTACGAAAGTGATTGCTTGACCAAGGCCAAAATATTTCAAACTATATTTTTAAAAAATCTAAACTGCAACGTTTTAAATTCTTGAAATGTTCAAAAGTAAAATATATAGTAATAAAATAACTTTTACTTGGATATTCTGAACACTCCTCTACCTATTTTTTCCGATTCAAACCATACCTCTATCAAAGGGTACTTAACTACATTTTGTTGTATATAATGGTGCATGGTATATATTTATACAAATAACAAATCTTTGCTAAGCAGATTGACACGCCTGTGTTCACCCAAAAACAATAAGAAAAAATGTTTCATGTTTATAAATTAAACTTCGATCTGCACCTGTAGAAACTGTGGGGCTCGGATTCGGCAAGCAACTAGCACGCATATTTTTCAAGAGGAATGCTTAGCAACAATATAAAAAATAACGTATAAGTACTGATGTTTCAATTTTTATTTCGATATTGTAGTATATCTCTTTATTTCCCTACAAAACATAAAAAAGTGATTTCGGAAGCCTTTCTTTTTTTTTAAATTAAAAAATAAATTTTTGGTTTCCGATTTAGGTAGAATTTGACTCTGTGTTATTTTAATAAAATATATATTTTTTTAAATACAATTTTCGTTGACATCTACAAAAAGAGAAAAGATATAGAAATCTCTCAACTGCTGGAAAACTGAATAGAACCTTTACGTCTAAACGTAATTGTTGCTACGCATTCCTCTATTCTTAAAATAATTCCCTAGCACTCTATTGACTGCAATAGGATTAGGACTAAGCATAAAGCTACTTTGAATTCCTAGCTCGTAGTGTACAGTAATAACTTCAATTTATATATCAATTATGCTTAAGACGAAAAGCAATATTTTTCCTAATTCAGACAAATCTCCCTGACAGCAAAAGGAACGAGCAGCTGGCTGTATCGAGTGCAGTTCCTTCCGCTCTCGAATAATGCGAATTATACTTTGTATGGCTAAGCAGGTGGAACTTCCAGTGCCACATTTTATCATAAACGGATGTACAATGGAAATATTACATAATTCATGTCGAAAGGGGGCGACTTACTTCGAGCGCTCTTGGCTGACTCGCAAAACTGAGCAAGCTCGAAAAGAGTTTGGAGAGCTTATTATTTGTTATAATGCTTATGTGTACTCAGAGATGAATGTAGAGAGTAGTTCATTCAGAAGGGAAACGAAGTTTTTAAGTAATAGTAGGGTAAAGTAATTTGTTTTAAATAATTTATCAGTTTTCTAACCTAAAAAACTATTTTGAAAAGCACAGTTATGAAAAAGCAATTTATTTTACAGAAAACTCGAATTGCTTTTTTTTTTTTTTGGTCGTTGATTTGCACTTGCAAAAAGTTATAAAAAATGAAGTAGATATTTTACTTTTTTGTTCGCATAAGGTGAAGTTGAACAATTTTAAAAATAAAATAAAATGTTCTCTTTTTTATCATTAAAAATATTCTTCATAGATCAAATGAAAGGATAAATGATTGAATGAAAAATGAACAAATAATAAATCAATAAACGAACAAATAAATGAAGTAATAAATTAGTGTACAAGAAAAAAAGTAAATGTGTGAATGAATTAGAAAATAAATGAATTAATTAATAATAGAAGTAAAAAAAGAACAAAATTAATAGCAAACATATCTTCTTAAGGCTACATTGGACAAATAAAATTGATTTTTTTCAATTATTGATTTATACGTCTAAAACTTTGTGTGCTTGTATTATTGTATATTTACGACATCTAAAAGCATAAAAAACGCAAATTAGTGCAAAAACAATGAATACTTTTTTTCAAATTTCAAATTTAAATATTTTTTTAACAAAATTTCAAAATGTTCCAGGCGTCGCAATTTTTTTTCAAACTTTTAATTTTCACTTAATTTCCAATCATTAGGCATGATTGCATAAAACAATGCATCACATGCAATGTTTTAGGTGATAGTTTATAAAAGATGGCTGAAAATGAAAATTTATATGATTTTTTCAACTGAAAATTTTTATTTTCAGCCATCTTTTATAAACTATCTCATAAAACATTGCATATAATGCATTGTTTTGTGACATCATGCCTAATAATTGGAAATTAAGTGGAAATTCAAAGTTTGAAAAAAAATTGTGACGCCTGGAACATTTTGAAATTTTGTTAAAAAAATATTTAAATTTGAAATTTGAAAAACAAGTATTCATTGTTTTTGCACTAATTTGTGTTTTTTATGCTTTTAGATGTCGTAAATATACAATAATACAAGCACACAAAGTTTTAGACATATAAATCAATAATTGAAAAAAATCAATTTTATTTGTCCACTGTAGCCTTAAGTTTTGTAAATATTTTACCCCTTTAATGTTTTGGAAATTGTTCCAGTTCAGAGATTACGTCTGGGGCATTGTGCGGGATTAAGCTATATGCACTTAGCACATCAAAGCGTACGCTAGTAAGATGATAAAGCGTAGAGTATAGGAAAAAATTAAGTATATACAATATTAATATATAAGTGATATGGTACCAATTTTTCAGGCTGTCAGGAAAGGTAAGCGCGTAAAAACAAGTCAGACACAATGTACAAGTTCATGTAAAAACAAACTGATATGGGGGGATAAAAAACACATTTCGAAGCGTAGATAAACATTTTATAAGGAATCGCAGTAAAAAAAAAAAAAAAAAAAAAAAAAAAAAAAAAAAAAAAAAAAAAAAAAAAAAAAAAAAACCTTTAAAATTTAGGAAGTAATGCTGAATATTGTTTTACACTTACATATGTATCAGACTCTTTTTCTGGCGGGAAAAAATGTAAACAAGACTGCTTAACAAAGATTTTGTTAAATAAAATATTTAAAATATTTTTAGGGTTATTTTTGAGTCTGATTTCAAATATTCAATCCGAATCTTTCATCACAAACTGTTTTTATGTAATCATGTATTTTAAGTATTTCTTTTTCAAAATACCTTTCTTTATTTCATGTCCTTCCCGTAATGGTAAAAACGCATAATAAACAACTAAAATCTTGTCATTAAGACAAACATGTGGTGATAGGTTTGATTTTTCTCACAGTGGAAAGTCTTAATGCATCATTTTTTGATATAGGGCTACCTGTATTGAATTATTTTCCGTGTTTATTTATTTGAATGCAAACATACAAACTTTATAAAAATTTTACTCCAAAGGAAATGCTCGAGTTTCCTGCATTATTACTGACTCTGTAATGGATATGTTTGTGTTTTAATGTAAAACAGATGAGACTTGGTAACAAATCTGTCAAAATCAGTGTAAAAGCTATTGCATGATTGAAACCCGTTGTCTTTGGTACCACACGAATATCCAGTCAAAATAAAGGAAACATATAAATATTCGTAATATTGTTTTAAATAAAATTTCGTCGAACACATATCATTGTCCAGTTGTTTTTAGATTGAAATAAAATTAAATACATTTTATAAACTGCTAGGGCTTTTTAAGTGATACAGTTTCCACTGCGAATGGAATAGCAATGGCAAGAACTAAAAATAGAAAACTGGAGTTGATAGTCTACTGGTTCTTCTTTTTCGAAAGTATATTAAAGGCTTTGTAACACTGGCACTAGATTTTTGAATTCTTAAAACCGGAACTCCCACATATTATTAATGCAAAGTTGGAAAAAAAATCATGTTTGTGGGGCTTCCCCATTGTCCAAGTGAAGAAATTCTTGCTGAATAATTCTAGACACTTAAAAGGGATTTCTTAATGCTGAATACATAAAGAAACGATCAATAGCGTTGTTTTGTATTGTTATTTCGGTATTAACCACATGTATGAGAATCTGCTCATTTCTTTCAAACTTTAATTCGGCACATCAGTTTACACTAAGATCAGATATGTTTCTACATTTAACGGGGAAAAACTCAGCAATAATATATTTGACAACGTGGTTTTCGAAAACATTTTGACTATAGCTGAAATCGTTATTTTAAATGCAAATCAAAACTAACACCTAAGCTATTAAAAACACTAACTTAATTTGGTTGGTTTACTCTCATTTTCTGAAAACATTAAGCATTTAATGCATCTGATACGTTTTCCTAAGATTATAATGGGTAAAAAGTACAATACATATTAACACCAACGGAGCAAATCGTAATGTAACTGTGTAACATTACTTAGCTTCCTTTCTGCTAAAGGACAGGCTTTCGCGGAAGCATGAATTTTACATTAAGAACGCAAATCGAGAGATACTCGGAAAAAATATAGCAACATATGAGATAATTTAATAATGGAAACTAGAAAGACCTTAATTAAATCTGCTATTGGGTTGAATCTTGCTGCTTTACGACACTGGAAAATTACCTAATGCGTGTATTCCTCGTGAGATAAATTACACTATGATTATGTAGATTTCTTTTTTTCTTTAGAGTAAAAGGGATAGCACGTTATGTTTATAAAAAGAAGTTATTTGATTTAGTTTTAGTAAACTCCTTGCATATTTTCGGGGACATTTTTATGTTATCGAAATGAAAAAATAATCGTATATAAATTTTTATTTTTGTCCTAACATTTTAAAAACATCTTATCTTCTTCAATTGTGAAATTTTAAATAATGCTTTGAACATACATTGCTGTTGCCAAAATAATGAATAATTGTACAATTTATAACTAAGGGTGAATCGGGGTATGAAACCTTCCCTAAGAGGTAACATTTATAAAAAATATTGTGTTAATAAAAAACGGAACATAATGCTTTTTCAAATCGACAAGCACTAACAAATACGAAAACAATTATTTATTAATAAAAAAAAACCTCACTATGAGGCTACTTAAAATAACATCGCACAAATCTTATTAGAATTGAGAATAAATAGTAATAAAATAGTAAATAAAATAGTAGTAGTTAGCTAAATTAATGCAAATCATTATATGAGTAACATATAGAAAATTAGCATTTACTTATATAAAGAGGATGAGAGATTTTACATGGTTTTGTCTTATACATTTTTCGCATTATTTGGTTCTTAAAACTGTCTGAAACTGTTAAATTTCTGTTTATTGCAAACTTTTGGTGCATCTGTCTGAACCAATCTTATATACTTATATTTAATGTGGGGAATATCTTGAATCAACAGTGGGGCAAATAATCCATTAATCAGGATGAGGCACATAACCTTTCTGTGAAGGTTATTTTCTCTACCCCCTAGTATTTAAACAGAACATCCGTATAGCCATATTTAACGTTAACAACATTTCATATGATGTTTTCTTTATGTTTAATCAGAAAAAAAGGACCGAACAATGGAACGGTCATTGTTTATTTATAAGTTTTTAACAGTACTAAGATCACATGCTAAAAAATGCAACACTCCCCATTAGGTTTTCTTTAAAATCGTAAATATTGGTAAGATTCAGTAACAAATTACTGTTCGTTATTCCGAACACTTGTTTACAAACTAATACCACTGGAAAATATGATTACCAGAGCACTGTGCGGGTAAATTGGGGGAGTTTCCGAAATTTCAAAAGTATTTTTTTCTGAAAGAGCATGCTTCAAAACATAGGAATTGAACTTTTTTTTAATTTTTTGACACAGTTATATATTTTTTTATGAATTATTTTAACAGATGCGCAGATGCTATTCCGAAAAAAAAAAATCTGCGCATGACGTCAGTGGTGCACGTAAGCGCGAAATGTAATTGGTTGTAGTAAGATGACGAAGGTCGCGACGTCACCGATTCCTGCGATTGGAGAGCTGTTAGGTGCACCACTGACGTCACAAAAACCACGCCCCGTTTTTAAGGTAAAGTATTTAAAAAAATAATAAAAAACAAACTGTTGGGGAAATTAAAGTATTTTCCGGGCCCATGTTATTATTTTATATCATTCTATCAATTTCAGTAACAAAAAGTAGTCCTTTTGACTGAAGGAAACTCCCCCCATTATGAAAACTAATAACTGGGGCTTTATCTAGTCTGAGTTACCCTATACGTACACTTTAAAGCAATGAAAATAACGGTTTTCAATTTTTCATTTTTTTTATTTTTTATTTACTTTAGTTTAAAAATGCATCACATGGTAACTTGTTACGTCTGTACCTCAGAGCCAGAATAACGTTTGTCCAAAAATGACGATTTCAGGCCTATTACAGCACTGTATGTAAACTAAAAATCCACATTGATCCATAAGATCGTACCTCTAAAAATCAAAATTCTTCATAATTATTCACTAGAGATGACAGAGCGTGAGTCCCAAACTTTGTATGCACCAGTCAAAGGTTTCTATGCTCTCTTGCAAAGTTGACCATAAGGTGACGTAAGCTAGTCACTCTGAAGGAGACTTGTAACGATCAAAAATTATTCTGTAAATTAACATATTTTACTGGTACGCAACTTTCTAAACGATTATAGTGCACTCTATAAAATAAAATGCTGTCATATTTTTTCAAAAAAAATTTCATTTATTTTTCAATTAAAAAAACATACCTTATGCTTACACAAAAAAAGATGGATTAAAAAATAGAGCTTTTAAACAGAATGAGGCTTATCTCATCACATAAGTTGTGTTTATAAAATTACTAGAAATACAATGGACGTACTCATTCTGTTTCAAGTCAGGCTGTTTCTTATTTTCTCCCTCTTCTCATCCTATTTGACAAAGTCACAGAAAATTCACTTACTGCCTACGATAAAATTCCGAGGAAAAATCAATTACAAGAGAGATTCTGAAAGAGTATTGATGCTCATTGAGTATGAGTAGCTGGATTTTCGCCCGAAATAGTTTTAAAAAATCACTTCTGGGGAAAAAAGTGGACAGAGAAAAATATGACAAAAACATCATCTAGAAATGTAAAACAATAATAATTACGGAAAGAAGAGTCAGGCGAGCATTTCAAAATGTCCCTTTATCAAAGCAAAATTATAAATAATAATAACAATTACATCTAATAATAACAATAACAAATACTTTAAAATTAATGAATAAATAATAATAAATTTGCTCAAGCATCTGTATAATTGAAATGTGTAAACGTTGTGAAAGTGATTGAAAAGGAAAAAGCTTACTAAAGGAATTCGTTAGAAATGTTACTTGTCGAAAGGAAGCAATAGAATAGATTCTAAGACTTTTCGAAAAATTAATAAAACAAGCAGACACAAATATTTCTTACAAAGAAAGCAATGATTTTCAAAGAGAAAAAGAGGAGTTCAATAAAGCAAACAAGTCAAGATAATTAATGCATAGTCTGTTTAACTTGTTCCGAAAATAAGTCCGAAGTCTTAAACAGCATATTTTGCAGATTGAAGGATATCTATGCTAATGATACAATATGAATGCTGTGCACATCTCACTGCAAACTGATTAGTAAAATACCACTACCACAACAATCCAAACCTCAAAGATAATCATCTGTTTGCAAAATATTAAACTTTTCCCTCCTTCATAAAAAACGAACAAAAACAAATTTCATGATCTGACGAATGTTCTGATGAAACCTCAAGTCTATCGGTGACTATAAATTTGAAACACTGAATGCTTAGAAATCGCAATTTTAATTATGAAGTTCATTTAAATGAAACCTAACTTTGCATTAGAAGCAAGATGCTCCATGTAACTGAATGTATGGTGGCACTATTCATTGTTAAAGAGATTGTAGCATGTGCAACATTTGCCGTTGCATAGCGACATCGTGGTTGCAAGCCAAAGACAAGGTGATTACACGGTGATGGGCATTGTCCACTACGGAACATGCAAGCAGCAACAACGAAGAGTGATATGGTTTGCTTTTAGGATGCTAGAGGATGTGAAATGTATCGACTGAAGAAGGCTTTCTCCTGCATGATAATGACTGCATAGACACAGCCAATGCGGTGAAGCCGACCTGTTTTTTTATACAGAAGTCAACAGCTTCGACATACATGAGGACTGCATACTATGCGCCTTGCCTCCTGACATCCATGGGCTAGTGCGGCATCCAATAGCATTCATGGGCAAGGCGGCATCCAATAACATCCACGGGCAAGGCGGGATTCGAATCCGCGACCACTTGCTTACGAGGAGAATACTTTACTTATAGGCCACCGTGGTCCCTGAAGCCGAATTTGCAGCAGTTTTGATGAGAAATACTGGGAAATTACAGTCCTGATCTTCTACCCTGTGACTTTCACGAAGGAGACAGTTTTCAAAAGTCGATACTTTTCACAGCTTGCAACTCGCTTTGCCGCTAAAAATCGAATCACTCTTCGTCGTTCTTTCTTAATATCCTGCATGTCCCTTAATGGACGGTAACTTGTATGCCAAACCTTCTCTTCAGCGTGCAATCACAGTTACGCAACGTCAAACATTGCGCATGTGTCAGTGTCTCTCTACCAATTTATTGTAGCACCATATATGCAGTTACATGAAGCCCATTATGTCTATTGAAAGTTGGACCCCTTGACCGGGTGTCATTTGAATCGCCCTCACGTACTAATCTTGCAGATAGAAAACATTTAAATGTTATTCCGGAGGAGCTGATTTCAGCAATAAAAATCCAATTCAATCTCGAATAGTCACATCGTGAAGTCGCAGCAGTCGAAGGCGGGGATAGGAAGGGGAAAACCGTCAAAGTATACCTCCGAAGGTGGGTTAGTGAGTGACCCGCCGCGAGTGAATGGAATATTAACAAGACAGAGAGAGAGATTTCAATCACATGCTTCTAACAACACATATGATTAGTGCCTATGATGGCATTGAAACAGCACCTGTCAAGGAGCTGTAAGCTACATAATGACATGCAGAAGAGATTTTTTTTTCAATTTAGATTACAAATCTTAAACATTAAAATAATTACTTAATGAAAGAAACAATTAATTATGCCGTTACTAGAATATTTGTTTCAATTTATGGACGCATGTTGACTTCTTCAATCGTCTTATTGTCACTAAGATCTCGTAAGCTTAAATTTTAATAGTGTAGTTTACTAAAAGTCTGTCTGAAATGTAAAACAATTGCGGAAATGTAAGGTAAGAACATTAGTAACGTTTTTTAATGATACCTTCTAATACCAACGACTTTTGCGTAGGGGGGAGGTGGACGTTATATCAATGCAAACTCTATGCAATGATGTCGTTTTAATTCAAATTAATTGCAAGATCTCTCTTTTTTTTTACTAGATCAATCCCTTGAATGCATGCTAGAGAAATTAACATTTTCATTAAAAAAGGATTTATTCCAAAGTAGTATAGCAGAAACATTGTTATCTTTTCTGCAATAAATATTCACAGTAGAATTAATAATTATATCACATCAACTGATCTAAATAAGACCAAGAAGAAATATTTGACTTTTCTCATTTCATTTTCAAACTGTCACGGTTTTATTTTTTTTTTTCAATTCAGTTTCAATTTGTTGCGTGACTTTGGAGATTATAATAAGGAATTAATAATACGGGAGGGAATCAATTTTCTTAGTGCAGGAATTTTACGCACTGAATAATTTCTACTGAGAAATAACTATGATATTTTTCTGTAAATTTCGAGGAACAGAATATTACATTTTTGCTAATACAATCGATTTTACTAAGACTTGTTTTTGAATACATGCATACCATTTGGCGATTACATTTTAGTATAATGGAATGGAATATGATAATATGGTTTGAGCTTTAATATTTTTTGCCCAAGTTAATAAAATTGTTTTCTGAATATTACTCCTTAAGTTTAATTTATTCATTTATTTTGAGATCATGATGTTTGAATTTTAAGAGCTTACCTTTTCAGAAGAAAGTAAAGCTTTATACATTTTATGGTAATCTGCACACATAATAATACATTTACGAAAAAACAGTCGCGGTATAAAGGGTTGAGATATTCATATTTATATTAAACAATTAAATTATTTTGCAATGTATTTTGAATGATGTTTATAAAATAGAGTCATGGGTTTTAGAGTCATTAAACCAGCTTTTAAGGACTCTAAAACCCATACGTTTTTTATATTTTTTATGTGTCTCGTATGTGTTCTTAGTACCTTAGGGTCTACATGAGCTCTTATGCATGGTTGGGAGTGGCTATAGCTTGTGCAGTCAGGTTCGTGCTCGCGATGGCCCGATCGGTAAGGCATCGGACTCGTGCCCCAAGGGTTCTGGGCTCGATCCTAGCCGATCAAAGATCCACCACAGACACTAATGGTGGCTTGGTGAATTCAAGTAAGAGTCGTGGTCACAAAGTCCTCCAACTGAAACAATACCTCTGAGGATACTGGGTCTGGTACTTGCTGATTTGGATTGAAACTATTATTGCTGAACTAGGGGTTCGGTTTCAGAGATGAAACAAAACTTTTATTTCTTGTGGTAGATAAATGTAAGAAGCTGAAAGTGTACTTAGTACGATACATATGCCCAACATGAATAAAGAAAATATGGATAAATTTACTGCTTATAAAAAATTACTATTTCACAGTATATTGGCCATCATTAATCATTTATCGCTGCATTTTATTCTAGAGAATCTACGAATACTTGATGCCTCTTTTCATTTACGTAACAGGACCTTTCTTTATTACCAAATCAAAAAGATCATTTGCCATTTTCAATAACGCCTTAAAACTTTCAATGAGAAAGTTTTTGATTTCAAAATTTTCACTGATATGGTCCGTCTTCTCTCTTTTCAAGCAGTACCAGCATTTTCCCTGCATTTTTTTTACCATCAATGTAGATCTATGTATGAGACCTGCCGTCATAAAAAGTACCAGTATCTGAGAAATATCGTTTAATCCCTTCCAAAATATCTGAGTTTTTACAGCATAACTACAGGCAATACGTTTTCTCAGTAGATTACCTCTCAAAATAAATACATAAATAAGAGTATTACTTAACATGCCACTCACCAATATACTGTATTTGACTGAAATTTTCGCACGTATTGCTTTTTTGCATTTCTGTGGTAGTAGGGGAGAGTGGTAATGAATGGGCCACTTTTTGGTTTTGAATTTTTGTAATTTTTTCTAACACTTTGTTTTAACTCTAAATTGGTGTTTCAATTACTTTACTTATTTGGCTATCTAAAAAGGTCATAAAAAACGGATTAGCACCTGTCTATAATGAATTATAACAGAAAATAAAAATTTTAAAATTTGGCCCATTCAACCCCACCTATGGGGTTGAATGGGCCATCGAAGGTAATGAATGGGCCACTAAATGAATTCAATGAAAACATGTGGATTTAATCTTTTATTTGTTGAATATGATAAAAGAAATGTGGCACTTGACATGATGATACAAAATCATACTGATATTAAAATTATACAAACATCAAAACTTATGCAATTAAAATAAAACTGATGCATACCAATTGTAGAAGAAAAATGAGTAAATAATGAGATTGTAATAAATAAATAACATCAAATATATATATAAAAAACAGATAATACGTACTATGATTTAACAAAATTCATATAGTTCAAAAATAATATTAAAAATCACTTTCAAAAACATCATCTTCATTTTCAAACTTGTCATGGCTTATAAACACGACCCATCTAAAGAAAAAACTTTTTTTTTTTAAATTTACTAGACATCGGGGATAAGAAATATCTAACTTAAGTTACCAAGAAAGAAAATGAAATTGTACTGTGAGGAATATAATATGAAGGAGAGAGAGGGGCTTTTTCAAGCCACGCACTGCGACCAGAGGTCTATTGTACTATAGGAATATAATATAGATCTGCAAGTTATATTTAGAAGTTAATACAAACCTATTTTGACTACAGTAATCTTAATCTATCTATGACAGTCAGTTGTGTTTCATATTAATGCGAAAATCCAAAGAAAAGGAAGAAAAACAATATTTAGGTGGCCCATTCATTACCATGACATAGTGGCCCATTCAGCCCCACCTATACTTTTGGAATACATTTAGGTTTTTTGAGTACACTGAATTTAATTAACATCAAAATACATCTTAAAATTAGTTTATAGATATGGAAAGACTAGCTTATACATATGTATGCAGTAAAATACTTGGTACATTTTAGCTAGGAAATGTTTTACTAAAAAGGGAAAAACTTACTTTTCAGTCAGATTCTTGACCATGCCACTCTAGTTTGAAAATGGCTCAGCGCAAACGAATGAAAATTGGATGAGTTTAGTAGAACAAATAGCTCTATCCATTGGTGGTATCAAAAAAAAATTCATGCAAATACTTTTTCATATTTTGTTAGTGGCCCATTCATCACCATGGCCCATTCATTACCACTCTCCCCTACTTAGAAATTAGCCTTTTCTTTATTTTTGTCTCTTTCTGAGACCTCCACTTTTTTATTCTTGTATGTTGCTTATCTTAACAATTGATATACTAAACATAAAGACAAGTAACAAAGCTTTTTTTTAACAATTTTTATATTAGAAATAACAAGGGTTTAAATTTGAACTAATTTAAAGTCATGGGTTTTGAAAAATCAGTACCACCTTTACTCCGAGAAACATCACTTTTGGGCTTGAACTATTTGTCTCTGCAATTTTCAATTTTTAGAGGTATTGTTTTGGGATTTTTTGTTTTGGTTATGTGTATATTCAGTTTACAAATATAAAACTGCTTTTTGGAAAATCTGAATGATATGTTAGCTACTTCGTGTAAATTGAAATCGAACGATTACTTAGATTAATAATTAAAAATAAAAAGTCTTTATCTCCATGAAACTAAAATAAACTTCAAATGAATCAATAAAAAACGAAGCATTTTCTAAAGTACCTAAAAATGTATTTAAAGTCATTGTCTTTACCATTATGTAACTTCAGTGAACTTCAACATTCCGCATCTTAATGGTTAATCACTCTTAAAACATCATTTGCTAAATGACTCATAATTATGAGGGCTATTATAATTTGAAAACAAGAAAGATAATCTTCAAAGTATTTGGAATCTTCAGTAGATAATAAGTGCTGTATATGCAGATTAAAGACAAACATTGGCAATGATAACACAAACACATTTATCCAGCTTTACAACTTAAAAAATATCGGGATAAAACGGAACAATGATTTATTGCTTCAAAACAATCATGCTTTCTTGTGCCATTTTATCTTACTTTTTATCGTCTTTTCTAACTTTATACTTTCGGCTGCGTTACGTTAAAGACATTGTTTACTTTATGCCCAGTCATTATTTTTTTCTAATTGCTTCATTAAAATAGCAGATGCTTAAAATTTAGTGTATAAACAAAGATATTTTTTTTTTGGAAATTTGTTTTTTAGAAAATATATTATATAAATAAATAGTTAAATATTCAAGTATGAATTTGAACTACAGTGCGAAAGTGGGTTAAGTATGCCCAGAGTAAACATCAGTGGTACATAATTTAAGAAAAGAGAAATTAACTAAAGATATTTTTATCTACAGGGAATGCAAATACCATAAAAGTAAAGCGGGCAATTTATCGGACATAACATGCAAATTTAAAAGGATTTTGAACCAAACCGTTATCCCAAACTCTTCTCCGTAAGGTTTCCCTCAAACTAGAGACCACTAAAAAAAGTGTGCCTTCCATATCACAATGTGAAGACACGCGTAACGAAGAAAATTAAAACACGAAAACGATATATCAATTTAGAAGCAAATCAATCCCAGTTTCAAACGACCGCAATTCGCGTAAGTGATACAACTGTGAAGCTTTTCTGTCTTTAAAAAAAATAGTTCGAAAAATATGAAATCAAACGGTACTACATAATTAGTGAAAGAATAAAATGATTAAGTTCAAATACTTTAACTTTAATCCCATATCATAATAGCCTAAATTGTTTCTCTCTCTAATTTGTATTGCTTCCTCACTTATGAACTGATTGCAAGGGAGTGATGCATTATATCAAAATCGCCATCTCTCTTTTTGGAAAAAATCATCTGAATTAAGATTCGACTTAGTAGGCTGTAACTATACATAAATACGTATAAATTGATAGTAATAATAAATTTGATTTAAAATCATAATCTGTTTTCATCAACTACTTTATGCGTCCTCCAGTAAAAGTTAGAGGCACTTTAGTAGATCAGTGAAAGAGTGACGTAAGAAGGTGGACACAACATTTAATAATATTAATAAAATTTAATAATTACAGGAATGTCACACTATTTTATCTAATTACGCATAAAGTTAGATTATTAAAACATAATAATACATTCATACTATTATTATGCAAAAAATAATTCCATAAGTTGGAGTCTTGTGTGGGACTGCATTTTTAATTAATTTAGAAAAATATAAATTATAGAAAATACCAAAAAATATCTATACTTCATACTATGCAGTATGCATGCCTATTAAACTTGTTTTAAAAGTAATGAAAATGTAACGAGTTATAACCAGAGAACATGCATGTAGCCTATTTGGAGAGAATCATCCGTTTAAATTGAAAAAAAAAAGTATGCGTGTTTATCATTGAGTAAACTTTTAAAATTAGAAAGTTTGAATTTTTAATACATACGAACACGAAAAAGGATAAATATACTTATTAATTTTCTCCAAATTACAATGGTGCATGTTCTTTCAATATTGCTACCAGTAAATGGTATATTCATTTATATTAGAACAAATTATTTATGCGTTTACGTTCTATTTACCACTCGTCTTTGCCTTTAAAATATGACTTTGAACACCGAGAGGCAATTACATAGAACATAAATTTTTATGTACTGTGACAACTTAATTTCATAACAAATAATCATTAGTGGAAGTCATACATAGAAATAGAAAAACGTGTCTTTGAAAAAAAAATCATTTTTTTAATGGAAAGCGGCTGTCAATGTGCAACAAATATGTATCATTTTGTACAGAATGGCTCTGAAGTATGAAAATATAGATTTCAGCTCTAATTTTAAAATCTACGTGACGTGCTAATCAACTTTAACAAAATATTTCGACAGAGCAACCATTGAAAAATCATTAAATTAAAGTAGAAAAGTGTTGTACATAATGCTGTTAAAAGATATTTTCCCTTAGTGTTTTCAAAGCGGTTAAAATGTTTTTGATATTTAATAGTTGTTTTTTTATAAATTTTTAGTTTAGTGCCATTTCTTATTTAGTCTGATTGTAATTTCTTGTTACGTTTTAGCAAATACATCAACTCAGTTTTATTCGTTTTACCTCGTTTCACTTAGAAAAAGATACTCTTTTTACTATTGCACCAATAGGTAATCGATATCAGAAGGAAATTCTGCTATCTTCGAAGCTTCCAATATTTTATTTTCATTGTATTGATTTCCATTAAAATAGAAAGAATAGAAACTTTCAAAAGTACAAATTGATCTCTCAATGAAGTTTGAAATCCGTCTTATCATTTTCCGATATTTCCAATTTATTTTTTGAGAGTTTACTCTAAACCTTGCACAGTTCATTAGGCACAATTTCTCGTCTATGTTTTCAACGAATGGTATGAAAAGTATTGAACATAAAGATTTTTTGTTTATGGAATACAAATACAGCTTTGTTCGATGTGTAAAATCATAACAGATATATGTGATTGGACGTGAGTATAATACAAGATATGCATAAAATACTAAATAACTATAGAAGCCTTGATCATGCACGCCTTTCATTAGTGCGGAAAATTGACAGATATAATAAAGAGAAGAAGAAGACTGTCATGATTTTAAACTTTTTTAAAACACGTTTTAATACTTAAAAGTTCATTATTTGAAAGTGTTAGCACCAGCTATTACTTGTGTTTCAGTTTAAAACATTAAGATGCAATTTTGTTTGTTTGCATTTGCTTTTTCTTCTCTTTAAACAATTAATCATTATTATCTTTTATGTCTCTGAATAACGATATATATTTTGTCTGTGCTTAAACTACATAGCTATGTCATTGACACTACTAATAACAGGAAGTTTTTTCGGATCAAAGCCAGCTTATTTTCCCGGTTGAGAACAGACATATTTGTAATAACAGCCCTATCTCTCTCTGGATTGTCTTTGGCTCCAAGTAAAATCAAAGGTATTTTTAATGATTGGTGAAGAGCAAATTGCATTGACTGGGCTGGAATTAAATGAGTTAGTATGCGATTAACTAATTGTAAGCTGTCTTACCCATAGTCTTTAATAATAGATCTTAGTTTATGGGCAACAATTTTTAACTCCGAAAATTAGTCTCAGCGGAATGTGACAACAGATATGAAACATCTTGTAAATCACAGATGTTGCTTCCAAAACACATGGTTTACAAATTGACGAAGTTCTTATTATTTATTAAATAACACGGTAAATTTAAGGTATTTCCTTATAGCAGAAGCTTACCATTTATGCTGGAAGTAGTCAACAAAAAATGTTCAAGCACTTTCTTTTTATATTATTTTTCGAGATGGAGCAGCAAAAATGTCCATAGTAAGGCTTTGTTGAGTTTCTTATTTTTATTCTTTTTCTTTTTTCATTGTTAAAATAACTAATAAATAAACAATCATTCGCTTACAGCCTATCTTTAACTGTTCTATCCAGCTTTGATACTTGACAAAATTACATTAATTTATTTAATACCAATGTATATACGTTTACCAATGTACATGAATAAATTTATATCGGGTTACATTGTCACAGTATGTACCTAGCAGGCATATTCAGAAACTGTACGAGGGCTTATTCTTAGTAACGTGTGTGTGTGTAGTTGACCAAGCAAGAAACATTTTAACTTAGTTAATTCAGGGAACCAAGCCATATTAACTACCTAACCGAAAACGAGCAACAACTCCTTCAAGCCTCCATTTAGTTTAGGCAAAATATGAATTTAAAATGTATTCAGGCCAAAATGTCTAATACAGCCTTACACGGAATTTATTGAAATGTTTTTGAAACCACTTGAAAGGAACTTTCTGACCTGATTGAAAAGTCGTGTCTGGAGATTTCGCAAACTTTATAGGTACCGTTGGTTCCAATAACGTTAAGAATGAGCATATTCGAGTATTTCTCCCTTCTTGAAGAGCTATGGGATATCATGAAGTGTCAGTTATAATTTCATCCTGAGTGATCACTGAGCAGAGGAAGTGTCATTAAGCACTAATTAGAGTAAAGTTACTTTATAAATCGTCATTGGGACAGTTACCCAATAAATTCATATACAAACACTTTTATTCCTTTCAGTGAAATACCGTAGAAGAAATAGCAATGGTCATGCTTTTGTACACCATTTGTGCAAAGCTCTCTTGAACTTTTTTTGTAAGCATTGCATATGAAATTTTGGAGCCCAATGAATAAGGCCCGAACTCCACATAAGCGGAAAATCGACGGAAACACAAAGCAGAAACTGAAAAAAACAGGTTGCTCTTCTTCTCCGAAAACTACATGTTCGGCGGAAACTCAACTGAAACAGAAATTCCGTTTCTGTGTACGCTTTCGCTTTTCTGCTCATGTGGAGTTCTGCCTTAATAGTGTTAGAGGAGCTAACTGCTTGTCTTTTTCGGTGACTGAAACGGCGCAAACCCCTGGAAAAAATGTCGTGCTCAGAGTTATTATTCTAAAGAAAACAGTAATTAATATCTTTCGTAGTTTTCTGGTTTCAATTTTTTTAAAAATCGGACTTCACTTACCTAATGTAATGTTGGCTTTAGGGCACCACAACATGCATTCGAAAGACAAATTACAGTAATATCATTAAAATACTTTAATAGTTTTTAATCTTGGTTAGAACACATTGTATTTTTGACGTGTCGGAGATTTTTTCAATTTTGCAATTAGTAGCTTAGTTTAAATATATACGTTTGAAGTAGTTAAAGTGGGTCACACTGGTAAGAACAAAATTGATCCCCTAATTTTAACGAATCGATTTAGAGACATTACATCAAAAATAAATTTTTAAAATGTGTTACCTTACATAATACTACAACATCGTTAAATATTAAATTATTGGAAACTGGTAATGATAATAGATAGATTTTCGCTACAAAATTGAAACATATACATTTAAATAAAATTCACTTTCATGAAATATTTTTCTAAGTTTGAATAAAGATCATTAATCATAACTATTGATGCGAGTTGTGCGAAAACAGTAACAACGCAACAAATCGCACCATTACGCTAATTAGGAAAGAAATTCATTAAAACTTATCAATAAATTACGACGAAAACCCAAACAACATGCCTAGCGGATGCATTTTGCTTTGTTAATGTATCTGTAAAATTGTTTGAGATAGGGATAAGCAATCTACATTCGTTCTAATGGAATGTGCTAGCATATTTTTCCAATAAATCGTTAAACGATACTTTTATTTATAAAAAGGATACATCTTGAAAACATTGTCATCATTACTAAATTATCCATATTTTTCAAAAATTAATATAGTATATTTATATACTAAAAATTTTAAGTTCGTCAGTAGGCTTACCAATTCTCGTTTCATTTTGTGTATATAGCTAATTTGCGTCTCACATTGAAATATATGTGCTTAATATTTTGAAATTTGTCGTTACGAATGTGTGTATACAGTGTTATAGTTAACCGTTTCAGATTATCTCTTTTTGGTGTGTGTGTGGGGGGGGGGAGGTAGCCCTCTGGCTTGGAATCAATTAACAAGGCAGGGACAGAAATGATTTTTTGACCTGGTAAATGGATTCTAAAACACACAGTGTCGTTAGTATGTGTCCGTTATTGAATTCGCCAGAAGAAATAATAGACACAATCCATGTAACTTTTTTCCCCTTAAAAATGTATTATTAAAGCAACTGTTACATGCCAAGACCTTTTTTAATTGTTTCTGATATGCCTATGAATAACCACATTGTCAGGAAACATGTCAGACCCTGCTTAATTGTATGCCTTGGAGCAATACTGCCGTGCTAAACACAAAAGTCGCATTAGCACATTTTAACAAAATTGAGTTATTGTCACCAGGTTGTTTTACGTAAAGTTTTATGGTCATTTAAGAACGGGAAATATTATTTTTTTTGAAAAAGTGTCTTCTGAATCAAATCCATACATGTGCAAAAATTTAAAGAGCAATATCTCATTTTGAACTCGACTGCAGATACCACTTTTACGCTTAGCTCGGCAGTATAGGGGTTCACTCTACATACAACCGGAGTTCGGAAACAGTTAAAAACAGATAAAAGTATTATTTTCAACATAACTAAACGCATATTATGGGGGATCGGTTAATTAAAAAAGTTATTGGAGGGAATAAGAATCTGTACACATTGCTAATGTGTTACACCATGTTGAAATTTGTAGATCTAGTAATACCGCATTTTTCTCAGTTCTGCTGTGTTAGAGAATTGTTGCAAAACAAAATTGAAGTTATTATTTGTTTCTTAATTAGATTCTGCTTCTTTCGTTTCTCTTAAGATTCTGAATAAGAACTACATTCTTTTTGCTGATTTAGTTGCTTATTTCAAATACTTCTATACAATTGTTGTGTCAGTGAAATTGGATTTTTCTTGTTAAATATTTAACCACATACTTTACTTCATTGTATAAGTTGATCAACGAAGGTAAATTGATCTGAATATACTGTAATTTTTCATAGAAAATTCGTTGCATGTATGTTCAGTTTTATTTGTCCTGAAAATTGAGATTTCGTAACAGTGTTCAAAATAGATGTTAGATGCCTTTAGATTTCCTCATCTAATGATTAGTAGAAGTTACAGAAAGAGTCGCTTTAAAATTAAATTTGACTGCAATATTTTTGATAATAATATAATCTGTACTTTTTATTAAATTAAATCCATTAAAGCAATTACGGCGTTTTACGTATATCCAAAGTGATATGCTCTAAATGTTTGCCTTAAAATTGGTAATTGAGACAGATTTTTGATTTATTTTTTGCAATTTAGCGTAATGTTTGCATAACTTTCAATTTTTTAAATATTTTTTTTAATTTATGAAAATAAATTTCTAAGCATTATAAGCAACTGAGAAATTATACCTCAAACAAGAAAGCAGCTGTAATAGAGCAGAAATTTGCCTTAGATCCAATTTTTAAATTATGTCATTCCCTTTTTGTGTAACGCAAATTATTGCCTTTTTTTGACTGTTAACTTCTGTAAAATTTAAATGCTATAAAGATTTTTGCATTTTAATTTTGCTTTTGACTGTCATTTTCTTAGAATACTTTTGTACAAGGTTTGTATAAAATATTTAGCTGTACTGAGGTGCTAAATGCATAAGAGTTGGTCGAAATGTAACGAAAGTTACCGTGGAATGTTTCTACTGCGTAATTGTTTTATTAAGGTATGGCGAAAGACAAAAAAACATTTTATAAATAAATGTTCTATTACTCTCTACTGAGAAAAAAATGAAAGAAATACATTTTTCAAAGCAGACACATTTTTTTCAAATAGTTTTGCAGCATCCCTGTGCAAACTATTCTAACTAAACTTAGTGAGAAGAACAGATAAATGTGTAGCAATAAGTAGTGTATAAAAACTGTTCCACATTGTTTTTATAAAGATACTTTTGTTCTGCATTGTACTGTTTCCTTTCCTCTAAATGCTATCAATACCCTTCCAAAAAAGTACTACATTGCGTGGAATACTTTAGTAATTTATAATTTGAATAAGCTTCTTTTTTGCGGTTTGTAAAGAATATGAAACAAATGTTAATATACACTGAGGCACATTAAAAATTGCGACCCAAGAAGGAAACGTCGAACTGAAATGAAATTTAATACACATAATGATACAGATGAGAGACTCAACTTGATCTCAAAATCAAGACAATTAAACTAACACAGGGTGAGCAACGACACAAATACGGGGAATCTGTACAATGTCGAAACTTGGCAAATTCAATCCGATGCTTTCTTCTTGGGTCGCTATTTTCAATGTGCCTGAGTGTACAAGCAATAGCAAGAATAACTCAAGACATGCGTGCATTTATTTGTGTCTACATCAAAAGACTAATTGAAGCATATATAGCTTTATCATAACTTATGAATTGATTGAGGATCACACTAGAGCAGAATATTGTGTTTGTTGTGCATCAATATAATTACTTGATCCGGAGTTTATTTATGACGGTAATTAAGTAGCTCATGTGTACTCATCCTGAAAATTGTGAATGGATACATTGCTCTCAATCTACTATATTAATGAGTTCAGCACGAATACATTTATCTTGAATATTCGTTCGATACCAAAATTCAGATTATATAACAGACCTATCATCATAAGTGTGAAGAAATCTTTTATTTGAAACTGCGTGTTGGTGTCACAAGTAACAAATGTAAGTGTTTTTAGTGGGATTGTTTAGTTATAGAGGCTGTAAAATATTTACATTTTATTACTGGCAGGCCTTTGGGAACCAATAAGGAGACTCCTTCCACATAACCTAAAATTTAGCTGTTTAATGTTCGAGTTAATAGTTTTAGTCTAATTGCAAGGGAAAAAATAACATAAAATGCGTGTCAAAAAACTTGAGATATAGTGAGATGGAAACAGGCGATTTTTCATTAAAGTGATTTTTATAGACACTTTGGACTACAGTATCTTTTATAAAATCAATATTTAAGTTTGCAGCTGCAACCCGTTAAAAAAAGTACTTTGAATATAGAACTACAGAGTAAGAAGTTTTAAATCATTTTTGTTAAAAATTTATGACAACCTGAAATAAAGGAAAAAAAACGTCCATCGTGTTTTTTCGCAAGTTTACATGGGTGCTACACAAAATCTAATAAGCGCAATCTCACAAAAAATACTGGAGAGTATTGACAACTAAAAGTACTTTTATCTCCAAAAATATTAGGCCCCCAGTGTGCTAAAAACCTTAACTTAAACATTGTAACTCGTTTCACGAAGCTTATCCGCCATTTTGGACCACATTTTTTGCGGGATCCTTGTTCCTCCAGATTTGGATCTTGGAAGCTAAACATTTGGACAGGTTAGTTTCATAGGTATGTCTACATCTATGTAAAATCTAATCCAAATCGCAGATGGTCGAGTGGGAACGATTTATAAAATTGGTTCAGTTGACGTGGAATGACTCAGCTGTGTTTAAACGTTGGAAAGAAAACATGCTAAGTAACATATTCATTTTTTTTTTCAATTTCATATTGTATCTTTAGTATTGCAACTCATCATTGTGAAATTCATATATCTTAGAAATGCTTTTAGTGTAACGTGTTCAAGCTGATAATTACTTATAAGTAACTAAGACAATAGTTTATTTAATCAATAGAAAAAATATTGCGTGTGAATTTTGAAAATGTATTCTTTATTTATTCCGCTTAACCTGACCAAAACTGAACCAGAAATGCAATAAGATAAAAGAAAGCGGAAAACAACTTTTAAATAAACATTACACGCTAAATAAATACAGAACATTCAACTTCTATTTATTCCACGAAACATTGCTAGCTTCTATTTACTGTCTTCTATATAACTTTACTCAAAACTACTTTTATGGAGTTGTCCCGGTATATTCAATATCCGTCGTAGCCTTAGGTAACAGAAGACACATGCTATTGACAGAATGTTGAAAACATTTCGTAAAAGTAGGAAACAAAAAACCCTTCGATTTCTGTCTCTCCCATACATTTACTTTTGCAAAAGCTTTTTATAGTACACTATGGACTATACATTTAGAAGAATGAAAATTTAGTGAAGTCCATCAATAAACTAGTATCAGTTGTTTTTCTTTGGAGAAAAACTCTTGTATATATCAATAAAAAACGGGGTAGAATGGCTAACTATCAAAACTTTATCTCTTATACGTGGATTATGTAAATAAATCAAAATCAAATATTTCTAAAATTAAAAAAATACATATCATTTAACTTCTTTGATTTATTTTATAAAGTGAAAAGTATTAGCTTCTGAAAATAGATGATTCCTATCACTTTGAACTAGTGTGTTAGCTGCATCAGGTACGCAAGCAAAAGTATAAATCAGTTATCTTAAACTTCTAGTATACAATACTTATTTTAACTATCAACATTTCTTGGTGATTATAACCCACATATTTTTTTAGACCAAATGCTCGTATATCAGGTTATTTTGTAGTGATGCTGCAAAATCGCGATTCTTAAATAGATTAGGAATTAAGTGACAAGAGAGTCCTATAATAAATTTAACGTGACTGTTTCGAGACAGCATATTTGCCATGGCAATTGGCATTTTTTTCTTAATAAGAACTTTCAAGGTTTGCCATTACTGTTTTAGTTATTTTTGTGTTTTTTTTTGTGGTCATTCCAAGTTTACTTGCACAGTTTTTTTTCTGTTAAAATAGTTTTTCATTTTTTTCCGAGTTATTGCTTTGCATTAGTTTATAAGGTTTCAACTTTTAAAAGTATGTTTCAGCAGAGCTTAATGTTTAGTAGTCTAAAGGTTAATGTTTCATATTTATCAAGTCAAATGACAAAAGAAAAGTATTCCTTTATGAGAAAAGTTGTGCTCTTAATTAATTTAAAAGTGAAAACTTATTTGAATATCTAAAGGAGGATAAAATAAATATATACATATATATTACTACTTGGTAACTGAGGTTATACAATGTTACTTAATTAAAATATTTGCTCGCAGCGGAGTGTGGGGGCACAAAATAGTGAAAGCATAATCAGTTTGGAAAATAATTACTTTTAAAAGGATGTCGCAGGCAAGTTTTAAACTATGCTATTACATTGAAACAAGATTTTTGAGCCTGCATATGCTGATATCAAAATCAACTGCGAATCAAATATTCTAGATATATCATTTCAATGAGTACAATTTTTTTACGGTAGTTTCATCGTCCTTAACATAGCCTCAGGGAAATACCGTAAATACAAAACATTTTATGACTTAAAGTAGTCGAAGTTCTGCTTTCATTCATCACTTCTTAGGACAAGTAAACGCCCAGTTATTGTTTTTATTGATTTTTTTTCTTGAACATTTTAAAAACAACAGATCACTTTAGATTAGATAAAATTGTAAGAATACATAAAGGGAAAGTCAATGGATTATATATATGACTAGCTGTACCCGCCCGGCGTTGCCCGTGCATTTAGAAAATGCAGATAAGTGAATAGCGCAGGAATAGTAGTGTGTATAGCAACAAATCACAATAGTAGCAATTTCTAGTGTAAACAAAAAATAGCTTACTTATTTATTGTAAGTATGTATGTATGGTAGAATGTGTATATTGTATGTATGTAAGAATGTTGTATATGCGTGAAATAAGCATGGAGCGCTGTGAACGATGAGGGAATATAAAAATAACAAAAGGCAAACATTATTTTTAAGTTATTATAATTTATTCCTTAAAATTATATATCATTAAACAATTACGACAGTAACACTATTAAACAATATCAATCTCTTAATGCTATAGCGTGAACAATATTTTTTGTTAGACCATCTTTAGCTAACACAAACAAACTGGATGGTTTACCCACTCGAGAGCATGCCACGTATAATTGTCCGTGTGAAAAACATGGTGTTCTCAAATCTAAGCCACAAACAGACATCGTTTGACCTTGGGATTTGTTGATAGTCATTGCAAATGCCAATCTAATCAGAAACTGAATACGTTTGAATTGAATTGGCACATCTGTAGGTATAATAGGAATCCGTGGTATGAGTATATTTTCACCTCTGAACTTGCCATTTAAAATCCTGGCTTCGATCACGTTTTTCATTAATTTTTGAATGACTAATCGCGTACCGTTGCACAGCCGGGGCGGGTTCAAATTACGAAGCAAGATAATTGGAGATCCAACCTTTATTTTTTAAAAATTTGTGTCACTTTAATGGTCGTTCATACCCCCCCCCCCTCTCGCAGTGAAAAAAAAAACATTACACAGCAGATTTTGCCTAATAACTCAACACTCATGGTGTTTGATACGTTTTATTTGTTTGTAATGATGTTTTTTGGTCACAAACAATATGAAAATCACAAAAAATAGTTACTTTAATTTTTAACATATATTTATCTTCTTCAGAATTTTTGACTTTTAATTTTACCTTGAATTTGACGTAAATGCAAGGTATAAAATACAGAATTTTATAAAGGTACAAAAATTAACATAATATAATTGATAGTGTATATAATTTTTGAAAAAATAATATAAGTGCCGCAAATCAAAAACCATTTATTGCCACAATCGATTCAAAGCCCCCAAAAATGGCGCAAACGTCCATAAGAAAATTCTACAGCATCGAAGGACCCCATTGCCAATTTTAACAAAGATCCGACCAAACTGTCATTTTGTACTATAAAAAAATATGGGGTAGATCCCCATGAGGGGATGTACCTGCATAAGGACATTACAATCATTAAAATCATTCAAAAAAAAAAAAAAAAACATGCAGCTGTTCGAAAAAAATCCTTGCGGGTCTGGATTCGATCTCATTCCATCAGGAACTTCAACCTGACGCGCAGAACCACTTGACCATCGGGTCGCTCGTTGAAGTAAGGATTTACGATAACACATATTGTATTGGCGAGCAGCGATCTCGAGGAGAAGTTTCATAAATAGTTTTTTAAAATTTTTCTAATTCAAAAATCGAAAATCGGGCTTCGAGGTCTGGTGGCCAGCCCCTTTGTGCTTCCGTGTAAAAAATTCCAGGTCCCTGCGTGCGATAGATTTGGCTGGAGAGCTCGGTCAAATGGACAGACAGGCAGACAGACAGACAGACACATTACACTTGCTTTTATTATTATAGATAATCAACATCGTCCAAATATCCTACCTCTAACCAAATTTTTAGCATGCAATGAGTTACCGCCCATAAGCCAGGGCTAAGACAGAACTGAAGCAATTGCACCCACATCTTGGTATTGATATCCTGAGACTGCACTTATTCTGGACTCTTCAGTCAGGAATAACCAATAGCCAAGCTGGGGGCATAGATCCTCTTATTGTAGCTAAGATTGCCAACAAACTGGTAGATAAAATGAATTTATCTTAGCAGTAGAGTGTGGGTGTAATTGCTTCAGTTCTGCCTTAGCCCTGTCTTACGGGCGGTAACTCATTGCATATTACCCAGCTTTTCCATCAAATTTCGAGCTGAGCCGCGCCATGGCTTGCGGACGCTCGCTGGTAAGGTAAATTTATTTTATATACCATCTTAGCTACAATTAGAGAATCTTTGCCTCCAGCTCGGTTATTGGCTATTACTGACTGAGGTGTCCAGAATAAGGACAAAACTGCAGTCTCAGGATGTCAATACGGAGCTTTGGGTGTGATTGCTGCAAACGTTAAATGACTGATTTTTAAAACCTTTTTAAACTAGTTGGTGCTTTTATCAGCTGATCGAAAGATACATTTTTGTTGCTATATTCACTACTAGCGGTACCCGCACGGCTTTGCCCGTGGTATAAAATTAAAAATTCATTTGTAAAAAATTGATATAGCAGAAAAAATACTCTATTTTAGTTATTCAACTATAATTCTTTTAAAGAATGATATAAAAATTTGGCATGGACCCCACACTACTTCCTTTTACGTGTAAATTTCTTAGTAGATGCCTTAAGTGCTAAAATAGTGCTTGGAGTGAGCAAGATAACAATTCAAACATTTACATCCCTAATTTGCCACAAAACAATGCAAAAAATGTTTTTCAATGATTAATCTCCTAAATATCGCCGATTTTAACATCATTCAGTGGATTTTTCGCAAAATATCGCCAATAGCACCAAATTGAACCCAAATAAAAAAAATAAATTTTTCGCCAAATTTGCCGCCAACTTGGCGATATGTCGCCAAATTGGCGTCAAACACTTGGCGACTAAAAGCTTGGCGATATTTCGCCAAGTGCTCGCGCCAATTCATATCACTTTTGTCTGCATTGAAATTAACACTGATTTACCCCATAAAAGGGGTAAATATCCCTTGGGGAAATTCGAATGCAGCCCCAAGGGGAGGTGCACAAAAATAAGCCAAAAGAGAAAATAAGAACAATTTTGCTGCTCACAGAAATCTTACCAAAGTTTAAAAGAAGAAGAAAGTTTTCTTTCCTAACTTCAAAAACAAAATAATAGAAATTTCGTGCATTATTCTTCACCATGATAATAAAAACAATAAACATCGACAAACATCAACCAGCAAATGATAAATTAAAAGCCAAACTCGTTCACTCAAGCCATTTACTGCAATTTATATTGAAATAAAAAAAAAGGAAATAAAATATGTTTTGCCAGACGATAAATTTAGAATGGTTTACTATCATGTTGTTTCTTTTTTGACCTCATTTAGTTAAACAATGTTTCCCTCTTCTACACAACTCGTCAGATCGCCAAAATATCTCTAAACTCACAAAAATGGTACGCGTCAGTTTCTTCCTTCTCTACCTTTTTTAAAGAAAGGACTCGATTTCTCATTTGATTGACAGGTGCCATCTTATCACTATTTTATTATATTTCATTTGACTAATTTTAATAAGGCTTGGAGTTTGGATTGCTACAAAAACAAATACATTTTTAAAATTATTAATGGAAAAAGAACGAAACAAATAAACGAAATAAAAACGTAACCATGGTAACAACATTAAAAGTTGATTTCCGTTGATAAAATAATTCATTTCATTAACCATTTTAGAATCGTTTGGCTTGCTTTACTGAAGATAAGCCTTGAATTCCGGGATTCTACAAACAATTGTTACAGCTCTCCTGATGATCGTAGAAACTTCGAAAAAAACTTCATTTTGTGCAGAAAATTTCAAGCTTTCGAATGACATAAGACTTGAAAATGTGTATGAAATATTTCTTCCCTATTTTATCGAATTTCTGCTAAGAATTCGAATAGAAAAAGAACGAAATGGAATTTTCGAAAAATCGCTTCGAGGTGCAAAACTACATGCTACAAACTAATTTTGTGTCAAGTGGCATGAAAATCGACCGAACGGTTTGGGCGCTACGCGCGTAACAGACAGACAGAAGGACAGAAAGAAGGACAGAAATAAAGAAAGAAAGACAAACCTTATTAGTAGAGATTAAAACGATCTTCTAATTGAAATACTCGAAACACTTTTTAATTTAGAATCGGGTACTATTAAACTAATTTTTAATATGTTTTTAGTTTTATTTAAGATAGTGGTGTATCTCCTTTAACTATACTGCTTCTAAGTATAACATTTCTTATAAATATAATATCTTGATTTTTATTTTCAAAGTTCTCTCGGTTTATTTTTGATTATTTATGTAGTTGAAGCATTATGGTTGTGTTAATGTCATGAAGTGTACCTTAGATATTTTTAAAGCATACCAGTGACAATAATGTTTTCAAAGATTGTACTCATTTACATCAGAAATAAAACTGACTACATCACGTATGAAACCTTAAGTAATTAGTAATGCATGAACATTCTAATACAAATCGCTTTTTTCTATAGTTTTAATAACTTACCTGTAGTTAAATATTAGTTATTAATTGTTAATTAAATAGTGACCTTTGAAGCATTACTTTGTGAAGAAAAAGACAATTCTTGATTTTTTTCATTATGCATATATTTTGCTTATTTGCACAGTAACCAGAAAGTAGTTTTGTAGAGCCTAAATGAAAATCAACAAAAGTTCTTGACATTAACATTATATTTGAAACAGGTTCCCGTGTCTTTAAAATAGTCAGCTATATACATGACTAAAAGTTGCAATACATCTCGAACTACTTTAAAAAAATCACTCTTTTTGGTGAAAAATATTTAACATGTCACTTTTACGACAGTAAACTAATTATAAAATAACATAGTCCTATAAAACTAACATAGTTTAAAATAACGTTAGTCTGAAGCTTGAAAGGCAAGTAATGCGGTCGTTAATTTAATAATGCACTGACCAAATTATTTATTAGTACTTTAATTAAACGTACTTAAATCAAAAAACATCATAAGCAACATGCTGTTGGTAGTAAGTTGTTCCTGAAATTTGGCAAACTCCGTAGTAAACTTCCAGTTTAACACTAGAACCGCGGGAGTTTCGATATACCTAAAACCGCGGGAGGGGTCAATTTGACCCCAGCTAGTAATTCAATAAAATAAGCGCAAACGCTTAGTTCAGCTAACTGAAATATATTTTAAAAGAGTAATAATTAATATTTCTCAGAGTTCTAGTTAAATTATTTGCACAAAACAACAGTTATCAACGGTTTTTTTTATTACAATATCGTATTTTTAAAATTTTTATTACTTTGAGTATAAAAACGTATATCCAACAAAATATACATACATTTGCTATTTTAAATGGGAAAATAGAGTAAGTAGTTCAATATGTTAAGCTATATTTAAAAACAGTAATAATAAGTTTTCTCAGTTAGTTATAGTTTAAAAATTAATCGACAGCTTACAGAATGAGTTGTGAATAAAACGTAAAAGTATGCTTTGTATACTTTGCATAAATAAGAACTTTGTACTTTGAGCAGATATTTACAGTTTTATTTTTACAATTTGACTTTGGAATCTGTCTTGTTTGCATTTAATTTGTGGCTGTCTGTCGTTTCAATTTGTTGCGTCACACACTAGAGTTTGCAACCTATATTTATTAATTTATTTATTTTTAATGAGAAAGAACAAATTTTTCTCATGATTTTCCAATCAAGTCTTGAAGTGGTGCTTACTAGAAAATTTTTCAGTTATAGTTTTACATAAAACCAAATAATAGATTGCCATCAAGGTGCAAAATATTACATAAAAGCTGCTCCTATTTTATGTCAAAGCGTAAAAATCTCATCATTCCATGAACTTAGTTTTTTAGCAATGCATTCTGAAAAAAAATATGATCTGCATTCCTTTGGCCCGAAACTATGAAGTTGGAGGTTTTTTTGCAAGAAATATTTTAGGTATGTCAAAATTGATATGAAAATATTTATTTCTTCCAATGTTACTTATTAGTACTCTAGACTAGTGATTTACGGTGCGTGTGCTCGTACGTTACGCCTTTTCGCTTTACTTCAATGATATTCAGCTGCCAATATGTTTCATCTTCCGTGCATTTCCTTATGTACTTCAATATCAATTTCTTTATAACAAGAATAAAAACACTTAAAGGGCTGTCGTGGATAACACTGCGTTTAGTATTGGGTGTTGGCCCCCTCCTTCCTTCAAAAATCGTATATTTTGTTCTAATGTGAAAGAAGTTCAAAACTCTCTCCTCTTTGTCAACTTACTATTTTCCCACTAAAATGTTATTGTTGATTTATTTTTAAAAATTCTTCTCGTACGTGTATTTTTTCCCGAAACTTTTTTTTTTCAAGTTCAATAAGTTTTCATAACTTTTGCGATGAGAAAGAACAGCGTTTGCAAGGGCATGACCAGTAATCTTTACTTTCAACTTCTCAAAATTAAAACAGTTTCATCATTACCATGTCCCTCTAAATACTTCATAGATAATTGTTTTGAATTTTTTATAGCTTCCCGGACAGTCTGATTACGGAAGTATTTCTTATATACAGAATAAAATATTTCCCTTGTAATTTTTTTATCGCGTTCAAACGTAGCCTGAGTTTCAAACCAATCACAGTGCTCAAAACCAACAGATCAAAATGCTTATTTTTCAGTCCCACGGAATAGGGTTCAGGAGACTAGAGAACCCCCCCCCCCCACCATTTCTAATTTTTCAAGGAGGGGAGGGTGCGTGCTGAATACAAATTTTATCTGAAAACAACACCGAATTATATGTAAAAACATCAATTCTTCAAATTGGGAGGGGGGGGGGAATTGCCCCCCCCCCGTAACCCCTCTCCTGCTAAATTACTGCCTATGTATTACATTTCAGAAATTCTTAGGTGAGGAAGAAATATGCTACAGTTGCTTACCAGAAAATGTACGTTTTTAGTCATTTGTGCTTCAATATTTCTCGAGGGTCATATTGACCCACATCGCGGTTCTAGGTATAAGTGCTAATAACTGAAAAAATAATAATGCCAAAAATTTTTAAATCTGGAAAAACACTCTTCCCCTCAAATAATTAAAAGTCATGAAAGGAATTGTTTCTTTGATTCATACTTTTTGCGTGGTGGTAAATTGAACTTCGCTTTGGGTCAAATTGACCCCTTCCGCGGTTCTAGTGTTAAAGCTTCAGGCTGAAACAGAAAATTATTTACTCCTTTACACATACTTTCCAAAATGCCCTTGGTGAAGAGTGCAACAATGAATGGGGAGTACAATAAATCTAATTTAGTTCCGTGAAATAAAATTACTTTCTGCTTCAAGCCAATCAATTTATCCCAAGCTTTTACGAAGATGAATTCACTGCGTTCGATCTCTGCATCCATGCCTCATAAGTCACCTGCTACTCTACACTTAAACTCTTCCAAGAAAACGGGTATTTCTTAATGTTTGCGTGACTGCATCAAATTTCAGGCCTCATTAGCAAATCAATTGTGCTTTCGAAAAATATGAAAGTAAAGCCCAGTCCACTTAATGGGTGGAGATAATTTTAGACAAAAATGTTTTTTTTTCCTCCGCCTCATTCAACGTCTAATTGCAAAATAGGAAAGCAAGGTGAAAACTAAAATGGTAAAATATTCAATCTTTTGCTGCAACACCTATCTGTTAATATTTTAACTATGTTATTTAATACGTTTTTAACTTAAAAAGTTAAATAATGTCCCAAATAAGCCAGATTTTATTGGTTAAAGCAGCACAGCATATGATCATTGGATATTTTTCAAGTCCCGCGAAAAGAACTATAATCCATCTTGGCCATCCCAATTTTAATAATTTTTATCAAAGAAATTACCATTCATTTTTTAGTCACGATGATACAAATGCTGCTTTTCACATTAAAATCTGACTTATTTGGGACACTCTGCCCGAAAAGGCTCAAGCACAATTCTTTGTTTTTTTATTGCATTCCGATTCAGTTATTCATCTACTTATGCTGTCACGTGCTGTTTTTGACCCAAGTTGAAGATTTGTAGGATTAAGGGGCGAATCGTCAGTCTGAGCCGTTTTTTCAATTCCTTCATCCTTAAGAAATATAATTTTTCTTGGACTTTTTGATCGATACGCAGGTCTGAATTTGGTCTCCACAAAGTAAAAAACAATGTACTACCATACAAGAGCTGATTTAAAAGACAAAAAATTAATCAAGTAGGTTCATTTTCAAATTTCGACTTCCAAACTTTCTCATCTTCTTTACAAGATAACTAAAGAGCTTTTGAGATTTTGATTATTTATTCAGCATTCTCTGCACTTTATAAATGAATAATACAGTCCCGCATTTCCTCCACCAATCACATTTCAAGGGATATTTGCATAAAATCCTACTATTGTCTAAACTTTTGCAACAATGTAAAAAATGTCTTTTGTAATATCCAAAATTTGATTCCAGTTACAGTTTTAAAAACTCCAGACACGTATTTGGGACCATATTGTGTACCTGCAGTAAAAATGTGAAAGCATTACGTTGAATAGTTTTCTTTTTATTCACAAATTTGCGTTTTGTCTAAACTTTTGCATCGCAGTGTACGTCTTTTGAGTAATGGATATTTTTAATAGCTCAAAATAATCATTACATATACTCACGTACGGGTGACAGAAACTACACTTTTTAAATGAATAGTAGTTTAGACATTTTCCTACACAAGCAAATCCTTCTTAGCAAATTTAAGTTATAGTTTCACCATATATCTTAATTGAATTTTGTTTCAGTCAAAGTGTTTTTTTTTCCGCAAATGTTTGGTAATATAAATAAGTAATCAGTTTGGAGAGGTTTCTGCAATGCTTCATTATAAGCTGATAAATGAAACCTAAATTGTCCTCTTCCGTACATGGACGTCTGAAACTATCCGGGTATGTTGAGAAACACCAGTAAATACATTTGGGTTGAGATAATTTAAAATACTCCAGAGCTTTAAGTCATATATTTCAGTCTTTCTTAAGTTTTTTTCTTTTATGTTTTGTACAGATAAATAGCAAACACGGATACAGAACTTTATCCCAATCCTTTTACTCTCGAAATAATGAGCCAAGTTTAAAGAACAGGAAATCGTGTCTTTACTTTCCTTAGAAATTCTGTGAAACGAAACTTCTTCGAATGAATTTGAAAGAATCTTTAAAAATAGTAATTTTTAGCAAAAAGTAATGTTATTTTTAGAAGTAAAGACAGTTTTCAACTTTTTTGTATCAGAGTAATATACTTCTTCAAAGTATTTTTGTGCAATCAGATACATCATTATATTTGCTAAAATGTACCTACTATTTATTTTATTTGCATTGCGGTTTATATTTTTATCTCTTCTGATTTTACTTTTCGTAGGTCACTTCTTTATTGTTTATGGATATTTTATTTAACTCTTAAAAGTGTGGTAATTTTTTGATTGTGTGTTTTGTTTATTTGAAATATCAACACTTTTCTTTTTTTTTTTAGTTTTGTATTATCAGATTAAAATTATCAGTTTTTGAAATACCCATGTTTATATGTAAAACTTATTTTGGTAATTTTCTTGATTTAAAACAACTTTCAGATTGGTAGATAAATATTTATAAACGCTTTTAGTAAGTTTTTATCCTATACTGAAGCTATATGCCAGAACTATAAGGAAACGCTGACTCACAGTGGTAAGGTTCTGTAGTTTAAAAGTTAATAGTGGACTGTAAAAAGTTAACATTAGTGGCAAACTTGAGTATCGTTAAGCCATGTTTATTTTTTAACCGAATAAGGCCCCCGCACCTACTAATTTTCTTGGATTTACCGGTTTAAAAAAGGTTTCTGTGAAGTTCGGGTGGAAAAAATGGAAATATGAGTATGAACATCGGTTAACGGAGGTGCAGCGTCTATACAGCTCCTGCAAACGTTGCAAATCACTACAGAAACGTAAGGTTAGTAAATCTTACTTGCACTGGATCCTCACTGTAAGTGAAAAATTGTACTGCACGATATACATAAGCACAAAGCGCAGATACTTCATAAAAATAAATCGTGAAAAGGATGTCCAAAACAATTATCCTACCACAGAAGGTTCTCGTTTCTCATTGGTAGACTATTAAGAGCTCTGTCCATTACGAGCTCCTATAAAAGGGCAAACCCATTTATACGAATGTGGACTGTCATAATTTTTAAGAATGCCACAAGTTTTCGTAAAACAACCAGAACTTCTTAATAGGTCCTGCCCCATACTCTTGCAAATCGGGTCAAGCCTTCTTCTCCCAGTTAGTGACTAGTAAAATATTCAGCAGGCAATGAGGTATGAGCTTCTTATACAATATTTTTATTCTCTGGGATTGGCTCCAATCTATTGTCAGATGTTTAGCCAGTTGTGAGGGAAAAACAGTTTTCAAATAAGGATGATATAATTCAGGGACTTCGGGCAGGCCCGCCATTTAGGGCGGTGGGGGGTGGGTCAATTCTCCCCTGACATTGAGAAATCAATGTATTTACATATAAGTGGGGGTGGTTTTTGATGTTTTCCGATGAAATTGCATTGCATTTGGGCCCTTTGCCCCCCCCCCCCTAAAAAACGTGAAATGAAGGCCCTGACTTCGTAATTGCTTCCACCAATATGATGCCTATTTCTGCAATATTGGCATTTTAACATTTAAAACTCCTTCAAAGAAGTGTATTTATATCGTTGGTGAATACTCCTTTAAATAAAATACACTGCTTTAGTTTTGACTCATGTTTTGATTCATATTTATATTTAGCTAACAATTATGGAACAACCCAATATTAATTATTTGTATACTCTTTTTTTTCTTAGGATCGTGTTGTATGTTTTACATTAAATGCCACATCAGGATTTAGTTTCTTTCACGTGCATCCCGGATTTTTTAACACAGCTGCAAAAAAAAAAAAAATATGTATCTTATGAAACGTAGTTTAAACGAATTATAATCACGTATGAGTAGTAACATTTAGAAAATCAATGAATAATTATTTCACAAGTAAATGTACTTTACAAAAGAAATTATTGTTTGGTACATCAGTCTCAAAATATGTGCATTTACATATGCGCGCAGTCACATTTCTGCATTAAAATATAATTGAACAACTTACATTTGAAAGTAAAACATCTCAGAGTATAGCTCAAAATAAATAACATGAATCCCAATCTAAAACGCTTTTTTTTTTAACTTCAACACAGTAAAATTTGTTTAGGTTTTAAAAGATCTTTGTAAAGTACTCATTACCAAGAAATGCATTTTATATACCAATAAATGTATTTTATGGATAAATTAAAAGCATCTGATTTATTCGCTTAAAAAGTGTTTTGAAATGGTTTGCTTAATATCTCAGTGAGGAATTTTCTTCATCAAAAAATAGAGCAATGCAGTTGCAGATGTCTAAATGAAAGGTAAAAGATAGCGATTGTGTCCTATGAAATATTTAAAACAGATGACATATTTCCATACTTTGCGTAAAATTAGTGCTTCTTAATGTCATGAAAAATTTTTCATGAAACTTTAGCCTTTTATGCACTCTTATATTTCGAATATTTATTTATGTGGCTAATGTTTTAAAATCAGCATCGAAGACCATTGCATTTCTTCTATTAAAATTTAAAAAATACAAAGCTATAAATATGCATTAGTTTGTGCATAAAATAGTGCAGCGAGAGCTTTCGAAAAAGAGACTTATGATGATAATGTAAAACGCTAAAAATATGCTACGGTAGTCATTTTTATTCTTTACTTCCTTAAAAAATTTATTAGTATAAAATGTTAATTCTTTTTTGAAACAAACGACGGTAAAACTTTTCAATTATATATTTAAGAAGTTAGATTATTTTGCTCTATGTTTATTGCAACTAAAATCATAGTTTCAGTCAAATCGAAGTAGCATGTTTAATCACATAAAATTGCATAATTCAAAGATGTTCTACGTTCAGAAAACTTTCTTTTATGCATCATGTTTTTCTTATTCTTAATTAATCAGGAAACATTTAGCTGTAGTTCATCATCTTTTTTATTGCACGGAAACAAATGGAGAACAATGTTTAAATTCGAAAACTATGGATATGAATTTAGTAGAAGTATCGTTTATAAAGGGTGATATTCCCTAGATAGCTATATAATCCGTTCCCTAAAGTGGTTTTTTGTGCATTTACAACAAATCTATCAACAAATTTATACATGCTTGTTTCATAATCAAGTTTTAGCAACAAAAAAAAAGGGGGGTGGGGTATTTTATACTGGTATTCAAATATTAAGAAATAAAATAAGAACTGAATTCCACGCAAATATTTGTCATGTCTTATATTTACACCACAATTGTAGTGCAAATGCGCGATCGTAAAATCACAACATTACTTAAAAGCTTTGGGAAGAACTGCATTGATACTGTATGTTTTATTTTTATGTATGTTGCAAATTTAACACTAATCACAATTACTTTTTTTGCTACAACCAAATGAATATGTTCTGCAACGCATTATGTTGCTGTTGATTTTCTGAAAAAAGTAATTTTTTAATTTTTTATTACGTAATTCAAAGCAAAGTTTTATTCAAAAGGTTATACTTTTACTAGAAATTACAAAAATTAAATTTTAATAGGTTTCTTATTTATTAACTATAAAATTTGTCGACGAAAAAATCATAAAAGGCGCAGCAGGCAAACTAAAACTAAAAAAAATAATAAAAAAACACTCTGAACAGATTATCATGTCATTGATCACAGGGCTTAGAGCTATTGTTCTTGTGGTGTAAACATAATCAAACCAAACTATGTAGTGTTCTATTCGTGTTAAGGACGGTTTAGTTATTACATCAGGCCTTACATCAGGTCAAAACATTTTTTTTAAATGGCATTTAACCAATGCGGCATTGCCAAGAATTTTCATAAGCTTTAAGTACGAGTAACATTAAAAAAATCGATTTCAATTAGTTTAGAAAAACCTTTTATTTCTAATTTACTAAAAATAAATATGATCAAGGCATTTTCTGCAAAATTATTTCCCCCCCGTGTCAATATGTATGTATTAAAATAACTTTAATGGATGCTTGCTTATGCATATAACTTTCAGCTCTTAACAGAAAACATTTCGTCTTGTCTGACGATTGATGATCCAAAGCAAAAATAACGAAACATATGAAATAAGTGCAATTTTTCAACTCATGATTAGTTTTCGAGACAGATAAAAAGATTTTCCGTAGGCCATATCAAACAATAAGACGCACCATTAGAAATGAAATCACGCGGAACAATCTTGTTAACAACATTTTTATTCGTTATTTAATGATTTATGAGAATATTTTTTGTAGAGGTAAACTCAATTGTTACTATATGTCATAGAAACGAATTTTTTGTGTAAACAATAACATTTTTCTTGAAATCCTTTACTTTATTTTAACTTACGTTTCATTTATTCATTTATTTCGAGCAATAAAAGTTTTCTTATTATTTTCTATGATACTAGATGTACTTTCACTTCTCTTTGGAAAAACATTCCAAGGCAAATTGCAGCTCTTCTGCACCGACTAAAATCCGCTCCAGAACCAAACAGTAGTCTTCATAATGTTCAGAGATCTCGCGGGCCCAACTCATCCATAACTATCCTTAGTAGCTTCAAAAATATAGGAACTCTTTGAATTTAGCGCCCTGATACCATGCGCTGTCAGACACGGAAATACCAACTGAATCATTTTGTACTATCATTTTATTGAATAAAGTGATATATAGGTGATTATAGGTGATAATATAGGTCTGTCCATGTTTCTTTCAAGCTTTTTCTTTGTCGAATATACATAAAAATCATTATTATTATTATTACTATTATTATTATTTTTTTTTTTTTTTTTGACTCGGAAAGCCACACATAACAATTCATTTTTTAAATATATGTTTGTTCTTTGTTCTTCTTCTTTCAGGTATATTTTCTGTCTTGCAAAAAAAAGAGAGAATTCCGAAAGCTTCTTTAATTACATTAACTTTGAAGACTGTCACGGTATGCATTCTCTAATGGGCATTTTTTATGAATTTTTCTCGTTTGTCTTCTGAAAAAGGTTTTCTGCGGTTATATGACGCATTTTATTGTCCTCTCGCAGCTGGAGGAAAAATTAATTCTGCGGACTTTTCCTTTGCACGATCTTATTCGACAAACTCATTTCCTGTTACATGAAGGATAAATAACATTATTGAACTGATGGAAAAATAAATTAAAGCTTAAGCTCTGATTTTGAGATGCTCCCTGTGTGTTAGTTTATTCTTTTGACTTTTAAAGAAAATAAAATAACGTAAAATAAAAACGATATAGAAAAAGGAAACAGAAAGTGTGTTCTTCTTTGTTACTGAGAACATCAAACACAAATGTTGGCATACATAATTGACTTCTCAACATGCAAACATAAAATGTATTAGCTTGAGTGATCGAATACTTAAAAAATATTTTTTTCTCTTTTACTTTGTCTTTGCTGAGAGCTATAACAACATACCATTTAGCTGGATGCAAGGGTGTGTAAAGTGACAAAATAAAATGTAAAGGTAGGGTAAGTGCTCCAGTAGTCGGCCATTTAAGAAATATTTTGTTAATCTTAGTTAACCTAGAACTTCCAGCTATCAATGCAGCAAACAACATCGTAAAACTTTAAAATGTACCTTTGTGATACTGATTCCCCAACTTGTTTCAGAAATTAAAAAAAATATATATGTTAAAATCCAAACTATTATCAACACTAGTAAATGATTCAGTAGTCGGCCACAGAAATCCAGTGGTCGACCACTTCGCTGTCGCCAATCTTATGGGCTATGAGTGATTGAATTTAAACAAAATTTAACGCGAAATATATATCGATTATCGCCGCAGAACGATAAATGGCGAATATATTCGCCAAGCGCGCTAAGGGTTGCCATAGATTTTTTTTCAAATTAAGTCCTCAGTTTGCTAAGTTCAGCGTCGTAATATTGTAGTTTTGTTTTGTTTTCGTAATTGTGGTGCTCTTTAGTACTGAGCGGGTATATCCCCCATTTTATTGCTATGAAGATGATTCGTTAATATGTTACGTTATCTCGTTACTTAAGAATCGGTTCTTCGTTGAACACCATCGCTTTATCACAGTGCATTTCATTTTGATGCATCAAAATGAAATGTCTCGGCGCATAGATTTGCAGTTTATCGCTCTACGGCACCAATACTATCAGAGTGAAAATTTGAGCTTTTTTGAAGCATTAAAAATCGTCTGAGCAATAATAAAGACACAAAGTCTCTATCTCTATCTCTACTAATAATAAAGCTGAAAGTTTGTCTCTCTTTCTTTCTGTCTGTCTGTTACGCGCGTAGCGCCAAAACCGTTCGGTCGATTTTCATGCCACTTGGCACAAAATTAGTTTGTAGCATGTAGTTTTGAACCTCGAAGCGATTTTTCGAAAATTCCATTTCGTTCTTTTTCTATTCGAATTCTTAGCGGAAATTCGATAAAATAGGGAAGAAATATTTCACACACATTTTCAAGTCTTATGTCATTCGAAAGCTTGAAATTTTCTGCACAAAATGAAGTTTTTTCGAAGTTTCTACGATCATCAGGAGAGCTGTAACAATTGTTTTTAGAATCCAAAATTCAAGGCTTACCTTCAGTAAAGCAAGCCAAACGATTCTAAAATAGTTGAGCTTTAGAATAAAATTTGTTTGAAAAGAGAGATAAAATGAATTATTTTATCAACGGAAATCAACTTTTCATGTTGTTACTATGGTTACGTGTTCATACTTATTTTTGTTTCGTTCTTTTTCCAGGATTGCCAGCGTCAATCTTCGTAGGCTACGGTCAGACGTAGTATTTTTGATTCTACGGTAGTATTTTTTCGGCCCAAATAAGGAGCGTAGTATTTTTCTGGCAACCCTGTTTCCAATACACTAATGACTTAATTAAAAGATTTGGCGGATTTTTTTTTTCATTTTCATAGATTTCGCATTTCAGCAACATTGATTTTGGCAACGTTTGGAAACAGTAGTATTTTGTAATGTTTTTTTTAGAGGAGGCGTAGTATTTTTTTGTTCCAATTCTCTGGCAACCCTGTCTTTTTCCCGGTGAAGATGCTTTGGGACCCTGCTTGGCGCGTTTTCAAAAAGTCAACTACGCAAAATAGCTAGGGTTACCACGCTTGGCGCGCCTATCGTTCATTTAGCGAGAAAAGGGTACCTAAAGCACAGATTAACGAAATATCGTATCAATTGCGATATTGCATCGTTTTTTTAAAGTGTTTCATTTCGGAAAATGTATTGTTTTGTTTTTTAAGCTAGGAAAGAAAACTTTCTTCTTCTTTTAAACTTTGGTAAGATTTCTGTTGGTTCCTGTTATCAACAAAATTGTTCTTATTTTCTCTTTTGGCTTATTTTTGTCCATCTCCCTTGGGGTTGCATTCGAATGTTCCAAGGGGGTGTTTTACCCATTTATCGGGTAAATCAGTGTTTTCAATGCAAGGTGATATGAATTGGTTACAAAAGTGATATGAATTGGCGCGACCACTTGGCGATATATCGCCATGCTTTTGATCGCCAAGTATTTGACGCCAATTGGCGAAAAAAAATTTTTTTTTTTGATTTAGGTTCAATTTGGCGCTGTTGGCGATATTTTGCGAAAAATCCACTGAATGATGTTAAAATCGACGATATTTAGGAGATTAATCATTGTAAAACATTTTTTTGCATTGTTTCGTAGCAAACTAGGGATACAAATGTTTGAATTGTTATCTTGCTCACTCCAAGCACTATTTTAGCACTTAAGGCATCTACTAAGAAATTTACACGTAAAATTAAGTAGTGTGGGGTCCATATCAGATCTTTATATCACTTTGAAGGAATTATAGTTGAATAAAACTAAAATAGAGCATTTTTTCTGCTATATCAATTATTTTACAAATGAACTTTTAATTTTATACCACGGGCAAAGCCGTGCGGGTACCGCTAGTATAAAATAAAATGATTAAAATCTCTTATTGCTACATATTTTTTCAATCATCTGCAAATTGAAGTTTATATTTATTAATGCAAAGATGTCGAATTTGAACGTCATTGCTATACAGTGAACTCTCACTTATACACCGCCTCATTTATGCGCCTTTTTCTCTTATACGACGATGTTCAATGATCCCAGCGCATTCCATAGCAAAATAATGATATAATTATTCGTTTATGAGTCGCTCTAAAGATCAATATTTCACTTATGCACCGAATTTTTGATAAAAATGTTGAAAATTCAATTTATTTTCTTTGAAAAATAAGCATATTTCTTCACTTTTCTCTTTAATTTTCTTCTTTACTGCTCACGGAAGGTTTTTTTTCCGCATGAACTAGAGCTCAGAGAGGGACAGTTACCTATTTTGGATCGTTTTAAAGTGAACGGTTTCTAATTAGGTATGCTACAATTTTTGTTTTCTCTTTATCATTGTAGTTACGTTACAATAATTGCCAAACCGTAGTAATAGTATGTCCCTTGTCTATAGAAACATTCTTATTCATTCTCTCATTAGAGCTTATGTGGCGTTTTGGACCTTTACATGGGCTTGATCACTTATGCGTCTTTCTCACTTATGCGCCTTTTTCTGTTGGTTTCTTGGGCCGTCGCATAAGTGAGAGTTCACTGTATTTCGAAGACAGTAATTAGACCAGGTGTTCGACCTGACATGGCCGAATATTAGAAACGCAGAGCAATTCTATAACCAGTAGTCGGCCACCCCTTTACAAAACAATTTAACCAAAGAACATATTTATTTTACATTGAAACATTATGTTGTACTCCTACTATAAAATGCACTCAAATGAACAGTAAAATAAAAATAAGAAGAATACTTACCATTAAAGGAAGATGTGTCCGCTTAACAAAAAAAAAGCAGAATCGCAAACTAGGATGACGGACACATTATTTAAAATAAAATGACTCTTAAATACTAATAAATGTATTCTTAAATGACTACTTATTTAAGAAAAGTACCCAAAACTTAACTGTCCTTGGTTGATACTTGGGGATAGGTAAACTAATGTGTGAATGCTTCATATCCGATTTTTTTTGTCGTGTGCCAGCCCGGCTGGCAATTCGGGGGGCGCTGCATCACTTTTCCAACTGTACCGTTATTTGGTGTGAAGTCCGATTTCCACAGTACACGCATGCCATAGGTACCAGTTTATAGGGTAGGCAACCTTTCGCAACAACACGTTCACACAAAAGAAAGGACAAGGACAGGAGATAGAAAGCACATTCATGCCCAAGCCGGGGCTCGAACCCGGGACCACACCATCCGGGGCAGACTGCTCTGACCATTAGACAAGGTTGCCGGCTTCATATCCGATTTTGAATTAAAAATATACTATTTATGAGCAGTTTCATGTCATTGTGGCCGACTATTGGAGACCGGCCGATTACTGGAGCACTTACCCTATAACAACTAAAACAAATGGATTGAAAAAAATAAATGCATGTTTTGTGGAATATATATTGTAGCATATGGTTTATAAATATGCAAGTCTTTCAGGATATTGCTTCCGCATTTGAGCTGTAGTGGCCCGACTGGTTAACTGTCTGACTGATTGCCAAAGGGTGCTGTGTTCGATCTTCCTTGGTCGAAGAGCCATCATGCTCAATAATGGTGGCTGAAGCACGGTTAATATGTTCCTGTTCACAATGTCCTTAAATTTTCCATTCCAAATCAATACCTCTGAGAGCGCAGGACGGGATTTACTGAGCTGCTGGACTGGATGTATGAATATATCACGGTTCGAGGACTCGTTCAACCAGTTGAACTTCGTGCAGAAGTAGGTACGGAGGACCCTGTAGTATGTGTGTGTTCTTTCCATTAGCATAATGGGGAGTTTTCTGATGTAAAGAAAAACAAGCAGACGAGCTGATTAAGAATGGCCTTATTCATAGCAGCTCCTACAAATGCTAAAATGAGGAACAAGCATAAACAGAATGTATTGGAACGTGGAGTACACTCTAATAACTCAATTGATAAATAATAATAATACCCGAGGTTCTAAAAACAAATATCAAACAGCTCAACTACAGCACAAGAGACTTAAGTTTCTAACTTTTTTGGGACTGATCAGTCTGGAATTGCTGTAATAAAGCTTCAAACAAGTTGACTCATAAAAAATGACTATAGTATAGCACCTATAGTCTAAGATCCCACCGCAGTTTATCTACACTCATAGCGTACACTAATCACGTATATGTCAAATTAAAGCTGATTTTTTTCTGAACGTGATGCACTATGTCCGCCTATGTAAAAGTGCCCGAAACCTATAGGCAGCCTGGCCTAAACAGGTCACATGAATGTAGTATTTCTACACTCATAGCGTACACTCATGACTCATATATCAAATTGAAGCTAATTCTTTTCTGGACGTGGTGCACTGAGGCTGCCTATGTAAAAGTGGCCGCAACCTCTAGGCAGCCTGGCCTGAAGTTTAGGGTCCAAAATTTCAAATGGTTATAAAAGACGGAAAAATCGGTTGATTCTTTTGCTTTTTTTACTAAAATTATTCTTAATGTGAGTACTTTTTCGAAAAAAAATTGATGAACTTAAATTTCAAAAATTGCCGATAGGGGGCGCTTTAGACTTTGCAGCTAAAAACAACTACTTTTTACCGTTTTTTTTCGTATTTTCGTAATTGATTCAAAAAGTTCAAACTCTAACTTAAATTTTGAGCCCAGAATATCAACTAATTTCCAGTTTTTAGCAATATTCGGACCAAACGTCAAAAAATGTGTTTTTCTGCTTTTTAACTTGTCCTTTCATGTAAAAAAGATTATTAAAATCATATGGCGATACTAATAATGTGAAAATAAAATTAAATGCACACTTTCTGAGTTGCAAAATAAAAAATTTCTGGGTAAAATAAATGTTGGAAAAAAATTTATTTTTTCTTTTTTTTAGTTAGGAAAGGGTTCATCTGATTTTATTTTAACATTATCAGGTGATTTTAATATTTTTTTTACATGAAAGGACTAGTTGAGAAGCAGAAAAACACAATTTTTGACGTTTGGTCCAAGTATTGCTAAAAACCGGAAATTAGTTGATATTTTGGGCTCAAAATTTAAGTTAGAGTTTTAACTCTTTGAATCAATTACGAAAATACGAAAAAAAACGGTAAAAAGTAGTTGTTTTTAGCTGCAAAGTCTAAAGCGCCCCCTATCGGCAATTTTTGAAATTTAAGTTCATCAATTTTTTTTTCGAAAAAGTACTCACATTAAGAATAATTTTAGTAAAAAAAGCAAAAGAATCGACCGATTTTTCCGTCTTTTATAACCATTTGAAATTTTGGACCCTAAACTTCAGGCCAGGCTGCCTAGAGGTAGCGGCCACTTTTACATAGGCAGCCTTAGTGCACCACGTCCAGAAAAAAATTAGCTTCAATTTGATATATGAGTCATGAGTATACGCTATGAGTGTAGAAATACTACATTCATGTGACCTGTTTAGGCCAGGCTGCCTATAGGTTTCGGGCACTTTTACATAGGCGGACATAGTGTATCACGTTCAGAAAAAAATCAGCTTTAATTTGACATATACGTGATAAGTGTACGCTATGAGTGTAGATAAACTGCGGTGGGATCTTAGGCTACTAGTATAGCATAAATAGTATAGCACATTGGCGAAAGGTCTGCCAATGTTACAAGTCTCCACTGCTAAGAAAGACGAAGATAATCTCTTAATTTGACTTTCCTTGTCTAGAGATCATATTGTAGATGGGGAGGCTTCGGGCTCGAAACCTGGCTTCAGCATGGAAGCACTTTTTCTCTCTTGTCCTTTTCTTGTGTGAATTTGTTTGGCTGTAAATGGTTGAATACAATATAAACGGATCCTTATGGCATGTGTGTACTGTGGAAGTCGAACTCCACATCAAATTGTAGTACAGTTGGAAAAGTGAAGCAGCGCGCCCCACATTGCCAGCCTAGCTGACACAAGTCAGCAACGACGACATTTTAATGGACACGAACTTTCTTACATCAAAATTCTACTTGTTTATAATACTTTCAATACCTATTTTATGGTTTAATTTTGTTTTATATTTTTAGGGATAGTTTTACAGTACTTTAGATCATCTTGCAAGTCTAGATATATAGCATAATCTTCCAGAGATAATTTTGATGTCAATTGTGTACAGACTGCAAAGTATGCAGAAATAACATTACATAACTCTACACTACCATGTTTGCACAATTCAAAAATTTAATAGCATATTCACTCTGTATTTCTATTCCAAGGTAAAGGCACTAATCTTAAATTAAATTTCAATTTAATCTAGCGTTTTCTCTCAAAATCTACGCTACATTTATATGATTTATTTTTGTTACACAATTACTTTATTTCAAGCAAATACTTTGTTTCAAACATTAAGAACTTGTGTGTCTGTGAGCCGTAACTAGACAAGATAAAATGCCGGACTCGAAAAGCTTGATCTAACATTAATTTTACTCAACAGTAACGTCTATTCGTTCGTCCTACAAATTAAGTCAGGATGATTTAAACTATAGATTGGATCAGAGCCAACAAATGAACTCTTTCGTAACATTGTAAAATTGGGACAAAATTTGTAAATTTTATTAAATCTGTCATCAAACTGTGTCGTGTCGTATGTTATACCCAGTTCTAATCATAGCTTTGGCACAAAGGTATTCATGCCTCATTTGTTATTGGATTTTAAAGAATATACTTCTTTCTAAGTAATCTCTTCATGATAAATTTGCCCCAAATAAGTGTAACAAAATTGAATAAGATTTTTTTTTTCTGCAATAAAACCATTTTTAGTAAAACGGCATATTTATTCGCAATTCAAGTGAAGTTTGTAGTCGGCTCTTTTTTCTTCTTTTTTTGAAAACAATATTTTTTGTGGAAATATACTTAAAAACTGCGATGTTTCTGCTGCAGAACTTCTCCAAATTTTTTTCTTGTGCTTGGAGAACATAAATTCATTACCTGAAATAATATTGCACTATATATAAAACGGAATGTTATTTAAAATTTTGGTTTACTGTAGAAGGTAATTAGTCAGTGAAATAGTTTGGAAGTCAGTTTTTCATTTAAATGTAGACATTAGCTTCTTGTATGAACTAGCAGCCGTTAGAATGCTCTAAAAATTGCTAAGTTACTAGAACTAATAAGCGAAAAATTGATCTTCTCGATCAAAAAACAAGATTTAAAAAAAAAAACAAAAAAATAAAAAACATTCGTAGGAAAAAAGTAATATGTTGGTTAAATAGTTCGCTCGTTTGAGAAATTAAATGTCACGTATTATTAAACAAATAGCACCATCGACATTTTCTTTACTCAATAACAATTTCTCATTCATCTGATCCAACTGTTATCGGTAAACATTTCGCCGAAGAATTAATCTCAAAGGCAGAAACTTTATCAAATTAATGCTGGTAGAGATTATCCGAAGAAATGTGTCGGATAATTATATAGACATTACGATTATCTTTTTTTTCTTTCTCAAAGTAAGATCACCACACAAAACTCGATTCGCAATATAAGAGGAGACTAATTTATTTATCGACTCTTTTTCTTTACTAATATAGTTATTATTATTTTTATTTACATAATTGATTTGTGAATAAATAGGTGGAGAGAAGTAACTTCGTTGATTAATTTTTCTTCTTTTTGCTTTACTGTTATTTGCTCTTATAAATACGACAGAGGCACATTAAATTTGCTATGTCAACTTTACTTTGACTGTATAAAAAAAGTAATAGAATTATTTACTTTTTCTCAGTACTTGAGATTTTGGTGTCTTCCGGATGGAAAATTATTTTTTTCGAAGTGTGATCATTTTAGTGTCTTCTATGTCCAAATTATATTTAAAAAAAACTATTTAATTCGCAAAAATTTTCAATTTTTTTTTAATTTTTTACGGATGTGTAAATTTTAAAAAGGTGAACTTTCAAAACCATGTGTTTTGGAGCTGTTGTTGAATTCCAATTATAAATATTATGGATTCGAAGATAAAGAGTTGCCCTTTACTTGGAGATTTCACACTACTTGAGGCTACTTGCAGGAAATTTTACAGCCAGATTTCGAAATATCTATATTTTATCCACTGTGAAACTGCAAATGTGAGCTGGAGTAATAGCCGGCCCCCTTGTCGTGTGGTCCGAGAAGTCAGACCCGGATGGTCAGACCCCAAGTTCGAATCCCGGCTCGGTTATGAATGTACTTTATATTTACTATCCTTGCCCTTTGTATTAATGTGTTGCTGTGCTGTGAATGGCTGCCTACCCTTTAAACCGATCCTTGTGGCATATGTGTACTGTGAAAATGTGACTTTACACTAAATTACGTACAGTAGGAAAAGTGAAGCTCCTCAAATTGCGCCACTTGTAACTAGCTGGCATAAGACAATAGCAAGAGTTACAATTAATTGAAAACTTTGTATTTGTATTTTCGCAGTTTAAAAAAAATGTTTCCAAACTTTGACTGAAATGCCTCTTTCTTATTACTGAATACTGTGACTTAACCTACTCTAATAAATGTTCCATTCAAACACCTGCAATCGTCATTTTTTAACTATTTTTAACAAATAAGTCATTCAATGTAACCACCGGAACATTATAAAAATCCGGTATATTATTGCACAAAGTAGACCAATGCAATAAATACTATTCATGAGCTGAAATTATTTATACTTTCACTAATGCGCAAGAGTAAAAGTAAAAATGAGAATAATAATTTTTCTAAGCACTCCATTTTTAGTAGAAATTTTGATCAATTCATTATTAAAATAAAAGCCAATATTTGAAGTTGTTGAAGAAAACCTTTTTTTAAATGCTTTTTTGTGTTTTTTTTTTCCACTGCGAATTTAAAATTGCTTGTGTAGTGGTAGGGTTGACCGGGAACCGTTTACGCAGTGCCCTTCTTTCAAAATGTATTATAGTTGGTGCGTCAACACTTATTACAGACTGATGCTGGTCCATATCAAGTACTCTCACAAGTTTTTCAGCTTCCGTAGAGCTTTGGTATATAGCATCAGGAGAGGATAACATGTTTTTTGCCAACTTTAGTAAATTTTATGTTGAACTTATGGACGATTATTGTGAACAAAGAATGCTTAGATAAAAATTAACAAATATATGAATATTAGTAGAACTTTATATTACGAACGAATATTAGCAGAACCCTTGTTTGAGAACAGTATTCGCATGAACAAAAATTTTAATAAATTTCGTTGCACGTTAAAGTTAAATCCGAACAAGGTGACTTTACACGTTTGCGCATTAACAGCGGGGCACGTTTAGGCAAGTTCTTACTGTATAAACGTGCCCTTGAAACTTTTGTGCTACTGGTATTTTTATGCTATTTAGTTTTGAAAATCATTATTTAAGGTTTAATTGAGTAAGAGATTCGTTTCTAGTAGCTTACAATCATAGCTATGAGCTATGTCTTCATGTATGTTCGGCTTTAGTTTTATACATTATTCCGCCCATTATAAATGTTCTTTATTTTTCTCATGGTAAGACAATATGTTCAAAGAGCTAACATAACTAATTTAGATGTCAAAATAATGAAAGCTGTCGCTCTGTAAGTGAGACTAGGGGGTCTAGTCTCTGCCCATATGTAAATTTACGTACGTTAATCATGCCGTCAACGCACGCACGCATCGTAACGAACTCTAATAACGTATGCTGATAACCGTACGTGCGGTAATTGCGTAGTCTCTGCCCAAGCATTCCGAACGTACGTTAACATTTGGCGTGTTTCCGAACGTACTGAAAAATATTAAGCCACGCCTTTATTGCGATCCAAATCAGCCAATCGAAAATTAGCGTTATAATCGGCGCGTATCGTAATCGTTGACTTGGCAATGCTCGGCAGACAACGCTTTTACTTTTGTTTTCCATTGTTTGCATACAAACAGACCTTTTCTATTATTTATGAGAAAAGACAATGGGTGTCACAAAAAAAATTATTAACAGATATTGGAATTTAGATAAAAAACAGCGGGAGTGTATTTTGAATAGTCAAAACAATTGATTTTATGATTTATAAATTATTGCTGTTAACATAAATACAGATTAAAGCGTATTGACTGTATGGTATGACATATCATAGAATATTGCATCTGTCACAATTTAAAGCATGATGGTCATTTGACAATAGCCGAATTGAGTTTTATAAATCGGGTCTTCTTATTTTCAAAGGCAACAAAATTATGTAAAAACAGGAAGATATTGCAGCTTCACAAAAAAAGTAATACTGTTCCTGAATTTGCCGACTTGTCATTTCGAGCTTGCCGAATGAGGAAAACTCTCATGACCTCCCTTCGGGACTCCTGAATATGTATAACACTATAATATTTTTCAGAATCTAATTTAAAATATTTTTGTGCTGGATATGGAATTAAAAACAAGTACTACAGGCCCTAATTAACACAATTTCCAGGGCCTGATTATGGCACAGGCCATATAGGCCTGGGACTGGGGCCTCATCTTCCTAAGGGGCCGCTAATTTTTTAAAAACTGATGCACAGCATTGAAGAATTATGTATTTTTAAGAAAAAAATAATGATTCATAAATTGAAAAATAAAAACAATCTCTTTTGATACTTAATTAGCACTTCTCTTATTTAGTTCATTTTATGTTAGGTAAAAAAGATTTCTTTCTTGAGAATTAGCTTTAAAACTTTTGAGCTAAAATGGATTTTAAAAACAGTATCAAGGCTAGACATAATGCATACAGTGCAACTGCATAGGGCCTTGCAGAGCTCCATACAATGATCCCCAAAAATCTACTCCCTCAGGGGTGCCCACAGGGAGGATTATGGCGCAAGTTGCGCCAACAAAATTTTAGGGGGGGGGGCTTTTTTAAAACTGATTTATTTATTTAAATTATTTATTAATTTAGTTTTTTTATTTAAATTATTTTTTTTTTCGTGTGTGTGTGTGGGTGTGCTTGAAATGTATGGAAGAGAAAAAAAGCGATTATATTCTGCGCATAATTTGTACTTTTAAAAAGTTAATACATGAAAAAATAATATTTATAATTTAAAAAATAAATAAATAATATTAGAAAAAAGAAATAAAAAAGAGAGAAAAAAATAAAAAGCACAAGAGGGTTGTGAATTTTTTTTTTTTTGGGGGGGGGGGAATTCGCGCCATTGAGCTGGGGGGGGGATGGGTAAATACTTTCTTCATTATTTTGCAAACAAAACATAATTTTTAATGCTTTACGACCATTTACAGAGTATTATTTAATTATCCCCCCACCCCTTGTATCGCCACTGCGAAAAATATTTTTTTTGGTGACTTGAAAAGGCAGAGCACAGAAGGGGGCCTCTAAAGTATTGTCGGCCTTGGGCCTAAATTTTTAATTGACAGTGTCATTTATTTATTTATTTATTTTTTTTTTTTTGAGAAAATCCTCGAAATATTGTCGTTACAAATCAAATTAAAGCGCATATAATCGTTATTAAAATGAGCTAATGTGCAACTCTGTACCTCTCATAGAACTTGAGTTATAATACTTTACAACACTGCTAGAAAGAAAAACAAATGTTTTTTAACGAATTTCAGAAATTAATTACTGATTAATTATGAAAACTAGATTTTTTAATATAAAAAAAGGACGTGAGGCCGCCTTAAACTTTTGAAACTGCCCCTTCCCCTTGAGGTGTTGAATTTCAGAGTTGTAAAAAAAAACTTTTTTATTTACTTGACATAAAATGTATTTTCAAGGTAAACCGTGCCAAGCCCGGCCACACAGCGTTATTAACAAAGAACAGTATTTAATTCAATTAATTGATGTAATTCTCGCGGCCGATCCGCCCTGCTGTCTATAAAAAAAAAAGTCTTCATTTTGCATGAAAAAAGTGCCCCCCCCCCCCCAATCGTGCCGCCCTGGGCCCACTAAGCCCATACGTAAATACGGTACTGTTCAAGGGTAGGAGTCCCGAAAGTTACATGAAAATCCGAAACGGCCAGGTCGAGATTTCTTTCGTTTTTTGGTTGATTTAATATGGTTGAATAAAAGGGATCTGTGCGAAAAAAATAAACTGCAATTTTCGTAAGACGCGAACAAGATTTGCTACTACTCTATAAATGGACGCAAAGCATTAAAAATGATGTTTTGTTTGCAAAATAATGAAGAAAGTACTTACCCGCAAGTGAGCTGGTAGTCCTCCGGCGGGAAAATTATCTTTAATATCTTCGGTGAGATCAATCGCTAAATTTTTTGTTAACCTGAAAAGTTTAACAAATCTTCGATCTGAAAACTCGAAAGCATTGAATTGGTCTTTAAACACCATTTCTTTCTATCGTTTCCAATCTTTCAACGTCTTCTAGTTGCTAATCCAACGCAGCAAACGCGGCATCCATCTTGATTTTTTAAGTGCCTATAAATGGTTTTCCGCCAGAAAGAAGACGGCGTAAATTTTCCGTATGTTTACATTTTAGAGTACGTATTTTGCGTGCGGAAAAAAAGGGCAGAGACTAGCGGGTCTCGCTACATACCTTAAAATGACGTAGCGGGTTGGTTTTGAATGCGGAAAATTTTTACGTATTGGGCAGAGACTAGACCCCTAGGTCAATAAGTGAGACTGCGTAAACGTATACCGTACACGGGGCACGTTTACGCTACGGACATAGACCTTGAAGATATTTTTGTAACGATAAAATACTTAAAGAGGGCAAAAACTGAATGCAAACACTTCAACTTTATTAACTGCTTTATAAAACCATACATCAAAAATGTCCCATATTGAAACACAAAAATTAGAAAATAATTGAAAAAATCATGCGCGAACGTGTCCCAGTCCATCCTAATTCATGCAGTTATTGACTCAAATGTTACGTATGCATAGTAGTTAAAGATGCGAAAAGCTGTACGTTTCAATTATTCGAAATTTTTCTATAAGTTTCAAAGTTTTGAAACTACCTCATTATTCATTGTATTAACAATTTAAACTATTCAGACCCTTTAAAGTCGCTTTAAGTAATTTTAGATAATCTCTCCTGACATACGCATTTGATAATTTATAAGAATACCGAAATAAAATTAGAAAAACAGGTACAGTTTAAAGGAAATGTTATAACTGGCAAATCATAAACAGTTAATTTTTAAAATTTTAGTTACACTGTTAGGAGTAAACTACCTATGTCACTCACGGTGCTAACGTTTAACGTAAATGCCAGTGTTTCTCTAGGGAAGTGTTTTCCCAACACAGGTTTTTTGTTGAAGGTGACATTCAGCATTAATTTTTCATCCTTTGATATTTAAGTATAACCAAAAAAGTCAGTTTTATCGTCTTAAAATTAACTTATAGGCCTCAATTAAAACAAATTATTTTAGACTTTCTAAGGTTTCATTTATCCCATGCATGTGATACTGAGTAAAGTACTACGAGCATATATATCAAACGCCAAAAATTACCAATATCTTAATCTTCTAAAAAATATCTATTTTAGAGCATACACTTCTTTCTACAATGCATTCTTTTGGGAAGTTTTTTTCTTTTCTTTTTGAGTGATCCCAGCATTGTTTTTCAACTATCCAGTTCATCAAATTCGCAAATAGGTAAATATGTCAGAGAAAAATATTATTTCAAGATGGGAAGATGCATTTTTAGTTTTAATTTCACGTTTGATTCTATTAAAAGCTAGTTTGCCCTCATATCTTAAGAGTTGCAGTCGGTTCCCCAACACTAAGTACGCACGATTAACGTGATTTTTAGATTTTATTAGAGAACTGAAACATAAAAAACTAAATTGTAAACGATTGCTTCGAAGTTCATGCCTCACAGTTATCGGAACGTACTAGCTAATAGCAACCAATAACGCATCCCTTGCTACAAGTCCCTTGGTAACAACATTTCACATCCGACTTCTTTTGTATTTTAAATGAATGAAAAAATGAAATTGACTGTGATTTGATAAAATGTAGTAGTCAAATAAAAAAAAAATTAGCAATGAGTGATTGATAATTAATGAATTATTTTTTTTCTTACTTGAGTGTAAATGTAGAGGTTTCAAACATTTGTATTAGTAAAATATCCTAGGTGAAATCTCTGCTCCAAAACGACAAGTAGTTTGAGCAATCATATACATCGGAAATTTTTAGATCGATGAAATTAAATGTCCTAAAATCATTAAGTAATTTAAGTCTAGTCAATAGATCATGACTGATTTTTTTCCTTTGACTATTACACCTTATGAAATTGCAGTCATTTTCGTATTTTCCTTCCTTCAAAATTCAAAATATGTTTGATGCGAAATCTGGTTAGTGAGGAACCTTTAGCAAGGTATCTGCCATTGTTTGCTATCAGCTAATACGTTCCGACACTTATAATAAGTTTTCCTATATTCCTGCGTGCTAAAATAGCACGTATGGCTTGAAACATTTGCATTAGTAAAAAAAAATCTTACCTAAAATGTTTGCTTCACACAAGTAATTAGAACATTCAAATGCAACGAAAAATCCTACAACAATCAAATTTAAGGTCCTAAAACATCCTCAATTATTTATTCTCTTTTGAATGAGGACCAGTGTAAACAATTATTGGAAAGTCACAACTACCGTTTAAGTCTAAACTACTCTGCGAAAGTTATTGCACTAAAAACCCTCTGCCATTAATAAACTTTTCACTAGATATATTTATGAAGGAAAAAATGTATATGTGACACTTAGAACTGCGCAATTAGTGCTTTTAAGCATGGAAAATTTCACGAAGAAATTCGTCTAATTACTTCCTTAACTTTGAGGGTGCAGTTTTTCTTTATGTTTTTACATATTTCAAATAAAGTTTTGATTAATTAAATACTGTCTTATTTTCATGACATTTCAAAACCTAAATCCTCTGAAGCTGTGGTTGCCTTATTCTGATTCGTTATTCCGGACTTTAGCTTAAAAATTGCTTTTTAATGACTATTTCTCTTAAAAAAACTCTTTTAATTTCAATAAGGCTTACACGCATAATTAGCAGTCTGAAAGCAGAAAAATGTTCACTTATTTGTTTAAGGAAATCCTTTCTTTGTTTATTTAATAATACCCAGTGTCATTAGATGAACAGTTTTATTTCGAATTTATGAAGTGCGATTATCTTTAAAATTAATGACTCTAAAAACACTCCGTAAAAAATAATACTTCATTAAAAGAGTTTATGTAAAATGGCCAATCAGAAAATCCTTTATTTCTACGAAAACAGAAAGCAGTATGAATATAAACAAAACACACTATTGTAGTCCTAGTCTAAGAGCAATTAAGGAAAGTCAAAGTGCACATTGAATGGCTAACTAGAAACTTGACAAAAAATAATAATTAGAATTTTAAGGTCTTGAACCCAAATTACGGCTTTCGCAATTACGAATTTCGAAAAGTGTGTGTAGACGTGTGCCGGCGTGTGTGTAAGCATGCATGTGTGTGTGTGTGTGTGTGTGTGTGTTTGTGTAGGCGTCAAGATATATGTGGGTAAATGTGTGTGTGTGTGTGTGTGTAGTCTTTCGTGTATCTGTGTGTTGTCGTTTGTATATGTGTGTGTAGGTAGAACATGGAAGCCACCACACGGATAAGTGGTCGTTGAGGACATGCATTGAACCATTGCTCCAAGCCCCATTTGAAAAAGGAACCACATGACCGCTACGGCCAAAAATGAAAATAAATAAGAGTGCACCATTACCCAAAAAGGAAAAAAAAACGAAAGAAAGAGCGAAGCACTATTGTGCACTCCTAAGCAGTTTCATTGCCTATATTGGTGTTCGGTACGATAACAAGATGCTGTTAAGGAAAACAAAATTGAATTGCCTTAAATGGGTATTGCCTAATAAAGTTTTATCTACACGCATGTGCTTTCTCTTTCCCCTTTGTCTTCTATATCAGGAAAATTTAATTAAACAAAATTTGAATTGTGGCATGTGCCATGATCCGTCAGGTATTTGTAACTCAACTCGTAAAAAGTCCTCACCTAGTACATGCAAATTATTAACTTCCTTAACACTCTTAAAGTGAAAAAGGAAAGACAAAACTCTTAGCTTATTTGAAGAACATAAAAACAAAGATGTGTAGATGCTAAAATTAAAAGTTTGGCGATGTAGTTCAAATTGTTGCTGAAATGTTTGCAGGGGCAAGACATGTTACTCTGAAATGTGCTGTTATACAACATTGTACAAACTTTTCATCGAAATGTTTACTGATATCTATAAGCTTCTCCTAGCATCATTTCTCTACTAATAATAAAGCTGAAGGTGGGTCTGTATTTCTTTCCTTCTTTCTGTCTTTCTGTTCCACTCGTAGCGCCAAAACTGTACGGTCGATTTTCATGAAATTTGGCACAAAATTAGTTTGTAGCATAAGGTTATGCACTACTCGAAAATTCTATTTCGTTCTTTTTCTATTCTAATTCTTAGCGACAAATTCGATAAAATAGGGAAGAAATATTTCATACACATTTTCAAGTCTTATGTCATTCGAAAGCTTGAAATTTTCTGCTAAAAATTATGTCAGTTTGAAGTTTCTACGAGCATTAGATGAGCTGTAATAATCGTTCTTAGAATCCCGGGAATTCAAGGCTTACCTTCAGCAAAGCAAGTCAAAAGATTCTAAAATAGTTGAGCTCGAGGATAAAATTTGTTTGAAAATAGAGATAAAACATTATTTTATCAACGGAAATGAACTTTTCATGTTGTTACCATGGTTACGTCTTCATACATTTTTTTGTTTCGTTCTTTTTCCAGCGTTGCCAGACGAAGTATTTTTGCTGCTACGGTAGTATTTTTTCAGCCCAAATAACGAGCGTAGTATTTTTCTAGCAACCCTGTTTCTAATGTACTTTAATGACTCAATTAAAATATTTGGCGGAATTTTCTTTTTTTTTTTCTATTTTTTTAGAGGAGGCGTAGTATTTTCAGTTTCAATTCTCGGGCAACCCTGTCTTTTTGCCTTTATAATTTTCAAAATGTATTTGTTTTCGTAGCAATCTAAACTCCTAGCCTTATTAAAATGATTTACGGTGAAAATGTGCTTTGGGACCCTGCTTGGCGCATTTTCAAAAAGTGACTAATTAGTGCGTTTTTGCTGATTGTCGCGCGGAGTTCAAAGCTCCGAGAAAAACTACGCAACATAGCCAGGGTTACCACGCTTGGCGCGCCTATCTCCCGTTTAACGAGAAAGGGGTACAAATTGCGATATTGCAAAGTTCTTTTTAAAGTGTTTCATTTCGGAAAATGTACTGTTTTGTTTTTAAAGCTAGAAAAGAAAATTTTGGTAAGATTTCTGTTGGTTTCTGTAAGCAACAAAATTGTTCTTATTTTCTCTTTTGGCTTATTTTTATATCATACTTTTAAGGAATTATAGTTAAATTGTAACTGAAATAGAATATTCTTTCTGCTATATCAATTATTTAACAAATGAACTTTTAATTTTATACCACAGGCAAAGCCGTGCGGGTACCGCTAGTATGCATATAAAACACAATGTTCGTATTTGTAAAGGGCGACTTTTTAATCTTGGCGGTTAATCACATTATTTTTAATGGCGTCAGTTTTTAGTGTTATGTTGCTCAATTGCGGTTTTAGTTCACATGCGGTTATTTGCAGTGAGAATGCAGTATATTATAAATGCTTTTGCATACTTCAATTTAAGCAGCGAACTCTTCATAGGCCAAAAATGACACGCGGTATTAAAATTACCAGACTCGTAATGGGATTATTATAGGGACAAATTGAATTGTTATCCGAATGAGCTATTAGAATCACTTTAGCTTCGATTAGTTAGCGGAAATATATATATTCGAACGCCTGTAGTTAAGGCCCTGTGAGCGCGGGTTAACTGATGCACTAATTTGAAAACACTACAATATTATAACGGAGATTCATTTCAACTAAAGGAAAAAAATACATTATCCTCACAAATATTTAAACATCCACTTTAAAAAACATTTTTCTTTTGAAGGGTAGAACTTTTGATAACTTCTACGCAGGATATTTGTTTAAAAATTGTTACTTTGTCTAAACAAAAAACTTTCTAACTTTTCTTGGTCATTTTTTGTAAAATTTCGAACTATAATAATAAGTAAAAAAAACTTTGAATATCCTAAATGGCATAAATTTTATACTGGGAAATTGATTTTATTTTGCGAACTGGTTCAGCAATATTGATGAGGAAAATAGGTTGATGGGAATTCAGTTGGGTTATTCTGCTTCCCTTAAACAGAAATTCATAGTAACCTTTTTTAACCTTGCACCAGAAAATCGATTCAGCAATATATATCCAAGTGTACAGTTTGTCGCAAGCAGAAGGGAAACATTTCATCTAATTTACCCACAATTAGGGATTGGGCTACCCTGTAATCTAGTTTTCGCGCTGCATATTATCTGTCTGGCATTAATTCTCCCTGCTCAACCTTTTCCGAACTATTATTGTGTTATATCATTTATTATTTTTTATGTTCATTTTCAATTTTCATTTTAATTTCCATCGACATCTAGTTTTCAGTTTTGAAAAGTCAAAATGGAACAATGTACATGTTACATTTTCTGTTTGTCCCATATGCACTCCTTTTCCCTTAAATTAGGACTTTCGTCATTCGAAAAATAAATAATATGATTCAAATCTTATCTTAGCTTTGAAATAGGAGTACATACATACACGAATGGGAATACATAATTCTGTCAGTCTCTTTTCTTTATAATACTTCTTAATATTTAAGTATAAGACCTGAGCATAAGAAAAGGAATAATTTAAAGAATTTAAATTATCTCTGAGCAGAGAAGTCAAAAACTAATTTCACCCCTTAAATCAACACAAAGACAGTAGTAATAACTCTTTATTCATTATATCTTAATTCATTTTTACCAAAAAATAAAATGCAAAAGCATACTTATTACTGATAATAAAAATTGCTATACATTGAGAAAATATCTTTCACGTCGCAGCAAATTTCTAAGAGCACTTTTCAACTTGTGAAAAACTTTTGGCCCGAGGATATAAGTACGAAAGAAAAACGATAGCACATTAAGGTGCGATCATATTTTCGAGAGATGGAAGGTGGTTATAATCTCTTTCTGATGCATTACCTGAAGCTGTGTTTGGCTTGCAGTTTTTGAGGGACAGCAGGAGGCTGTTTGTTGGAAAATAAATGAGGTGTTATTATGCTTCATTTATTTTTCAACTATCAACCTCCATTTTTCAAGTAGCAATTTATATTTTACCTGAAGCTGACAAAGATTCATAAAATCTTTTTTTATGCATTTTTTTATTATGGGTGTAAATATTGTTACACAAGTTATTTCTGGAGTTTGAATAAAAGTTACAGTTGAAAGAACGGAAATTGCGATCTTCAAATACAATGCAAGTTTTGGCAAAGCAACTTTTCAGATATATATTTTCTTTGTTTTCATTGTCTAATTTGCATCTCAAGTTTGATTATAAATATTTGCAGAGCTAAAAATTTTACGATCATATATTAAAAATGTTCATTCACTCCTTTCAACGTCGTTTTAAAAATGAAGTTCAATAAAATATTTAGAATAATATCATCAAAACAAGGATAAAGTAATTATATTCTTATTAAAGATTTTTAAATATGCTTAAGTAATATATTGACTTTATTTAAACTACTAAAAGTTGTTCTTACCATTGAAAAGTATTTTTTCACATACTCATATCTGTTAAACATACACCCTTCATACCAATTCTAAGTGCTCGTGATAACGTAATATTGAGGATATATGGCATACCATAACTGTAACGTACTTGAGGCATTAATTACAACGCTTCTGTACTGCATATGAATGGAACGCAAGTGTAAATATTGGAAAGCAATTCAATGCTGTTACCGCAACGACAACACATTCAACCTTGATGCATATATCGATTCACAAACGTTTACGTCCCAGTTGCATGATTCTTGATAAGATGTAAAGCTCAATGTAGATATTGGATAGAAGCTGGTTAAGCATGCCATGCAGCAAAATTTTAACTACAGCTATATTAATGCAGTAATTTTGATACATGTAGTGGCGAAAAAGTTATGTATGTTTTCAGAAATTTTCGATCTAATTTACATCTAAGGTGAAAGTTTTTGAAAAGCAATGTTCGTTGATAGAATAACTATTCTACATTCAAATCTGTGTTTAAGGACATTAAAATTAGTATTTTTTAATTGAATTTTTGATATTTTGAGTTTTTAAAGCAGAGTAGTTACCGCCCGTTAAGTAAGTCAGTTCTAAGGCAGAAATATGCAATACACTGCCAACTCAGTTTTTCCGTAGAAGGACTGAAGTTTTGTGCTCGTTAGAACTCGAAAAGGCTCTGCCTTAAAATATCCGAGTTTTAAAGTACCAATGTGTGGTCTCTCGCTGATGTTTTTATTTCACATTAGCTGCCAGTTTATTTTTCGCTCTCTTTGCTTCTATAAGAGGATTTCTGCCTCCAGCTCGGTTATTTCCTATTCTAGGCCGATGAGTGCTAACAAGCACGAATCTGCAGTCCTTGGATGAAATAACCGAGTAGGCGGTGTATTGCACATTAAGCCCTTGCTTTGAAAAAAAAAAGTGAGGAGTATTTATTAAAGTTGCTTTTATATACAATGACTCTTGATTGAAAAATAGTTTTTGTACTAGTAAAAGTTACTTCTGCTGAACTATTTACTCTTTATAGATGCGCTTGATAGGTTTACTTTTAAATCGGTTAAAAGTCTGCATCAGAGTGAAGACTGTAGCCAGTATGTAATTTTTAAATTTATAATCCAATCACGTATTGTACAAGACATCTTTTAAAAAGTGTTTATGTACTTTGGTTTTTGGTTTTTTAAATAATAAAATGTCGTTTTCTGAAACAATTTTACTTTAAAGATTGTTTGTCATGAAAATTCTTAAAAACAATACTCCAGTTATAAATATACATATAAGCATTTCTCGTAAACAAAATAGTTTAACTGTAATGGGTCTGAGAGTTTTTTATCAAATTTTTTGCATGAAATATAGGGGATTTTCTGAAGTTCAAAAATTTGCTTTACAAAAAATTAGCTATAGGTGGAATTTAAGGGACCACATTTTCGAAGTGAGGACTCAATCACATTGTGATGACAAATTCGTCAATAAATATACAACTCATTTGAACTTTCATCAAAACTTTTAATTAGATAAATTATTACAATTATTATTGCTTTTTTTTAAATTTAGAAATTCTTATCATTTTATTTCTAATAATTTTTATAACATTACTGTAAAATATTATAAGACTAGCGTTACTCGCCACGGCTTCGCCCGTGGTAAAATTTAAAGGATTTTCGCTGCTATCGCTGTATTCATAATTAACGAATTTCAAAAATAAGTACAGCAAATATAATGTTAAATTTAGGTGTAATGTTACCACTGTTTATTAGAAAAATCAAAGACATTTGCCTTGGATTTGTGCGCCAGTTTTCTGGCAATAAACTTTTTCAGTGGTTTGAAGCTGAGTTAAAAATTGATATTTCTTGACAGTTAAACTATGTTAATACTACTTGATAGCAGTAGTTTACATAAACTCTTCATGAATTTGGCATAGCGTTAAATCCACGGCTGAACATTTGAGATCAAGTCATGACTTGAACAATGGTGAGTCATGGAAATTTCATGGAACACTGTTTGTACTTGTTTGTTCGTATGTGGTTCTTTTAACTTTCAATGAGTTTAGCATATCTGCTTGGCAGCAGCAGAATACTTATATGAGGCTTTTAAATTGGAGTATTACTGGAAAAAATCCGTACGCTGTGACATGTAGATGAGCATTTTCATAACTGTTGAAACAATATGACATTTTCTTGTACGTTGGTTAGCGATATGTATCGCTTGAGCGACACATCTTGACAGAAACATAATTAAAAAAAGTTGGTTCTCTATTTAACCACTCTCAAGGGACGAAAAAAATTGCCCTTAAGTAGAAAATATGTTTTAATAGAAATTTTGAAAAACTTTACAGTGGAATGTCTGGGACCAAGTCTTTAAATAGAGATAGTCGTTAAATAAAGCATTGTTAAACACAGAACCAGCTGTACAGCTAAATGGTGCAAAATAATTGTGATTAAAAACTGCTGGAATAATGATTTTTAATTAAAAAAAAATAAGTGGAGTTATTGACGTGCAGAATAAGTACACTAACTGCATTTTCACAAATTAAACATAAGTAGATATGAGTAAAAATTAAAGTCAGAGAACAACAACAAATGAGTGGCAAAATGTTTTAAAAAATAAATTTTATTGAATGACCACCCTGACCTGAATTAAAATGGTTTTGGGAGCAAGACTCTTCACAATAACTATTTTAGAGAATTGAAACAGTCAAAAATTACTATTTCTTGATATGTACACAAAGTTAAGATGGCTTCGTAGCTCTAGATTCTAAGGAGTTTCTGTAAGCTCCTGATGATTATTTGAAAATAGTTTCCTTTTGTCAGAGCAATTCTTGACTTGAATCATGCAAATCCATAAACACAAAAATAACAGATTTGTACTTGTCAATTGCATTTCTTTACTCTATCAGGGGGTTTTGCACATCTGATGTGCAGCTGCGGGATATGTAATGAGACTCATTAGTTAAGAATATAGCATGACAAAATCTAAAAGTTGTGAAATTGAAGATGAGAATTGTCATAAGTTTAAAGATTAAAAGTTATTTTTTTCTTTTTTTGCAAAATGGTTAAAATTCATCTTAATGTTGCAAAGGAATTTGAATTAAAACCAGCAGGGGAAAACATTTTTGAATAAAGAAACTTATGTGAAGCTGTCAGTCTGCAAAAGATTCACTGCAAATACTTCACTTGATTGCAATACTTCATTTGCAAATTAAACACCAGTAGTATGAGAAAAGTTTAAAGACAAAAAACAATGACAGATAAGTAGTGCAAGAGAAATATTTTCCAATAAAGAAAAGTATGTGGATCTATTGGCAGTCAAAAGAATGATGTTTACTTCATTTACACAAATTAAATGTGGATGTAAGCAAACTCAAAGTACAGACAACAGTGACAGGTTTTTAGCCCCCCCCCCCCTTCCCTGTTGTTAAATGGATTTGGGTGAAAGATTTTTCCCAAAGCTCTTCTAATCCGCTGAAGCAGTGTCGAAAATTGCTTTTTTTTTTATAAATGCAAACTTTGCACACATTTCATGCCCCCCCCCCCCTCTCTGTATGAAAATGGATTTTGGAGCAAGATTTTTGGTAAAAACTACGGTTGGCTGGAACAGAGTCAACAATTGATCTTTCTTGAAATGCAAACAAAGTCATTACTGATTCATGTACTTTCCTTTAACTGGAGATGAAAATAGTGAATAGTTCCATCAGCAACTGATTATTTGTGAGTAGCGACCTTTGGTTAAGCAATTCTTGATTTCAATGATTTTGAACCATGGAGATAAAAAAAACACCCATTTGTACTTGTCGATTCTTATGTGTTTCTTCAAACTTTCAGTGGGTTTAGCATATCTACTGGGCAGCACCAGAATACTTGACAGGCTTTTTTGGTAGGAGTATTACATAACACAAAATCCATAAGTTTGGCACAAAAAGGCGATTTCTTAGACACAATTTGGTTTTCAAATGGAGTGGGAGGGGATATAAACACATCTTGGCAGAAATATAATTGGAAAAATTTTTCTTTACATTACAAAAAAGTGGGAGACAAAACCTGCAAGGGAAAATAAATTTGAACAAAGAAAGTTAACAAAAGCTATTGATATCCAACAGTATACTTACCGCAGCTGCGCAAATTAAGCATCAGTACAAAGGAGCAAATAAGATAGTCAGATAACAAACAGGTAAGTGGCGAGATGCTTCAAAAAAAAAAAAAAAACTTATAATTGCTTGACTCTTTGCCCTTTCCCACTTTTATGTGTTAAAGTGGATTTCGGAGCAAGATTTTTTGAAAAAACTCATGTAGTGTGTCAGAGCAGAGTCAAAAATTGATATTTCTTGAACTGTAGACGTAGTTACTACGGTTTTGTAGCTGTAAATTCTAGCGAGTTTCTGTAAACTCGTGCTGGATTTGGCTAATAGTTAGCTCAGCAGCTGATTTTTTGAGAGTAGCGATTTTTGGTTAAGCAATTCTTGATTTCAATGTTTCTGAGCTATGGAGATAAAAATAACACCCATTTGTACTTGTCGATTCTTATGTGTTTCTTCAAACTTTCAGTGGGTTTAGCATATCTGCTGGGCAGCACCAGAATACTTGACTGAGACTGTTTGGTAGGAGTATTACATGATACAAAATCCATAAGTTTGTGCCACAAAAGGCGATTACTCAGTTTTTTTAGAAAGTATGATATTTTCTTCGAAAATTGTTTTCGACATGTAATGGCTTCAGAAAATTAACACATCTCGGCAGAAATAAAATTTGAAAATTGATTTAATTGTTGGAGAGTTTGGAACAAAATCTGCAGGGGAAAATGTTTTTCAACAAAGAAAATTAAGTGGAGCTATTGACGTCCAAAAGAAGTAAACTAAATTCAGTTTCACAAACTAAACATTAGTTAGTATATTATAAGCAAAAATGAAAATGGCAGAACAATGTCAATTAAGTGTCGAGATGTTGAAAAAAAACAAACTTAATTTCAATTTCCCGCTCCCCCTTCCGTACTAAAATTGTTTTTCGGAGTGAAAGATTTTTGCCAAAACTCTTGTAGTGGGTTGGAGCAGAGTCAAAAGATGGATATTTCATGAAATTTAAACAAATTTAAAATGCTTCGTACCCGTAGATTCTTGCAAATTCTGTCAGCAGCTGAATAATTAAGAACATGGGCTTTTAGTTAAGCAATTTCTGATTAGAATGACTCTGGATAGTGGAGACTAAAATAACACTAATTTGTACATGTGTATGCTCATGCCTTCATCAAACATTCCATGGGTTTCGCATATTCGCTGGGCAACAGCAAAATACTTGAAAAACACTTTTTAGTTGCATCATTAGATAACACAATTTGGTTTTTAAATTGAGGGGGAGATATAAATCTTGGCAGAAATATAACTGGAAAAATTTGTTTTACATTACAAAAAAGTCGGGGACAAAAACTTCAAGGGAAAATAATTTTAAACAAAGAAAGTTCACAAAAGCTATTGATATCCAAAAGTATACTTACCGCAGTTGCGCAAATTAAGCATCAGTAAAAAAAAAGCAAATAAGATAGTCAGATAACAAACAGGTGAGTGGCGAGATGGTTCAAAAAAAAAAAAAAACATCTAATTGCTTGACTCTTCGCCTTTTCCCACTTTTATGTGTTAAAGTGGATTTCGGAGCAAGATTTTCTGGCCATATCATAACCTTAAAATACACAGATGGCGAGAAAACCTTTCCCCAGTGTACCAAATGCCACCAGCACCGAGCTTCCCCCAAACACATTTTGGACTGTCTCGGAATTTCCAGAGAGGATATTTACTCGTCTCCTCTGCTGGTTGCGGACTTCCTCAGGGTCAATGGTTTATTTGAGCTGGTCTGACTACGTCAGACCAGTTGGCAGATAAGAAGAAGAAGTAGGAGTATTACATGACACAAAATCAATAAGTTTGTGCCACAAAAATGCGATTTTTCATAATTTTTCAGAAAGTATGATATTTCTTTCAACAATTGTTTCAGACATGTTTACAGTTTAAAATATAGACACATCTTGGCATTGAAAATTGATTTTAATGATGCAAGAGAGCTTGGAATGATAGCTGCAGGGGAAAATGTTTTTCAATAAAGAAAACTGAGTGGAGCTACTGACGTCCAAAAGAAGAATACTTATTATGTATGTTGAACAAATTAAACATCAGTAGATATAAGCAAAATTCAGTGTCAGAACAGCTACAGGAAAGCGGCGATACATTATAAAAATATGACTGTACTTTTCTGAATAAGATTGTAGGATATTTTCTCCTGAAATGTTTTTTGTCCATGCGTAGATTTAGCGACATATCTTGACAGAAACATAACTTGAATATTGATCTTAATGTAGCAAAATAACTTTGTTTTAAAATTGCAATTTACAGTCAGAGAAGCATAGGTAAGTGGCAAAACAAATAAAAAAACAAACTTAACATTATGACCTCCCTCCAATTTTAAAAATTAATTTCGATGAGAGTTTTTTTGCAATATCTTTTTTTTAGTGGGTAGAAGCCGAGTTGAAATTAAATGTTTTCTAATTTTTGGAAATGTTAAAGGAATGAACACTGCTTCATAGTCTTAGTTAAAACCTGTTAGGCAAAATGTTAATAAATAAATACACAAAAGAAGAAATTTAAATGCTTTAGATTCTTATGCTTGAAGGGCCTCAGGTTAAACGACATTAACTGTCTTCCCTCCAGGAGCAAAAATATACAGATTATTTTTACTTCCCACTCTTGAGCAGCCAACGTACAACTGTCCATGTGAAAAACATGGACTTTCCAGATCGAGACCTACTACTTTTAAAGATTGCCCTTGGGATTTATTAATGCTGATGGCAAAACTTAAACGAATAGGAAATTGCAATTGTTTGAATTCAAAAGGAACATCAGATGGAATAATTGGAATTCGAGGAATAAAACTTCCTTTCCTTTCGCACATCCAGTAATAATAGTGGCTTCAATGATATTCTGTGACATTTTTTTAACAGTAAGTCTTGTACCATTACAGAGTGAAGAAGGATCTAAATTTCTTAGTAGCATAATTGGTGCTCCAACTTTTAATTCCAAAATGTGAGATGGAACTCCTGAAATTTCTAAAGAATTTAAAAACTCTGTTGGGTAATTAACTGCTTCATCAATGTTACAAACTGTGTCAACTGATTTGTAGATTTGAGAAGAACCAGGTAATCGAGATAGCAGCTGCTTATTTGTAACATCGACAGCATCATTTTTTGGAGCAAGAATAGCTCTTTGACACAACCAGTTCTCTTCCATATAATGCCTTACTATGTTTGGAAACACAGCTCCCAAAAGATCCTGTCGTGAGGCAACAGCAGTTCCAATTCTATCAAGAGAAATAATTCCACCTTGATTTTCTGCCTCCAAGGCTTCATTTCCAAGTTGAAGTAAATCATCAGCAAATGACTGCGCATTAGAATTCCCTGTTAAATAAACTCTCATATGTGTTTTCAATTTTAATCTTTTAATTCCATTCCAAATGTAAGAAGATTTAATACATGCATGCATTTCATCAGCTCTTGTTCCACGCTGAATAACTGGTAGAGTTTGGCGAAAATCACCAGCCAGTAATAAAGTTATACCACCCATAATGCTATTATTGCAACGAAAGTCTTGTAGTGTACGATCAAGAGCTTCAAATGCAAACTTACGTGACATGGTGCATTCATCCCAAACTATAAGACTGCACTGAAAAGCATGCGTGCCATTAAATACAGTATTTCCTGCTAACTATAGCAGATATGCCACCAATTACATCAGATGTGCTATGGACTGCGGCAGATGTGCCTCCAATCGTAAGCAATCGCGTTGTTTGCCGAGCATTTATTTCGCCATTCACTATATTAACTGTAGCATTAAGTGTAGTGGGGGTACTAACCACAGCAGGTATGCTATTAATTACATCAGAAGTGCTAGCGACTGTAGCAGTGCCACCAATCTGGAGTAATCGTGTTGTTTGACATGTAATTCTTTTATGCTCAAGTCTTATTTCTTTCTGTAAGGATGTTTCTTGGTTAATTCTTTGCTGCCAAAGTTCTCGTTGATGTAAATTACGACTACGCAAACATCGCCTCCCTTTAGGTAGAGGAGGCATTTCTCATGCAACTGATAGGAACTTAGTAGCAAAAGCAAACATTTTGTAACTTTTGAAACATTTAATTTAAACAACTTTGTTAAATAGATGCAATTAAGGGCTATGTATGTATGAAATTAGGAGCAAAAAGAACATACCATGAGAAATAATGCAATGCGTGGCATAGTAGAAATTTCAAAAAGTAAATATTTTCATGTGTGATAAATGTATGTAAACCACCACAAAAGAATTTTAGAAAGTAAATTGAAAATTTTGAAAGAAAAACCCTGGAGGAAAATTGATAAACATTGTTATCAACTACTTACCAAATACTGGAAAACGTACTAATACTATAGTGCTAATACGAATTGAAGAATTTTTGTAAATAAATAATCCGCCAAATTAAGTAAAAGAGAAGAAAAGTTATTGCCCCAAAAATAAAGTAAATGTCAGGAAATTAAAAAAAGTAATCCAGCAAAAGAAGAAAATAAATCAGAGCGGAATGAACGAAATAAAGCGAATGACACTTTGAAAACTGTAAATAAACGCACATGGCACATGCCAGAAGTTGGCAATTGATTTCACTTCAATCACAAAGAAAACCCTTTTGGAGTGCAAAAGAAAAAGGAGCGATACGTTGTGAATATAAGTTTTAAATAAATTTTTAAAAAATCTAGGGCGAATTTAAAAATTTCGGCTACGTCTTGCACATCATCAGTGTGTGGAATAATTTTGTACCAATTTTCATAATCGTACGTTGCGTAAATTTTCCAGGAGAGCGTTTGACCCGAACCCGTGACGTCATCAAACTTTGATTTTATATATATAGATTAATCACTGTGTGTGTGTTTGTGTAATGCGCGTTGTTTAATAATACTATGAGTTGACAAATCGTTAACAAGCTAAAGTTTAAAATAGATTTCAGGTAAATTATTAAACTCGAAGTAAACATGTATCAGTCAAAATAAAAATTAAACATCCAGGTTGCATTGTCAAAGTTACAATTTATAAAATATCTCTTTTTAGGCACAAAAAAGAAACTTTCCCACCTCACATAAACCTCGGTGAAGGTTTTTAAGAATAATAAATTAATCCATGTCAAAATATCTGTTTAAAATAAAAATTGATAATACGCCCGCCTTGAGTTAATCATTTTCCGTCATTTTTCATGCTCTATATGTCTTATCTGTGTATACTGCTTTGAGGTATATACACTTAAACCATAGAACAAGATTATTTCTGACAAATTTTAGAATGTTCCAATCAATCACATAAGAAGAGCCATTTATCTTGACAAAACTTTTTTAAATCTTGTTTTAAGTAAAGTCATGAATTGAACCCGATTTTTTTTCAGTTGAGAGATAAATATTAAATAACGTAATGTTTGGAAAATGTTGATTTTTAATTATAAAGTTCCCCTTTTTTTAAATGAAAGAAATCGGGTATTCTTTGGGGGTTGAGATACACGTTTCACACATTTCTTAGTTCTTAACTTGGTTTACTGATCGTATTCATAAAACATGCAATGAAAGCAGCAATTTGTGTAATACTAGTGATCTGTAATGCGTTTTGAAAAAAAAGCATTAAAAAAATACTACGTACAAAAATTACTTTTTGTGAAGTTATTTTATAGAAAAAAATTCGTGATTTAGAACGATTTGAAAAATACTGCGTTTAGTATACTACAATATAATTATTTTTCTTAACAAAAATTAATCAATTATTGCTTGTTTTTTTGAAAGTGAAAATTTTAGTTGTAATCTAGAGAAACAAAAAGTCTCAATAAAATCGCTTTACATAAGACAATTTTAATGGATTTTTGTGACATTATTTAACCTCTTAGCTATTTTATGTCATTCCAACTTTGGATAAGTAATTTTTCAACACATTTTGTGCGGTCTTCAATTTGAATTTTTATTTTTAATGAATTATGACTTGTTGTGTTCTTGATTTTTCTGGCGCATAAGTCATTCTGTTTTTTATGCTTGTTCAAAATGAAATCAAGCCGAAAGTAAACATATACCACTAACACATTTCTAAAAAAATAATAATTCTTGGGAAATAATAATAATAATAAGGGCTTTGAAGTTGAGAATTTTTCAAACGTCGGTCCGTGAGTGTGCTGGTTAATTAATATGTCTATCGCCTATTACTACCAACAGTTTTGAGTAAAAAATCGAATTCGAGAGAATGGGTCTGCTCTCATTATCATGCGTTATATTTATAATCAAAATGTGACTAATATTTTAATATTTCTGTCACATATGCACGATAAAGAAAACATGGAGTTTAGTGAAAAAATATATACAAATATTTTTTTAGTAAGTTTCAAATTTGTAAAGGAAAAACAGTCAAATTTTAGCGACTTTTACCTAATCATGATATTTAATGTACGTTTTGTGTGTTTCGTACTAAATACATACATTTTCACTTTTGCAACTTACTAGCCCATTAACTAATTACCGTAGAAGGAACAATAGAGATCACACAATAATAAAAAAAAAACAAAAAAAAAAAAAAAACATTTTTTTCCATGAAGCAAAATTGCATGGTATAGATTATGCAATCAGTGTTCACTTATCAATGGTCAACTGCAATTTTTAGAAAATTATTTTATCTACATCATGTGCCTCAATAGCAATGGTGAATTATATGTCTTTCAACTAGATTTATTTTTTTATTAAAAAAAAGAAGCTCGCGGAAACTTTTACCGTGACCGTTACCGACACATCTTTCTATAAGTATATATATATATAGATTATTAGGCACATGGAATATAGATACACATGCATGTTGGCATTTTTTAAGCGAAAAAATAACACTGACGATAAAAAAAAAGACACGTAATTGTTCAAGTTTTTACTTCGGTCGGCACTACTGGAGTGTCACTTTTTCTTTTTTTTTTAATAGATTGAATGGTTTGTTTCAAGGACTAGTGCAACATATAACCATGAAAATATTGGGGTATTTTAAAAAACTCATTTTTTCATTTTTTTTTAAATGATTTTTTTTCTTCCTAACTTTGTACATGAGTTGTAGCCTTCAGCTGCCATTAAAGATATAAAATATTTATTTTAGTTAAAATAAATAAATTTAATTATATTATTTATATTTTTCAAAAAGTTCTTATTTAATAATGAACTTATCATTTAAAGGACCAGCAACAAATTCGTAGGTCCAGTTTCCATCTTTGCACAACCAGATGAGTTCTAAATAATAGTTTCGAAAAAGTAAATAATGAGCCAAACTTATAAATGCATGCTATGAGCTACATAAATCTCCATAAAATAATGTTTTTACTCAGCACTCACATAGAAGACTTCTAATTTCCGGCCTAAAAACTTTAATAGAAATATTTTTGACTTTCTGTACATATCATTTTTTTTTTCAAGAATTTTATGCGTTTTTCTGTGTAAAATATTTTCCTGTTTATGCACGTTTCCCAGCGGACGCTTAGTCGTTCGTTTGTTTTTCTTTACCTCCCAATTACCACATCTCGTTAACCCTCATCAGGGTAGGTACGGTGGTGACTACTGGGGTTTAAATAAATAAATAAATGCTACAAGCTGTGAAATCTCATTTGGTATCTAAAATCAGCACGAGAAATTCAACTAACATGATCTAAAAGTTGAATCTGAGCTGAAAGCTACAAAATGGAGCGGACTCTAGAAAAAAAAATATTCTAATGATTACCTAACAATTTTTAATGAAAAAACGTTTGCAGAGCTATCTTAAATAGTTAATTTTTAAAGATAGTAAGCAAAGCTCGTTGAGCTTGGTAAAGTAAAAGCTTAGAATAATGTTTATTGGATTAATACAAAAAGAATATCCGTAGGCACTGAAGGCGTTATTTTGGATTTAAGCAAAGGAAATTTAAGACACTATACCTACGACAAGAAATATTGCGAAGAGGACTTACGACGTATCTTTGAAAAGGAGATTCGAATTTTCTCAAAAATAAAAGCTAAATCGTGCAGAACCGAAAAGCAGATAAAAGAAACAACACAAAGGGGAATGCACATGGACTAGAACAATCTGAAAGATAAATGTTTCTTTTTGTGATGTTCTTGGGAAAGACGTTATCTCAGTCTTCATAAAAGCCTAGCAATGTAAAAAGGTATATCTTGGATGGAACTAGAGCAATATTTTGTGCCATCGCAAAAATGATAAATACATTTAGAAAGTTTCCAGAAGAAAATTTGAAGGTTTGGGTAAGGTGGATATAAATGAAACAAACATCATTCAAATATTCTTTCTTAATGAATTTAAAAAAATGTATGTGCACTAATGCTCATTTGCGTACTGTTTTGTATGTATACTGTTAACTTTTAGTTACATGAAGAGAATATTGTAATGCGACAAAAATGAGGGGAAGAACTCAGAAAAATAGTTGAAAAGAGTCTTGGATCAGCCCACAAGTATATTGAAAGATATTGAAATCACATTATTTAACACTACAATTGGCCTACAATTAGCAAATATCTGGATTGTTAATTAAAAAAAAATACAGAAAATTATTATTTGTTTCCTTTGATTTTATCTGCGATTGAAATTTCTGATTGCAATTTATTTAAAAGTGATTCCTTTATGAACCTGTTTTTAGCATTTTAAACGGCTTACACACAAATAGATTATGCATTTGTTGATCATGATTGGCGCAACGAAAAAGGCAAAAATTATATTTTCAATAAATTTTCATTTGTTTTTCAATTTTTTAACTACTGTGTGTGTGAGTGCATTCATACTTCTGAGCAGTTTGTAGCTAAATTATATTTCACGTTTTGGTGCATTTAAAAAAATATTTTTAGAGTTTATTTTGAGTATAAAAGTAATGTAATCTTTAAAAAGCACATAAACATACTAGAGCTCATGTATTAGTACGTTAACCAATGAATATTTTAACACCAAACTTTGACATTTTCCGTATTAAAATCTAAGAAAGAGCCCATATTTCACTTTTCCATTCCATCAGACTCATTCATCTACAAAAGCCCATTAAATTGAAATAAAATTTTCCGCAAGCAAACTCATAAAAGGTTCATAAGTGAATATAAAGGGGAAATATATTTTTATTAACTCTGCCCGCCAAAGTATTGAATTTGGCAGGTTCGAATTTTCTTCGAGAAAATATTTCAATATACATTTAGAACAGTCATAAATATTTAATACGGGAAACTGCGTGCAGAGTTAAAGCTCGGAAGAAAATGGGATTTCTTCAGAAAAATCAGAGAAATTCGTTGAAATAAATAGCTTATACGGGAAAGGCTTTTTCCTTTTATGAAAAAACAAGCAAATTATTTCATTTAAGCTCTCTTTGAATAACATTTTTTGTAGAATGTCTAAATTGCTTACTTATTGTGTCGAAAATAGTGCAAAAGCAACTCATTGATGTACCATTCTTCTTTAGAAAACTGCAGCTAAATGTAAAATATACCCACCTTATATTAATGTACTGACAATGATGTCCAATAGCAATATACTATGTTCAAAAACTTTAACACGTTAGTTTATTTATTTCTCTTTTCTGAATCTATCAGCCTTAAAATTTTAGCTTAGACTAGAAGTATATAAAACATTCTTTGGAAAAATTTTGTGCTGTTTTTTCATTTGACATTGTTTCGTATTTGTTTAATATTTTATTATTATCATTATTATTACTCCTGTTACATTGCTATTACTATTGCTATTGTTATTGGTTTTAGTATTGTTATTATTATTATTATTATTATTATTAATATTATTTTAAGAATTCATTTACTTAATATATTTTCTTTTTGGTTTGTAAATATCTAAAGGAAACATTAAATTAAAAATGAAAAAGCTATAAAACAAGACTTTTAACTTTTATCTTACATCTTTTAACTTTTTTCTTGTTAGTTTACTGTACCCATTTGTAATCAGAAATTCCACTCTAAATATTATGTTTTCTTTCAATGCTTAGCTCCTTGAGCTTCATGTAATATCAAAGCATCGTGACATTACATAAATAATTCAAGCTCTCACTGACTTTTAATGCTGCACACTTTAAAAATAATAATTAAAAGAAAAAAACAAAACGTTCATGGAAAATAATAGGCAGCTAATGTGCTCCATTTCAGCCAGTAACATTTCTAGGAAAAAACAGGTAGGCATAAAAGTTTGTTATCTTTCTGAAATATTAAAAAAAAAACCTTCCCAATAAAAGCTTTTCAAGTTACGGCTCAGGTTAAAAAAAAAAAGTCAAATGTTTAACATTTCGGCACCATACAGTTTTACTCGGTATAGTCCTAGGGCAGTTTAGCGAATTTGCCCAAAGTTGTAGCAGCAATTTGGACACAGCTAAGACGCTTATTTACTTACAATGCTACAGTATCCAAAGTGTGCATAGTGCATGTGCCCATATTTGGGGCAAAGTCAATCTGGACAGGCCGTATTGGAGCTCAAGACGAATCACTGTACAAATGAGACGAATAAGAAAAATAACATCATACAATAAACGTTTCAGCTGTTGGTAAAAATGTTTCTAACAACAATGAGAAATACCGCATTTAAAAATGTGTATGAATTCAGGAAATGTTTTGCAAATGTACTTATTTTCACAGGGAATAGGTGGAAACACTCAAAGTTCCTGAACGCTACCCAAAAACGATTTGCAATGTTTTGGAAGTTTCTTACAGTATATGCTGCGGTACTTACAGTACTGACCTGTGGATCTGTCATCTTCCTAATCCCACTGTTGCACTGCTGTTTTTGATAAATGATCCGTAAAGAAAATATTTAAAAAATAAAAAATAGTAACAAAAACACGCACTCGCACACACATACTTCCACAAAACATGAGAATTTCTAGCTATATAGAATGGAAACTGAATACTGCAGCGAAAGAATGACCAGTAAAATTGAAAAAATATAAATAAATAAAAAGAAATCCAGAAGCAAGAAGAGGAAAAAAGTCCTTGGGGAAACTCCAGAAGTGCAATCTTCCGTTTCGGGATCAAGTGACAATCCAGTGCCATGTGCCATAGCATTTCCTTCCTTTATAAGTTAGAGTTACGTAATTAAAACCTTAAAGCAATTGTCTAAAATTTATTCGAAGAAAAATATAGAAAATTATAGCACCGGATGAATTTTGGAAAAGTGAACCGTGTGCGTTGTAAAAGATATTTATTGACTTAAAACTTAATCCCCCATATTTTCATACAGTGCTTAAAAATTATTAAACACGATTCAAAGTAGTTATTTGGTGGCAAAATAATAGTATTTAAACACATTTTTGAAAAAATACCTTTCAGAATAATGTCTAAATTATATCTACTTAATCTTACATAAACTTACTCCTTATGTATTTCTTTTCAAACCTTTTTATTTTACTTTTTTTTCCTGAGATCGAAAACTTTATCAACCAGATAATTTTACAGATTTTTTTTTTTGAGGGGTGAGTAACTGCTATTTATTTTCATTTTCAACCATAGTGCAAGCGTAGTTTCTTTCTCAGATTGGACCTGAAGCCATCCACAGGGTAGATGAACATAGACCCATGCTCATTCGGGTGGTGCAAGTCCTCGGTCTCCACCCCTCCTTATGGTTTCGTCAATGTCCTACACACACACGAGCCTGTTGAAATTCATGATTGATAAAAGCATGATTTGAATTCAAGATGTCAATATTCAAATCATTTTTTTTTTTTTTTCATTTTTAAATTATTTACGTTTTTTTTCTTTCTCCCTCTTTTTCTTCTTTCTTTCTTTTTTTTCTTTTTTTTTTGTAAGTTGCTTGCTTGCGCAACTTAGTACGGTGTTTAAGTAACTTACTTTGGATCAAACGCATAAAAACATCCCTAGGAATGGTGGAAAAATTTGGTTTTGCTGATTGGAAGTGGATTTGTGTGAAAACTGTTGATACAAATGATGGAAATGCAAAATATGATTTTTTGGTTAGCTTTACAACATACATGAAGGAATAAAACATAGTTGGAATGAAAAGTCATAGATGTGATGTAAAACCAAATATTACCAATGTTAACCAAGACTGATAAAAAGAAGAAATTTATCCGATAGTGTTACTATTGTTAAATCACACCTTTGTTTTACTGAAGGCTTCAATGGTTAACGTAATTGCCCTAAAGTACTAAGGATCACTATAGTGTTAAAGAAAAAAAGAAACAATTGCTACTTTATTGTCTACGTAGAAGGTTTAATGGATATTTGCAACAATTACTGCCATTTAAAGCTTTTAGATATCCAGATACCGAGTTGGCTGACTATTGGGATTCATCTAAAAATATTTATTAAAAACGTGGATATAAGCTGTGACTATAAGTTGGATATAAGTTGTGACTACTTGTCTTTGTAAGTCTGAATAGATTACTCTAACATTAAAATAACTTTGATTTTAATGTGTTAATTAAAACTAAGATACGACACCGAATAAGGTATTTGAGCCAATATTTTGAAAGTGCCAATTTGAAGTTGGAGTTTCCTGATTAAAGTTTTTTTTTTTTAATAATATTGAATTCTAAGTCTAAATTGGGTCTAAATTCCAGAAAATAAAAGGGGGGAGGTCAAGGAAGTTATTTACCCCCTCCTTAGATTACTCACTTTTAAGCCGTTACAGATCTGATGAGTGTTACAGATCTAATGTTAATATGAGCTACATATCTGAGTTTATGCTTTCCGTCTTCATTAACATCTCTAAAAATGATATCATTTCCTTGCATTTTTAACACAGAATTAAGATAATTATATTAATACATATACATAAGCTAAAAAATAAAATTTTATTATAAAAAAGAACTTCTTGGAAATAAAAATGAGCAATAAGGTTTTTAGATAAAATAAATTATGATATTACCAAATCCAAGCTAATAAAACATTTGTTTTGTTTTGAAAAAACACACAACTTCAACTTTTTCAACATACAACTCTGCTGCTTGCTTTTATTTAATTAGTTGCAGGAAATTTAATTTCTTGATTAGAAATTCAAATTTAGCATGCTAGTTATTATCCAGTTATTTAGCGAAGCTATGAGAAATTGAAGCACCAAGAAAATAAATAAATAAAATAATAATAATTAATTAACTTAATATCTGCAGTGTCATTTTTTCTTATTTTACTAACTTCTATTGTTAGGTCATACAAACCACAAATGAAGCAATTGTACTAAAACTCATTACTTTTCATTTTTTAAGAACAAAAATATTCAATATATGGCTAAAACCTACGGTTTTTGCTTTTTAATAAAGCTGAAAAGTAAGAGTTAGTTTGGTAACATATTCGCTGCTTTTCAATGTTACCGCTCTGACTGTTACCGATCTGACAAACTGACAAAGTTTTTTTTTTTATTTCCGAGTCGATCGCTCTAAACCAAAATCAAACACGTGGTTTTTTCACTTGTAGTAAAGGACTATACTTATATACAACATAACTTTTAAAATAATAATAACTGCGCATTTTAGCTCGTGTTACCGATCTGATGACTTAAATGACACACATTTTATAAATCACTTTAAAAAATCTTACCTGCAATTTTGATGCAGAAATGCAAATTTTTAATTACGATACGATAAAACATCACACCAGCTACTCAGTTTTACGTGGTATCGGTGCAGGAAATGATTTTGGGAGACTAAATATAGATCGGAAGTTATTGTTACCGCACTGACGCGGAACTGAGGGACACGCTTATTTCGCATTCCCTAGAAAATCAGAAATCGATTAAAACAAAAATGAAGTAAAATATTTAAAAAAGGGTAAAAATAAAATAGTTTTTTTTGCTGGTGCGTTTTTTTTTTCGGAAGTTAGAAAGTGCGCTTAAGCTGTTTGCATGCTAAGCTTTGCTACTGGGGACACGTTACCGATCTGATTTTTGATGTATAAAACAAATATTTTCTGAAGAAAAAAAAATCTGATATTATTAGATAAAATGAAAGCAAACCTTTCCTTCTTTCTGGGGAAAGTTTTTTTTTTTAAACTAGTTATTGAAATACAAGTGAAAATTCACTTGGGACTCAAATTGGCACTTTTCTAAATATTAGCTCATTTCTCAAGTATAAAAATCCAGCTAAAACTAAATGAAACCATGTTAAATAAACAGTTAATATTAGCTAACGAAACGTGTTTAATAAGTAGTATAAATTGTCATTTAAATTAACAATAACCATAAGTAAAATTGTGCTCATATCTAGTTCTCAAACTGTCACTAACTAAACATCGAAGTACAGTTACTTAAAAAAGAAACAACTATATATACAAGGTTATTTTTGTAAATAAGCTAAATCTTATAATCATCAAGGTGGAGGATATGCTAACAAAACCGGAAGTAAAAGACGGTAATCCAAATGTGTGAAATGTTTCGAAATTTTACAAAGAATTTCCATTAGCGGATGTATTTAATCTCCGGTCTCGTTAGATAAACATTTAAGGTAGATTATGTTTGAACGATAAGTATCATTTTCGAGGAAAGAAGCCCTTTAATTTTGTAGAAACAGCGTGAAAAAAAAGATATATTCGTTTTAAGATCAAGTGACAACTATTTCATGCTTAAAAGCAATTATTTCAAACATTTTGAATAAAATCGAGTAAGATGAAAAATAACGTACGCAAATATTTAATTTAATGCTTCATGAGTATTTTTTCTACTCTGTCAAGATGAAATTCTTAAATTTAACTGCTTTTTATAAAATGAATTTACCTATTTAAAAATAAACATTAGTTCTTATTTTTTCTATAAATGAAAACACTATTTAAAAACAGTTTAATCAAGCATTGACATTAGCTGGAGCAATCTTTTTCCATAAATGCAGTATAAGAAATGTGTACTCATTTGTTTTCTTTGTACTTTTGCTTTACCTAGTGAAGACTTAATGCGATCTCCCGATATAACACATGCATTCATGCGCACCACCATCAGGGAATGCGATCACCACAAGAAATTTGACCCCCATTCCTTCCATCAGATGGATGTACCTAGGATACTTTCAATACCAAAATGTATTAGGAATTTAATTGCTCCAAAAGCATCCAAAGCCACACCAGAATTTGGGGTAAGTTTTATGAACCGTATAATCATACGACATAATCTCAGCCGATTTTCTGCATCTTGAAAATCCACTGAATAGGGAAAAGTTCGAACTTGCGCATTTCAGTGCGAAAGGTCAACGCTGAACACTGCAAAAAATAATAAAAAATAAAGAAATAATTATTTTTTGAAATGTTTAATCCAAAATCATCAAAATGCTCTCCTTTATTACTACTTCCATATATTCAAACTAAAATAAAATTACGTACATTCCTATACATTAAAGGAAAAATTACAATGTTGAAAAGTACAAATTCGCAGGAATGCAACAGACACGTGTCTCGTCGAGACAAAGAACACGTTTTTTTTCAATGCAAAAAAAAAAAAAAAACATTGGGCTTATGTATACAAAAATATCCAACAAAATATTTTTTGTTACGTACTACGTAAAAGTTTTGCGTTTAATATACGATTTCAACCGTCCCATTCCAGTTTGTGTTCTCGCTGGTGTGCTACTTTTACTTTAGCTATCAGTCTGTTTAGCACTCTTAGCTTTTGTAAGATAGTTAGTGCCCCCAGCTCGGTTACTGCCTAATCCACTATTCTGAGTACTAATGATTACGAAACTGCAGTTTCTGGACGGCATAACCGAGCTGGTGGTATATTACATTTATCAAAAAATACTTCTGTAGCTACATGAGTAATTTTCTACCAATATTACAATTTAATGAATCAAGCTATGAAGTGTAGATAGACTAGTCAACGAATTGAATTTTATTTTTCGATTGTAGAAAATGTGATGCAAAAGTTATTTTGTCATCTAATAAAGCTTATTGTTTCCACAAGTTTGCATTATTGCAATTATTATGTACAAAATACCTTCACAGCATCCAGAAAAATTCCACAGTAAGATTAAGAAACGACATTTGTGCAATTTTTAAGAAATAAACGTGAATGGTGCAAATTCCTTAAGGCGAACTGAAAATGAAAATTTGCATAAAATAAGAAAAGAAATTATTTATTTTTAAGGAATTTCTCCAGAAATAGTCATAACAGTAGCTGATTAATTATATCTAATAAAAAAGTTATTATTTTCCATTAAGAGTCGACATTTTGAAAATGTGTGTTTACCTAACATTTCGATGCGTACCGTATACTGCGCATATACATATATTTCATAGGTGCACATCAATTTTTGAACATTCTTCATACTAAAATATAATAAGGAAATATTTTATCAGTTGCATTCAACTGCGAAAATCCATTAAAGTCAGGGACCTCATTTCAAGTTTTTCCAGGGGGGGGGGGCAAAAGGGTCCAAACTCAATGCAATTTCATCGGAAATCATCAAAACTTAAATCCCACTTATATGTAAATACATTGATTTCTCAAAGTCATGGGGGGGGGGGATTGACCCCCCTTCCCCCCCTTAATGACGGGCCTGATTAAAGTAAATTACAACGTGCCACAAGCGAATTTATAAAAGCCTTGCTAATGAAGAATCTAAAAGGAAAATATGTTTTTATAACTCAATTCGCCAAATTATTTAACTTCACAAAATTGGATTTTCTCTTTCCCTCTCTCAATGAAGTGGTATTTTAATGTATAGTTAGAGTTAGACGATTGATGCATTTATCACCCGCGTAAAACAATAGAAAGGAGAAAATGCGTGAAACAATATTTGCTTTTTAACAAGTACTATGATTTAACTAAAAAAATGAAAAAAAAAACCGACACAGATTGCCGCACTTTACTAGTCAGAAGGCATTCCAAATATTAAAATAGTCAATTGTTTTCGAAAGTAGATGGTAAACGCGGAAAATTTAAGAAAATTCTTACTGGTGAAGCTTGCTACTTGCAAGAGCCGAAAAAAGATGGAAAATTAAAAACCTTTTAAAATCCTTCAACTAAAATCAGTTACAAGTATTTTAATTGTTAAAGAATAAAAACTAGCAACATAAAAACATTTTAAATCTTTGAGTTTTCTTTCCTTCTCGGCCAACAATGTCATCGGTTTCCAATCGCGTGAAAAAAGACTTAGCTGCATTTGCAAAAAAAAGTTCTACTTTGAACTTTATACAACATGCAAGTTCCAAACATATTTTATCAGACGTAAAATATGTTTCTTTATTTTGGTACTTTTCTTTTAAATTGTTCGTTCGTTTTACATTTCAAAATCATGAAAAACATGTCAAAGGATTTGAATTAATGTATTCAATAATTAAAGTTATCTGAAGGCGCGACCTATCTCGGAACACGCGCGATCAACTCCCCTTTAAAAGCAAACCAATAAAAAAAAAAAGCAAACCAATAAAAGAAAATCAAAAAAAAAAAAAAATCGATCAATCCATTCAGGAGCTAGAGTGCCCCAGACATATTCACAATGCAAGATACCCCGTTGGTGGTTTAAAATAATATTTGGGGAAAATAGTGAAAACAGAATCTCCAAAATTAAACTATTGCTTTCATTAGTTATTTTAATGTTAGTTGTTTTTAGAGATGCTAATTGGTTTCGCATTTGTTACGGAACAAAACGCAGAAAATCACCATCACCTTCAAGCTTTCTTATGATGCATTTTAGGAGAGTAAAATAAATATAGATACGTACAAGATAGATGTCAAGAATAGATTGCATACAATGCATACAAAAATAAGTCGCAACATACTTGTGTTTACCCGGAGGTTGTCATGAAGTACTTTTCAAAATTTAAAAAGGTCCCATTGATTTGAATCAATATTATTTTAATTCTAGATCTTTTAAATACAAAACTGGAGTTATGGTGTTTAATGGAAAAATAAATAAATAAATAAAACACTTGTAAAGTTTATTGTAATTGTTAATACAGTGGATCCTTTGTTATGCAATAGTTATGTGGAAAATGTAAAGAAATAGAAAAAAAAAATGTGTTGAAATTAATAAAAATATGTCTCGATTTCGTCTCCTCGTTATGCTAAAATTGTACGAACAAGAAACTATGATAGTAAAACAATAAAATTGCTGTAAAAATATATTGATGTTTGCTCTAAAACGCGGTAAGAAAACATTTTTAATCTTGTGGAGTATATTAAAGATTTAGAGCTATTGTAAAATTTGAAGAATTTTATTGAAGCAACAGTTTTTCCAAGATTAACTAGTTTTATGTTATAATTTATTAGCATAATAGTAAATGTAGTAGACTGTTCCCAACAATAAATTTAATCTTCTAAGTTATTACTCGTCGATCGTGTTTCTGCATCTTTTTATATGTATTTGGGCTTCTGACAAAATTATATTAAATACAAAATCAAAGGAATTGAATGAAACATGAGCTATGAAAACTATTTTTTTTAAATAATTAAAAAGAAGGTGAACCTATTGGCCAAAAACTTTTGACCTTATTTTAGTTGAATTTTATCCTGCGCATATTATATGTTCCTTCTCCATTGGAGGACGACAGCGTCAACTATTAATTTGCATCTTTTTTTCTAAATTCAGTCGGAATTTTATGAACGCGACTGTACATGCTGAATTGATACTAATTGCGTTCACAGAAATCACATTTCATACCTTAACAAATTCAAATAACTAATTTATTCCTTTAAGTGTTCAATTTAATGAGCTAATACACAATAAAGACAACTCTGTATCTTACATCAAGACTAACTAAGTGCAAACATGGCAATTTTCACTTTAATACTGCATTGTATGAAGAATTTTATTCTTATTGAACCCTGAAAACATTACTCTATAAAAGCAATACATTCACAATTATTTAGATGAGTTAACAGAGTGCTAGTCCCAGCCTTTGTATACATCCGACAAACGTTTTCTTGATATGTGGCAACGTAATCACATTGGGAGGTACGGAACTTTAAACTCTATATTTAATGAATCGCTTTTAAAGTTTTATGAATATTAGTAGTGATACAGTGCGTCGCAAAAGTTTAAGCACTATGCAAATTTTTGCATAAAAAGAAATCTTTTCAGCAGAATGCTTTCATATTTATACTGTAAGTAGCTACAATGATCCTAATTAAGTGTTTGAAGTTTTGAAAAATTTAACCGCAACGAAAATCAGAAAATACAAAAGATATTTTTTTGGCTGTCGCAAAAGTTTATGCACAGATCAGATTTTATGCAAATATCTTTTGAAACGTGATGCGTGAAGAACCAGTGCGGTTCTTTTGAACTAGTTATATAGTGTAGCAATGGCTTAAAGTGTTATCAAGATGCTGAAGTCACTACAGTTCTCGTCTGAAGAAGTTGTGAAACTCTGGAAGCTGAAAGCAGAAGGTAACTCTGTTATGCAAATTTCAGTGATTTTAAATCGATCTAAACGTGGTATTTATAATGTTCTGAAACGTGGAAATCAATTTAAACATGCGTTTCGCTCAGGAAGACCGAGAAAAACTACCTCTCGTGAAGATAGAAGAATTGAAAAACTGGCCTTAACTGAAAATGTGTCACTTAATCAAATAAAAACTAGACTTGTAACAAATGTATCACGTGATACCATAAGCAGACGAATAAAAGAATTAGGATTGATCAAAAAAACAAAAGTTAGCTCACAAACCTTTTCTGAAAAAGTGTCACAAGCGAGCAAGACTGCAGTGGGCAAGCATCATATGCATAATAGTGACAAATGGATTTCTGTTGTGTTCTCTGATGAAAAAAAATGGAATTTAAACGGTCCAGATGGGTTCTCATACTACTGCCGTGACTTGAGGAAAGATCCGAAGTGCGTATTCAGTAGGCAACATGGTGGTGGCTCAGTCATGGTATGGGGCGCTTTTTGCTTCAACGGACAAACTTCTCTTAGCGTTCTAAAGGGTAGACAAAATTCAGAAAGGTATCAAGATACCCTGAGAAAGTATTTGTTACCATTTGGTGAAGTCCTAGGTGGTCATGATTGGATTTTTCAGCAAGACAACGATTCAATACACAATTCCCGTAGTACGAAAGAATGGCTTGCTTGTCAAAATATTAGTGTAATGAACTGGCCAGCACTCAGCCCGGATCTAAATCCCATAGAAAACATCTGGGGAATTCTCGCACGTGACGTAAACCCGAATGGGAAGCAGTATTGCTCTGTTCAAGAGCTTAAATCTGCAACCGAGGAAGACTGGTACAGACTAACTCCCGAAACCTTCCATCATCTCGTTCTATCGATGAAAAATCGCATATTCGAACTCATCGGATGCAACGGTAACACCATACACTACTAAAAGACTTTTATGCTTTCTAAAATATATATATTCCGTTTTTGTGCTTAAACTTTTGCGACAGCAAAATTTTGATTTTATCATGTTATCGTATTTTAATTTCTATGAATCGTTTCTTAATTCGAAACATGGATTTGTAAGCTGTTTGTTTAATTACAGTAAAAATTTCAAAGCTTTTTGATGTATACTTTTCGTCTTATCAAAAGATTTCGGTTGTGCTTAAACTTTTGCGACGCACTGTAGTAGTAAAAATAATAGTAATAATAATAATAAAATAATAATAATAATAAAATACACATTAAAATAATAATAATAATAATAATAATAATAATAATAATAATAATAATAATATTAATAATAGTGGAGCAACATGGAACTCTCTAAATTCTTTGCATCGAGAAAACTACATAAATCACTGATTCATAAATCACAGGGGTTCTTGATAGTAAATGTTGGTTCGTTTTATGTCTTAAAAGTAGAGTCGCCTTTTATCATCATCACGAACCGTAAATGTCATCTTCTTCAAAAGCATCTTACTATCTGCTTCCTTTATGAAAAATGAAAAAAAAAAAAAAAAAAAGAAACTAAAAAAAAAAAAAAAAAATGGTTCATTGTTGAAGCTCGAAACACATTTTTCTCTTTTTGTTTTTCGGATGTAAGTTTTTCTGAAATATCTCTTTATTTTCTCGGATACTTACCATGCATATTTTCTCAGAATACTTTGTACGTCTTTCTCTTTCAATATTTCAAGAATTTCAAAATGTTTGGAAAAACATTTTATTTTATTCCAATCTGCATAAAAGTGAGTAAAATAAGTTTCTGCTCCCAAACTTTTAGAGTATGTTCGAAAATATATTTATTATGAAGACAACTCTAAAATTTTTCTTTTTTACGTTTAAGCTATATTTATGTTATGATTATGCATATTAAAATAACGCATGTCATTTAAAAGTGTTTAAAATTTTAAAGATACAAGAAAAACATGATTTAAATCGTCGGTCTTAGTATTAGTGCTTAAGTGAAAACTACTTGGTGGCACAATAGTCCTTAGGGGGATAGGACTACTGTGTCCAAGAGAGGTTTCGTGACTGAGGTCTCTGGGGTGCAAGGCAGCTGACCCGGTTAGGAAATAGACCGAACGCGGAACTCCCAGTGTTTAGTTCCCAAACGTGATTTGTACTTATATTTCCGACCCTCTGAAATGCTAAAAGATTGAGTCGAAGATGCCAACCTTTAGATCGAACTCGGATCTGCGGTAGCTAATTGCGAAGTGTTGAAGTTTGAACACATAAACTCCAGTACAGTATGTGTTTATAATATTGATTTCTTGTACAATATTTAGTTGAAAATAGTACTAGTCTATTTTTTTAACATTTCGATTTAAAACGAAGGAAAAACATAGTATTATTTCTATTTTACATTTATTTAGATAGATTATCTACGAAAGATTGCTCTCATTGCAAAAAATGAATGTTGTTTTAACAGGGTAATACAGCTAATTTTACAGTAATAAACTATACAGGGTGTCCACTCCAATCGTGGACCAATAGCTAATTTCTAAACCGTTAGAGATACGCATATAGTTTATTTAGGAAAAAATCTCCAAATTATGAAAGGAATTTTGGGTCTATTCAATGTTTTTCAAAAAATCAAATTTTGAAAGAGTTACGAAATTTAAATTTTTATACAGCCCCCCAGTCCTATCAATCATATTTAGTAAAACATTCTTGACACTGTAACGTTTAAAACTAAAAAAAAATCACTCTTCTACCACAAAAATTGACCGAGTTATGACGTTTTGAAAAATCACGATTTTGAAGGATTTCGCATACGGTCCCTTAAGCGATCTCTCGGTGACGTCATGAAATAATGCAAAATCTTGATTTTTCAAAACGTCATAACTCGGTCAATTTTTGTGGTAGAGGAGTGATTTTTTTTTTAGTTTTATCGTTAGAGTGTCAAGAATGTTTTACTAAATATGATTGATAGGACTGGGGGGCTGTATAAAAATTTAAATTTCGTAACTCTTTCAAAATTTGATTTTTTGAAAAACATTGAATAGACTCAAAACTCCTTTCATAATTTGGAGATTTTTTCCTAAATAAACTATATGCGTATCTCTAACGGTTTAGAAATTAGCTATTGGTCCACGATTGGAGTGGACACCCTGTATAATTACTGCTAATTTCCCTGTAATAAACTGTACAATTGAGAACTTAAAATTTTATTACCGTGCATTTTACAGTTTTCAACAATAACCTCTAATGTCAGTACAATACTATTTTTTTTACAGTATAATACAGCTAAATGTTACGTCAATAAATTGTAAAATTACCAACTTTACAGTAAGAAACTTAAATTGCTAGGTTTACAGTTTATTAGGTTATTTTACAGTTTTAAATTGGAACCTCGGCTGCCAGCATTATAGTGTAAAAACAACAGCTCATTTTTTGCAAAGTATCTTATGATTTTTTAATCAATGACTCATCTTAAGAGCCATAGTCATATTTTATGTTACTTATAACTGTACTAGTTTCATTTAAAATACGTAAAATATTGTTTTATATGGGTTTAAAAATAGAGTGCTTTTTTAAACAAGTAAACGTTATATAAAGTTTACAACTATTTTTTTGGATTTCACTTTACCAGAAATAGCTTACCTTCAGCTACGTAGGACAATTTTAATGTTAAATTATTAATGAATGTTTTTAAATACCGAAAATCCCTGAATTGAAGTAGAGCTAACCTCCTTCAATGACCATTTAAGAGGAAAACTTTTTATAATATCATAAAGTGAAAACAAAAAATGAGTATGCAATCTTTTAGAATACAATGTTGGGTACGTTAAAAATCATGTTCATTTTGTTCGTAATTATGGCGAATACTACAAGAGAGAGGAACTATTAGGAGAGAGGAAAAATTAATTTTTTGCCTACAAAAGACGTTGTTACATACGATTGCTCCTTGATACTACTTCAAATCGTTTAAATATGGAAATGACCTTAGTATTCTTAATAGCATGATACTGTATGATACTCATCAGCTAAAGAAATATTTAAATATGTGAAAAAAGAAGTGTCATATCTCTCTTACAGTCATCATCTCATCCCTAGTTTCCCCCGTTTATCTAACGGTTCATTATTCATGTGAACAATAAAACACACCTCCTTTTTTATTCACTTTAACATATTTCAGTCATTATTGTTGTGTGTGTGTTTTTTTATCCATTGATCTTAATTAGCTGTAGGAAAGTAAGGAAAAAAATACAAAGCAAAATCATGTTTAATGACTGCATCAAGAGACGAGCATGAAAAATAATCGTCAAGCTACATTCAATAATCATCGTCATAAAATCAGCTTTTACATTTTAGTTTTCTGAAAAAAAAGAAAAAAAAAATACGGAAATATTATGCGTAAAATTTTCTTTCAAAGTTACCTCCTTTTCGAAGTATATTCACTTGCAGCTGACCTAAGAACATCCATCTTTCATGAAACAAGAATCTTAGATACAACTTCAAGATTTTTTCTCCTTTTTTTTTTATCTTTCCACTGTTACATAAAAACTAAATATTAGAAGAACACAAAATACAAGCTTTCTTTGCGTTTCTGGAGATAATTCTTGCTCTCAAACTTTGTCAAATATATTTTTTTGAATTGTTGGAAAAATTAATATTTTCCTCAAAACAAAGTTTCATTTTGGGAGATGTTGAAACAATATAACAATTATCTTAGGATCATCATTAAGTTTATGCTATATACCTGTGCCTGAGAAGTACTGAGTCATAAAATTGAAGTCAGTCTTGAGAATAGTTTAACTGTTTTTGCTTTTTTATGGATTATTGGTTGGTTATTTATGAAAACATAAAATGGAAGTGTGTTTTATCCAAATATCAGTGTTTCATCTGTGACGATTTTACGAAGTTTATAATAATGGTGCTTAGTTTCCGAATTCATAAAGTATAGACTAAGTATTTTTTTTAACACAACGGATGTGTACATATGTGTGTGTATGTTTGTTGGCTAGACATGGTAATAATTTAGATTTGAAATACCACACTCACGTGTACAATTTAGTAGTTTTAATTGTTTTTTTTTTTCTAATGCCATATTGTTCTTTATTCAATCTATTTCAATTAAAAACCTATGAAACCACTGCTAACATTATTGTATAAGCAAGGAATTAATATTTTTAGTGAAAATAATAGTTTTATCTATGGTGTATGTTAGTGAAAAATTATTTCCAGCAGAAAAAAAAAGAAAGAAAGACAAACACGCTGAAAAGCGTTTGAAAATCGGCAGAATATTAAAGCATATTTAGAATATGCTACAAAAAAAAAACTGCAGAATATTCAGTGAAAAGTGAAAGGAAAAATAATAATGCGAATTTTCTGCAGATTATATTAAAACAACATGCAGATGATTTCTATGTTCTAAAAGTCTGCACGAATATTTTCAAAAACTCTTTTTAAAAAGTTTTTTTCACATTTTCTGCACATTATTTTTGCTGGGGTTCCTACCTCTGTAATCATTTATAAGACTATAACTCCTAAAAGATGCTAAACATGTATAACTTCTAAAAGATAAATTCCTAAATTTAAAGAAAAACATAATTGATTTAATTCTTTTAAATATATTTTTTTGCTTTTTTATAGCTTGGCATATTTTTTGTAACTATGAATACAGATTTTTGTATGTCATTTTCAACCACAGGTCATTAAAGGATCATACGACATCGCCAAATATCACAAATTTATGTGCACTTTAAGTTTAGAAATGTTCACAATAAATGGATATATATATTAATAGAGTCACGAAACTGAACTGGTGAAAAGATAACTAATCAAAGTCAAAGCAATGCAATTTCAAATTTCAGTGCTAGGTGTCTATTGCAATACTCTACAAGATTATAAAAGATTTACATAAGAGCCGAGCAAGACGTAATTCAAGCATATTACCTGCAGTTGGCACTACTTGCTTTAAAATATTCGTCAAAAGCTTTAGAGTTTTCATTTGAATGATTCATGACATCATTTTGAAGAGTGTCGTGAAGGATGTAAACTATTTGAATTTTCAGGTTTTAATATGGCACTGTGACAATTAGAAAGAACTTCCTGAAAGTTGGGTTGGATATATTACGCAAGAATATTCTGAGTTATTCAGTAGGGGTAAAAGCATCAAATTCTAAATTTATTCGCATCAAAATGCCATATTTGTTTAGCGAGATTTAGATATGTATGTTCAGATATGTATTAGAATACAAGAGCTCTTTTTGAATGATTTTGCAGAATTTAAAGTAAATTGAACAATATATTTTATTTACAAAAGATAAAATAAAATATAATTTTGAAAAATTTGAACTGTTAATCATTTTAAAGATGCATTTAATATAATACTTTTTCACCTGGATTTCCAATGTCTCTAACTTGGTGAATGTCCCCCTCCTTCTAGCCAGATTTATGTGACAAAAAAAAAAGAAAGAGAGAGCGAAAATAATTATAGTCACAGGAATAAACCCTTTTTTTTTTGTCTACTGATACCGTATAACAGTTAGAAATTACCTCTAATAATCATGACCTTTTAAAAGTGCCAATTTTAGATTTTTCCGTTTTTCCAGTCTAAAAATGAAATTATAGGTACATTACTTTGCATAAAAAGGATTTTTGTCTGTATTATGGTTTAAAGTACTTCATTTTCACCAATTTTAGGTCAAAAAATCGAATATATAAAAGATTTTTTTTAATATATATTAGCTCTTGTTTTCAAAAGCCCACTGCGAGCCCAGTGGAGGAAGATTTACAAAAACGACTCATTAATTTTAAGGTAAATTTAAGGAGAAAAAATATATCCTGTGCAATAAATGTAATTAAATCTGTCCTGTTTCACTAAATGAAGTTTTTTTTTTTTTTTCAGAAACCAACTGTTGTTTTATCCTATGGCTTAAAACGCTCCCTTTTCGGCTATTTTTGCACGCCAAAGAAAATTATCTCTTGTAATCCTCCAGCAGTAATTGGCAAGCATTAACTCAGCTCATTGACTTTAATGCATGCTTATCATAGTAAAGATAAATTAGGAAAAAAAAAATATCATGCCCATCGTTCACAGCTGCAGTTTTTAAGCAAAAATTGATGGAAGAAGTGGAAAAAATGGCGTTTTAGAACCATATATTGCATCAATGGGCACAGAAATTCTGTAAAATTTTTTGACCAACTGTGGTTAGTTCTCGTCTTCTCTGCTACTTAAATACTTATAACACACCCTTAAAGACGTCTATGGTATTTTTCTCTTCATCTCCAAAGGCTTTATCAAAAGCTGCGGTCTTCATAACTGTGCGTTATTGAAGGGTTGTTAAAATTTATTTCCTTAACCTTTTCTGTAATATTTCTGCTGGAATTGCGCTCTGAGTTACTGAAAAATTATTTTGTTCATAGCTTTCACAAAGTTCTTTATGTTACCCGACAGAACGATCATGGGTGGAAGCAGAAATATGTGGATCTTCTAGGCTCATTTTCGGTATTTCTAGCCCTAGAACTTAAATTTCTGGAAATTCCGTGGTGTTTTATGTCGTGAGATTTTCTGCCACAACCAGTGATCTAAGTTTAAAACCGATGATTTCCGTAGTCCTTTCTGCGAGAAATTATAGAACATTAGTGAAATTTTACTATCCTTTTGGCACTGTATCTTGAAAACAAGAGTTAATTTCAACTATTCATAGTGATTTTCGTGTTTAGCTAGGCAAAATACTTCTAAATTAACTATTTTGAGCAAACACAATTTTGGTGTTAAGTAGTGTTATTTATTTTGGCAATATATACAAAAAAAGGCTAGACAAATGTTTTATTTATTGCCCATCTCGTTACGTGTTGCTCGAATAGATCTCAAACTTCACAAAAAAAAAAAAAATACCATTATAAAAATAGTCTCATCCTCTCGTATTTTAGTCTTCACAACAAGGCGAAACTATAGCATTAATGTTCTTGAAATGTTAATCAGTTCCATTCTTTGAGACTTACTTTAAAGATATACAATGAGCTATTATGATGCAGATTTCAAGGTCTGACACAATTGTTAGCAATACATCAAGAATGAATTCTAAAGCTAGTAATATGATTGCTCTATTATAATTGTCTTGAAAATATCTCTTCCAATCTGTCTTAAAACAGCGTACGAAACTCATTGAGGAATTATGATGCAGTAATTATGCTTTGCGAGGGACTATAATACTTGCTAAAGAGAGATACTTGAAACTAGTTTAGTCTAGTTAGTCAAAGTTATTTAGTCCCAAATGGGGTATTAAAGCATTTATCATTGCGGTAGTGTAATGTGATATTTATGTTTTCATTGAATAAAGTGTTAAACAAAATACGTGGTTTGATCCAGGTCGGTCTGACTTTTTTCTTTTGATAGCAGGCTAGGGTTATTCAAAACGGGTATCCTAACTTATATAGTTTAGCCCAGTAAAGTAAATGCGCTAGGAAAAATAAACTAAAATCTTTTTTATGGAATATTTCTTAAACTGTTTGAAAACAAAACTAGTTGTTAAAAAAAAAAAGATCATATTTATTAAAGTTTTTTTTTTTTTTTAGTTCCTGCTTCAGACAACCAGTCGGGTTACCTGAGGTACTTGTATAAAACAATGTACTTCAAAGCTTTAATTCGAAAATTTGGATGGTGAGGGAAGTAAATTTAAAATCATCAAACTAGAATGCCAGACTTCGGTTCTGCTTTAAGCAGGTAGTAGCCTCCAGCAAGAAAATACCTAATAAGACAAAAAAAAAAAAAAAAACATTTCTATCATTTTTTGCGTGCCCTTCACGAAATAATATGCCCAGACTCGGCATATGCAATATTGAGTTCTATCCTGTGTGCCTCTTAAATTTGTACATATGTCATTAAAATTAACAAACATCATCCCCCTATCTATCCCAACACATGGTTTCAACTATAATTCCATATTATTTTCTCTTATTTTTCGATCTTCATTAGGAGCAGGATTCTAATACATTTTAATTTCCATACAGTGCATGTAATACTTGTCTTTGGGGTCCGAAAAAAATGTGTTATTATTTATTAATCTTTTTCCATGAGCTGTTTCAGAAAGCAGTTTCTCCTCCCGATGCTCTTTTACTTTCCTCTATGGTGTTATTCAAGGAGCAACAAGAGCCTTAGGCACTCTTTTGTAGCTCATGATACCTTACAACACATTTTAAATAACTCGAGCCATCTTCTTCTGAGACTTGCTTTTCCAATCCATATTTTTTTCCCTGCTCCCCTTTGTCAAAAATCTGTATATACTATGTTTTGAAATTATGTAAGTACTAAAAATAACTATACATATATATTTTTACTTACATTTTAAAATGTATCTCTTCCCTGCCTCTTTTATTTTCTATATTTGTAGACTCTGGAAGGTAATTTCTCTTAAAAGCGTATGTATCATACACAAAGAAGAATTTATATCCTCAAGATAGTACTTAATAACATTTCTATTACATATTGTTCATAGAACTGAAGCACAATGTTTGAAAATGAGAACTACAGGTCCTCTTTAAAAATAACTTTGATAATTTATTAACCATGTATATGCATTTGATAAAACTCTATGAAAAAAAAGCTGTGTACTACGTTATCGTACATTTTAAGGTAACTTCTTGAGGTCTGATTGGCAGCAAATTATGTCGAAGCAAATTTAACAAAAAAATTAAGATCATTTTATTGCTTTTTACGCAAAATTACTAAATGAATTGAAGTAAAGTTTACGCATGTCATTAAATAAATTTCCTTCTGCTCATGTCCGGTAAAAATGATAATTATGCATTGTATCAATTACGACAGAGGCGGCAGCACAAATTAATTAAAAACTGGATGTCTTTATTTGAACCGTCGTCTCTGTTTTTAAAACATTTTGTTCTCAATCTTAGTAGATAAAAAAAATATAGGCTTAATAGGCTTGAAAATAGGATAATAATGGAGATCAATAGTAGACAACAAAATAATAATATGAATGCTATAACTTTGAAGAAATACGAGATGCATTTTGAAAGAAAATTATATGGAAATATTTAGCCCATAATTGTTAACAAAACTTTAACAATAAGAAATTTTAACGACTCTCTTTCGGCAAGTAGTAAGAACTCAGCTGGGGAAAAATGTAATTGAGAGTGAATAATTCCGTTTTAGCCTTATTTCCAATAAAAGTTTTAAAAAATGAATTGAAGAATTAAAACGCTAAATTTATTTTAAAATATCGTTAAACAACAATAATCCTTAATTCAGTTCAGAAAATTAGAATATATTATGGTTTTTAAAATGAGAAACGGGTATATTTCTTCTGTCTGTTGGTTTGTCATGTTGTCGATCTTTTCTATATATTTTAATATTTATAAAGAAATTATCCCATTCAGACTCATACTTTTTTCAGCTGTGAGTTTACACACACAGACAAATATAAAAGAGCCGATTTTAACTGAAGCACAAAAATCACTTTCAAATTGATCTGTACCGGGTTCCTTTCTGTTTACATTCTATAAATTGCAGAAATAACACATTTTACTGGTTTTAGTCTAAGCTCAATTCAGCAAATATTGTGTCCTCTTATAAGAGCTGATTTTCATCACAAATTAGGGAACTGCGACCGAGAACTTCAAATAAATTAAGTCCGGAAATATTGTCCTTGGGAGATTTAGTCCCTTAATTTGTATTGTTCAGAGTGAATCACGAAGAGGGAAATAAGTAGCAATAAATTGTGCCATGACTTCATGTAAGTCTTCCTCGGGGACCAGGAAGCTTTTAATCTTCAAAGCATTATTATTGTTGTGACTGAGTTTAACGACTCATTTAAGGAATGGAATAGCTTTGAAGTAAAATCCTTTGATAACAGGCTTAAAACATTTGTGCAAATACATTATGGTAAACCATTGTGTGGAAAATGTAGCTTCTTTTTTTCTCGTAATTTGTGCTTTAAAATCAGTACTAAATTCGTAATTGATTGTGCCTTAATTAGGTGCATTGTAAAAGTCCACGAGTAAAGACTTGTTTATGTTTTATGCGTAAATTATTTTGCTTATATGTTTACGGTTCATGTTTGATTATTATTTTTTTTTTAAATAACATCGTTTTTTGTGGTTTAGAATAACTACTTGGATAGTTGCTTGCTCCAAAACACCCATCAAAATGCTGCAAAATGTATTTTATTACAAAAAAAAAAAAAACCAATAGGATAAAATGTATATGGTTTCGGATGACTATATGAAAAAACTGAGTGATATAATAATTTTTACTGTGAATTGTTTCTTTCACTGTAGAAATCTAGGAATGCAAAGTTGGAGTCGTGCTGATTTCGGCACAAAGGAGTTGAAATCGGAGTTGGAAGTGGAAAGGTGTAAAATTCTAAGAGTAGCAGTCGGTTCCCACCGACATTTTCCTCCGAGACTACTTCTGACATTAGTGCGAAATCAGTTTCGGAGTTGAGAGCCCTATACGTTTTTGAGGCACGTGATTGGTCGTTTTCTCACTAACTAGGGGTGCGACATTAAAGGCAAAATATCGATGTTTGAAGATGTCGATGTTGGAAAATAAGGACCTCGCTGGTATTGATACATCGACCAAAAAGCATCAATGTTTTCAAACATCGAAGTTTCAAAACATCGATTGTTTTTTTTTTTTTTTTTAATTGCTTACACATATGAACGTACAGTTATCCAGTTACTCTCCATTACAAGCGCCTCTTTATGTCTCTCAATTAGATACATCTTTTGTCTGCTGGAGAAACAGCAACCGTAAGATATCGATGTCAATTAAGATTCACGAGATAAATGCTGCAACGGATTATTAACTGTGTATTTTTTTTTTGTCGCTAATTTTTATAAAACCTTTTTTTTTTTTGCTGAAATGTAAAACATCGTCAAAAAAAGCAAATGCAAAAAAAAAATAATAAATAAATAAATAAATAAATAAATAAAAATCATTGACAGTATATCATCCTTAGTTATTAAAAAAATAGTTATAGCAAAAGAAAAAAAAAACTTTTTTCCTTTGCTTTTGGTAGATAATGCAACTAGTGGCTAAAGAAAGACAAATCTTTTTTATCGCATATTTTTATTGTTTTTTGCCAAAATGCAAAAAGGAAGTCGAAAGAAGAAGAAAAAAAAAACATTGAACGCGAAACATAACGGCAAAAGCAAATTAGAGATGTTTCAGAATCATCGAGAGCGAAACATCGATAATTATGATAGATTTTTTTTTTCAATTATGTTAATATTGCAAGTTCTGATTAAAGATGAAAACTTTTTAATGAGTATGCTTATAGTATAATTTTATTTGGCTTTTTTTGCTGGAGCATAAAACACCGACATCGAAAACAACATCGAACCCAAAACATCGATGTTGGAAAAAAATCGACCCTCAAACATCGATGGTAAAAATATCGATGTTCTTACAAAAATATAGATGTTTCTAAAACGATGTTGCAGCCCTGTCACTAACCCAGCATGTCTGGTAAATTCATTTGTGGTTTTCATTAATTTCGTTTTGATTTTCTCTTGGTTATGCCCGACTTGCATTAATGTTTTGTACACGAACAGTTGTATTTACCCTTATTAAATTATTAATTTTCTATGTCTTGAAACCAAAACTAGAGAGTATATTTAGGATATCCACAATGCCGTATAAAAATACGACACGGTTTAATTTCTGCTATTGCGAAATGAAAATACTTACTATGTTTGGAAATCTGACGTACGATCAGAGATAGTGTTTACCGGTAAAGCACATACTAATTAGGGAAGTTTACAAGCATAACCTGTAAGCCAGATTTGTCAGAGTACACAGATATACTGCTTGATAAGCGAGTATGATATAATGCCAAGCTATCAGAGTGTTATTACGAGAAGTTCTGGATGTAAGAGAGCGAGTAAACAGAATAGGTCTCTGCAATATGTTACTGTAGTAAAATTCCTATTTTATAGTTTTGATTTTTTTTTTAAGTTATGCATTGTCACCACTAAAAAATTACTAGACAGTGATATCCTTACGTATTACTAGCAAGAAATTTTCGTTTTACACATTTATTTAAGTAACATTAAGTTCTATGTGAAGACCAAAAGAAACGTTTGAGCTATTAAACGTGTAATAATATACGTTATGAAGATTTTTTATCCGAAAGAAAATGAAAAAGAAAAGATAAAACTTGAAAATTTAACATTTTTTGTACAGTACCTCTACGTTAAAATAATAAAAACAGAAAATGCTAGGGTAATGGTCGAATGTGGAATGCCAAAGCATATACTTTACCGAAATTCGATTAATATTCTTTCATAAAAAGGAATGAAAGTAGCAGCTTTTTTTCACAACCTAATAAAAATAGAAGCTTTTAAGGAAACTTCAAGTTTGAGGTAAAATAATTTTATCTGTTGGTAGCTTGTTACAACAAACCTATATTGCTTTAAGGTTTCAGGAAAATTAATTTTGGAGGAAATTGATTTAAATTTTTGTTCAGATAGTTTCTGCATATTTTTGGGTTTAAAAGCTTTTATGGAAATATAACGGCATCGGCATCTGTAAAAAACTCATTTATTTCCTTTGCTTTGGAAACTAAATATGTTAAAATTTTTGAAAGGTATTCTAAAAGTATATATCTAAGTGAAAATAAGAAAGTAATGCCGATAAAGGTATTTTTCGCTTTTTTATATCCTTGTTGCTGCAATAGCTTTATTTTGAAATCAAGTTAATCTTTGCCTCTTTCTATTTTTCAGACATCTTGCTTTTAACCTAGCAGAAACCCTACCATAAATTTATTTAACACCCTCTTCTAAACGCTACGGACTAGTATTTTTCTCTACGTCTTGCTTGTGTTTCTGTTACTATGCGATAACTTCATTTCTTCTTTTAATTTCTTTGATGTACCTCTCATTTTAAAGCTTATCGTACCAGCTGTTAACAAAAAGCTCTAAAAAGTAAGAAATAATAAGTTTAAAAAACTATAACCCGACTACAAAAAAAAAAACAAAAGCACTGAAAGTGAAGAAACAAGGTCGGTGTTATTTAATATCATCGTCTTATTAAATAAAACAAGACGTTTGATATCTTAACTATACCTGTTTATTTAGTTCTACGACTTGAACCCTCTGCAAGTTCCATATTAAGAATATAATTCAATTCAAATGCTGTAGTCGTGCGTTGTCAACTACAGAAAGCAAGCATTTAAACTTGATACACAACAAGCAAACATACAGCGCACGATTACAGCATTTGAATTGAATTATGTTGTTAATATGGAACTTGCAGAATGTTCAAGTCGTAGAACTAAACAAACAGGTATAGCTAAGATATCAAACGTCTTGTTTTATTTAATAAGACGATGATATTAAATAGCACCTACCTTGTTTCTTAACTTTCAGTGTTTTTTTTTTTTTTTTTTTTGTAGTCTGGTTATAGTTTTTTAAACTTATTATTTCTTACTTTTTAGAGCTTTTTTGTAGTCGGGTTACAGGTTTTTAAAACTTTTTTATTTCACTCCACTGTACATTAGCAAATGGATATACATTACAAAATTAAATGTACATAATAAAAATGTATGAAACGTTATTTGGGTAATTTTATTGAGCAGTGTCAAAACTTCTCAGCCTTTCCAATTCCATCAAAGACGCTGAATCATGAGGGTTGCTTAAAAGTTTCCGTGGGTCCAGATCGCTTATAAATAAACCCTCCAAAGTCCTTACCCTACTTAATGCGACGTAAACTAGGCCCTTTGCAAAAATCCTCCTTCGTCTTCCAACGTCAATTACTGCCTCATTCAAAGTGCAACCTTAATATAATTAGAACTTGAGTTATAATTGCTTTTAACTAATTTCATGCTTAAAACTAGGTCAGCCTTAAACTGGAAATTAATTGTTGATTGCGACTTTTGTTTAAACTAAAACACACTTAGATACGAAAATATCGGTTAAAAATCGGTGCTTGTTTAGGAACAATCGATCTTTACTCTTGTTAAATTCTAGTAAAAAATAGCCTATGACAAACGAATCAATTGGCACCTCAATCATCAAAATCGAATGAATAGTTTAGGAGCTACGGTGGAACATCCTTAACCACAAACATAGCCAGACTGCTAAAAACCTAACCCTTCCTTTAGGCTTCGCCGTAGCCGGGCAACTAGACCTAATGTCTAAGTATTGTTCTTTTGTCGAGTCTAAGAAAATTTTTAGGTTTTTTACCACACATTATTTCAGTGAATCGCATCCAAAAACAAAGATGCATTAAAACCGGAAAAGAACAATCTTACTTTAGCAAGATAATTTAGCAGGTATATTTTTTCTTAAAGGTTATTTTTTTGCTGCTGTTGTTTCTCTAATGCTTCATAAAACTATGGAAGTTGCATCATTTCATTTTCTTTTAAATCGGTAAAAACTAACAATTTACCTTGTGCCTGTTTTTTTTTTTAAACATAGGGGTAAAAAAAACATTTTTTAAAATACTGCCGTCAAGTGCGACTGCTTTGCTAGGGTCAGGTGTGTGTGTGTGTGTATTTATATATAAACCTTTCCTAAGCAATTTTTTAGTTCCTCCATGTTTTTTTAGTTAAAAGTAACCTTATTTTTCTCAAAATTCAAAAATACTCAACATCATTTTCATTTTCCAAAGTTAAATGAAGGATCTATTTACTTCTACAAGAATTCGTTCATTAATGTTTTGGACTTTTGCCAAGTAATAAAATAAATGAAATATTTTTGGGGAAAAATAGAACCGACTTCAGTTGCAAGTTGCTCTAAAAAGTAAAAAATAATTTTTTGCTTTGAACACCATCGAAACTACTTTTAAACATAAGTTTTGAAGTCGGCGCAAAAACGTTAGGTAAAATCATATTTAACCACATTTTGCCAACATTTTTCAGAGAAACCATTGAAAATTAAAATCAGAATATTTGTACCATTACACAAATGTGTGGTAATCAATGAAATGTATCCATTAAAATTTATATTTATAGTTGAATTGTAGTTGAAAATGATTCTATAGATTGTTTTTGCGCCGACTTCAAAACTTATGTTTAAAAGTTGTTTCGATGGTGCTCAAAGAAAAAAATTATTTTTTACTTTTTAGAGCAACTTGCAACTGAAGCCGTTCTATATTTTTTTTCCAAAAATATTTTATTACATTCTTTTTAGTGTAAATGCACTTAAAAGAATCAAATTATAGTTAAAAACCATGCAGCTGTTCAAAAAAATCCTTGCAGACCTGGATCTCATTCCACCAAGAACTTCAACCTGACGCGGATAACCACTTGACCATCAGGTCGTTCATTGAAGTAAGGATTTACGATAGCACATATTGTTTTAAATATGATGAAATTTTAGTTTTTCAAACATAATTTTTTTTTCTAGTGAACAAATATCGTTATATGACTACATGGTACCTAAGTTACACCATCTCCTATCGATTAAAAAAAATGTCCAAATCGGTTCAGTAGATCAGATGTTATATGCGAACAAACAAACAAAAAAAAGTACACGCTTTGAATTGAGAACCTCCTCCTTTTTTAAAGTCGTTTAAAAAAGAAAATAAAGTTGGTTCTTTGTAAATAAGACCTAAAAAAATTACGCATCAAGCTAAAGCAATTACTAAATACCATTTTTTTTTATTCCTCACACACTTTTTCTTCTATATCCAATTCTCTGATATTACATTGTTATAATATACTCACCCATAAAAATACAAAAGTCAGAGGTAAAAGTCGTGATGCATAAAAGTATTGCCATCTTCTACGTTAAACATTGAGCCATTCAAAAAATAATTTCACGAAATTTTGAATTAATACGAATACCATCTTTGATTATCTTCTTCCTTAGATTTCCTTTATATATTGTAAAAGTAATGTGTTTTCTAGAAGCAATTTTAACGGTGTATTTCATTTTTTAACCACATAACGGGTTATAAAAATAGAATTAAATGCTAGAAACAAGAGGATGTACGTTAGAAGAAGATGGGATCTGCCATTAAAGATATCTACAGTCGTTTCTTGAAACAAAATTGTTTTTCACAAAGGCTGGATTCAATTTACGATATAACTAGCTTTTAAGTAGATTTGAAAAAAAAAAGAAATTCCAAACTCGGTCTCTTTTAAACAGAAGTCTTGAAGTCGAGAAATAAGGACGCGGAAAAAATAAAGCCGTAGACAAGAAACAAGAAACAAACAAAAAAAAAAGAAAGACGAGTAAAAAACAAAAAAAATAAAATAATAAGAATAATTTAAAAGAAAAGTGAAGCATAGTGGAAAGTAAATAAAATGACTCACATACAATTTTTTTGTGCAATAAAAATGGCATCGGAATGCTATTTAAAGAAGTAATGAAGTCAATACTTTTTTCAAACTGGGGTCGTAATAATTTTCCAAAGTTAATTAGACATATCATTCACTCATTGCTTCCAGGAGTTTTCCGTGAAATATTTTAGCTTCACAGTGTTTAGCTTACAGATTTTCCTTAAATAATTCATTATATACATTTGAGGTAAAGAATAATGTAATTTCTATGCCGTAGTGTACATAATTTCCATACAGTCCGCAATTTGCATAACTTACTTGAAATGCATGTAGTTCTGCTTTTGTCATGACTGAGGGACGCCTTCATTTTACGAGGTGAACCGTACGATTGCTGCGGTCTCTCCCTGGTGTGATAATTTAATATTAGTTATCAGTTTGTTTGGTACTCTTATTTTCTGCAAGATGATTTCTGCCCCCAGTTCGGTTACTGTTTAATCCAGATAGATGAGTATTAATGACGAAACTGCTGTCTTTTATGGATGACATAACCGTGCTACTGGTGTATTGTATATAATTTCTGTGTTTAAAATTTAGATTCCTCTCTATCTTTTAAATATATTGAGTCATAAAGTTTGACACCTTATGCTTAACACTACATTCACTGTTTGTAACTGGAAATTAAGATTTAGAGTTTATGAGTATTTGTTAGCGAAAAAAACCGCGCATTTTTCCCCCAGCGTTTTTTCTGTCAATCCGGTGAATATGGAGTAGGTGGAAACACCCTATTGGTTTTCCTTATGAGGTTGAAGCAGACACACAATGGGGTAACACACCGTACACTGTAAAAATATATGTTTTTTTACAGTATAATACAACTAATTTTGTAGTAACAAACTGTAAAAATTGCTAAATTTTTCAATACTTAGCTGTAAAATTACTAATTTTACACTACTAAACTCAAAAAATTACTAATTTTACACTAGTAAACTGAAAATTACTAATTTTACAGTTCATTACCATGCATTTTGCAATTTTTAGCTGGAAGCAGAGCTTCCAGCTTAATACTTAGAATAAAAATAAGTATTAATAAAAATAAAGTATTATACTTCTGTTTTACAGTATAATATAGATAATTTTGTGGTAATAAATTGTAAAATTGCGGTAATAAACTAAAACTGCTGCTTTACAATTATAAACTGTAAAATTGCAGCTTTACAGTTATAAACTGTTAAATTGCTGCTAAACAGTTATAAACTGAAAAATTGCTAATTTCACTTTTTATTACTGTGCATTTTACAGATTTAAACTGGAACCTCTGCTGCCAATATTCTACTGTACAAACGAAAATTTTTTGTATGTACCAATTGCATTGGATTAAAGATATTTTCCTTTTTACGAGATGCGTGGAAGCCGGCATTGGAAATTTTCATAAACACTTACAAATCTGGACGCCGTGGAGTTAAATACAAATCACATCCGTTGGCGCCCATCGCCTGCTTAAATAACCTAACCACCCCAATGCCCGTTGACTAAATACTAATGTGGCCAAACATCCGTATGGGATAGAAGGGGGGGGTTTAGATTTACACTGGTCACGCACCACGTGGACCCTCCCCCCATTCTGGCCTATTTTGAAGCAGATAGAAAATCGCACAACACATTCAGTTAAGAAGTTCTAGAAGTACTACAGAGACAAAGTTCAATCTTTGACACATAGGTAGCATGTAACCCACTGAAATATCTGAACGTAATCTGTAATTCTTTTAAAAGAGAAACCACACCAAACAATTATTTCCGTGATAAAGTTGTCAAATACTCACAAAAAGGCATTTTACATCAGAATTTTATCGTCCGAGGGAAAAAAAAGAAGAAGAAGAAAAAATCGGTATTTTTATTTACTCCGAAAACAGGATTTATGAGGTTAAATGGAAACACCTGAATTGCACATCAAAGAAAAACTAGGAAGATGAACTTCCTTATAAAACTCCCCTGATCTTTCCTAAGTCTTCCGTGTCTTTCTCAAGCAATGATGACGCCTACACGCTTGGTTGCGATTCTTCTCTTACCACTAAAGTTAAGTCTCAAAAACTACCACAACTGTGATAATGCAACGTGTTTTCATTTACCCCCCCAAACAGCACTACTTTGTCCTTTGGACGTCCTAGAAATGTCATTTCAGGACTAACTCAAAATATTACCTCATCCTTCGGACGCTTAAATTTCATCCCGCGGTAATCGAGGGACAGCCTAGGGACCGTTCAATGTCCGCGAAGTGTTCTTCCCCAGTTGGTCCCTGTGGTTGTCAGCAGCCATCCCGAGGACTTAAGCCTTTCGTGGTCCTCAGGATGTTCAGAAAACATTATTCCCAGGTTGTTAAAATGATGTCAGACGTTCTTTTATTGGCTATTTTTAGGACCAATTTTTTTTTTGTGCGGACGTTAAATGGGCTTATTAAAATGAACAAAAGACGTCCTACGAACTATAGCCGTTCAAATTTTGGTTCTCTTTAGAACATTAGACGGACTATACATCAAGTGTTCAACGAAAAATTTAATTAATAATTTGGCTGTCTACAAGTACTCGAGGGATCTTTTACATGCCGCATAATCATACGACATGAGCGCTGACAATTTTCTGCATCATGAAAATCCACTGACTGGAGCCGGAATCGAACCCGCGCTTTTGGGCGTAAGAGGCCAGCGTCTTAACCACTATACCACTCTGTCGGCGGTAAAGTATCATAATTTCAATCTTTTTGGAATTAAAAAGCCCTTTTGATTTCAGAAATAAAAAAATGTTAGCTATCTTTTCGGCATTAGGGCATTTCTTCAACCTCGGTGCGAAAAACTATTGTTTTGGAAAACTATTTCAGAACTATTTTTAAAATTTTAATAATAAAAAATATTACAGCTGTGAATGATTTTTAAGTAATACTGATACAATTCAAATATATTTGAAAAAAAAAACCGTATTTTTGCCCTAAAGTAAACTATTTAAGAATGATAATAACAAATTTCAAATGTGTATGCTTATAACAGAAAATGGTGTATTTACTTATTTTTATTTTTCTTTCTTTTACAATTAAAATATGCCAATTTAAAAAAAAAGAGACGTCTAGTAAATTTAGGGATAGTTTGTTTTTATAATAATTTAAAACTAAAATTTTTATTTTAGAGGTTTAAAGAGAAAAAAAACGTCAGTAGAATTATATTTTACATTTTATAATGAATTTAAAAAGAAAAAGAAAGAAAAAAGGCTTAAAACAATCATCATTTAAAAAAAAAAAATCTTCAGGATATACTGTAGTGTATTATTATCAGGTCATTATCCTAGTATAAACTTTAATAAATCAAGTTCAAATTTTGATGTTTTAATTTTGAGAGAAAAAGAGCATTTTTTGCAATTTTTTTTTTTTTTTTAATTTTGACCTCTATCAAAATTTGCAAGAATTTTGACTATTATGAGCGTTTTAAAAATGTATGTCCATTTCCACACACAAAAATTCGAGCTAAATCATTTTTGACTCTTAAAATGTTCTTCTACTTTTTTGTTTATTAATATACTTTGAAAATATTTCAACTTTACTTTTAAAAAAATCCAAGTTCTTCGGAACAAATCGCCCACTTTTCCATTTAGAATAAAGTATATTAGAAGTCCAAAAATTTCATAGCTGAATATGGAAAAAAAAATTCACTTCGTACTCACCACTTTCACTCAAAATACGAATTTTCGAAGTTAAATAAGTAAGTCCTATAATCGACTGATTTGACTCATTTGCAGGACATCCTAAGAATGAAGACCGCAGGATATCAGAAAATAAAGTCCTTCGTACGTCTTGAAATGCTGCAGTTTACTTCAGGCTATCCGGAGGACAATAATAAAATTTGTACTTGGGACATCTTATATGATGCTCCTTAGGATGAACTCATATCATCAAATTTTACAGTACACCATGACATAATTTAAAAAAATATTTCGGACAAACATAAGCTTGTTTTATATTTATTTGGTTTTTAAAATTAGTTACAGGGCTACTTTGAGCTTCCCACTTCATATTTAATTGTAAAATTTAAAAAAAAATTGTATTTTTTCAAGGAATTTTTTCCTTCAAAAATTTGTAGCATATTTTTATGTTTAGTTAGTTTAAATATTATTTTCATGCTTCGTATAAGTTTTGTGCATCATAGTTTATTGTCACTTGTAGTAAATTTCATTGAGAAAATAAAAAATAAAATTTTCCCTACAACTTGAAAATAATGTCCTAAAAACAATTGATTTTGTTGAGACTTGGGACATCCTTAGAGATAAGTTCCCAGGACATCTGAAAAAAAGTCCGTGGTACGTCCTGAAAGGATGCGGATCACTTTTGGTCATCCTTAGACCTAAAAAAAAATAGTCCGTGGGACGTCCTCGGAGGCGCATCTAAGAATCGCCAAATTTCATCGATTTTGACATCGGACCAGATTCGGACGTTCAGGACATAAAATGAACGTCCATTGGACGTTTCGTGCTGTCTGGGCCCAAGCTTTATTTTACTGCTATTGACCCTTATTCATGCTTTAATTTGTTTAAATAGCTAGAGGTATAATTAAATTTTGCCAATCCAAAGTACAAAATAAGTTCTACAAAGTGGAACAAATAAGTAAAAACATCATAGCTAAATAGGTAGCATTTTCTATGAACCTAAACATTATATTAAATCTTGAGGTCAGTCCTATTTTATAAGCAATAAAAATCCAATAATGTAAATTACAACTACCTTCCTTCTGAAGAAACAGCTTAGAATGGTTTACTTTTGGGTTTCAAGGGTGAGAAGTTAAATTTTAAGCGTTGTATTTTAGTTCACGTGTAACAAAATTATACACGTTTACAGCATAATAGCACATTATAACTTAGATTTTTTTTTCTTTTTTCTATAACCGAGCTTGAAAAAATATTCAAAAGGTGATTTTTTTAAATAAACAATAAAAAACAACTTTGGCCATTAAGATTTTCGAGCAATTTTAGAGTTTTTCACCGCCACACTTGTAGTATTTAAACCTATTATGTTATTGCCACAAAATGAATCGTTGTTTACTTTTTTGAATTGAAAGATTTTTTTTTCTCTCGAGATTTACGAATTTACTTTGAACTAAAGTGTTTTCTGTATTATTTTAAACTTTCTAATGTTCTCTAAAAGAAAGCCGGTAAACCTGTCCCAAATGGTATGATATTAAAGTGAAATATTTGGCCGCGTATTCTTCCGTGCTCATTCGTTTTTGAAAAATAAAGTAAAAACTTAAACGCCATTTCAACGGTGTCAGAAACAAATTAGGACAATAACGAAGGAACATAGGAGAAATTACAGGTAAGTATTTTTTTCTGTTGAAACGTAATATGTAATTAAATATACGTTACAGAAAGGAAAGAGAAAGTTTTAGTTAAAATGTAAAGCTTTGATTCTAAAGATTTTTAAAAGGGAAATTTCAAATTTTTAGTTTGTTATATATACTGAGCAACAACGCATCAAACTTTAACGAAGGAGAAAACAGAATCCTCTCAGTACAATTTTGCATTAGAACAAAGTAGGATTCATGTACAGAATAACTTTTGTAAATATTTAATACTGACTTATAACGTTTCTTAATACCAAAATGATGTTTAGTTGCTCTGAAAACGTGATTACAACCTCTATACTAATTTTTGGTTGCATATTAATGTAAATCTATTGCAGTAGACTTACTTCAGCCCTATTTAAAGAATTTGAGAGATTAGTATTACTAAGCTGACATTTTGCAGCGCACACATTAAAACGTAGAGGGATTTTCAAACCAACTAATTATTTAACTTTCTTAAGCTGCATAAGCCAAAGTTTTAAATGTTGCTATAATTATCAAATTAGGGATATCAATCGATACAACTAGTACACATGAATCAAATTGCACAGTTTCAATCTCGCACGAGAGAGGCTGATGGATCTTTAAGCATTTGTCAGCTGATGATGATGAATGGCCTTTCCGAGAACTTGACAGACACGTCAGGATTGCAATCTTGAAGATTTGGCCTAGAAATTAGAATATTAACCTTCACTATATGAACATCATGTACAGTAAAAATCATATGCATCTGCTTTTAGATCGCTATTATTATTGTTTTTTTTTTTTTTTTGAAAATTAGTGTTTGCAATATCTTGTGCAAATAATAAATCAGCCAGTTTTGTGACAAGGCATATTAGAAAAGATGTCAACTACACTATTATTGTTGATGTTAAAAGTTAAATTTACCAACCGAATACAATGATCTCTCATTTATACGCCACCTCATTTATGCGCCTTTTTCACTTATACGACGATTTTTAATGGTCCCAGCACATTCCATAGCAAAATAATGATAGTATTATTCGTTTATGCGTCGATCTAAAGATAAATATTTCACTTATGCGCCGAATTTTCTCTAAAATGTATGAAAATGTATGTATTTTCTTTAAAAAATAAGCATTTTTCGAAACTTTCCTCTTTAATCTTTCGCTTTTATTGCTCACGGAAGGCATTTTTTCCGCATGAACTAGAGTTCGGAGGGGACAATTATCTATTATGCATCGTTTTAAAGGGAACAGTTTGTAATTAGGTATGCTACAACTTTTGTTTTCTCTTTATCATTATAGTTACGTTACAGTAATTGCCAAACTGTAGTAATATGTCCCTTTTCTATAGAAACATTCTTATTCACTCTCTCATTAGAACCTATGTTGAGTTTTAGTCCTTTAAATAGGCTTGTTCACTTATACGTCTCTCTCACTTATGCGCCTTTTTCTGTTGGTCCTTAGGGCAGGCGCATAAGTGAGAGTTCACTGTATTAGATTGCATCATATAGTAATACACCGACCATGTTTCAAGAATGTGTAACTTATAAATATCTAGAAAACTTATGTCAAATAATTAAGCTTTTAATTGATACAGAAATAAAACAAAATGCAAATCAGTACACATGAAATATGAGAACAGGATTCCAAAAACTATTCTTATTCATCACTCTCATAATCAATGTATTCATCCTACCCAGTTGAATGTAGAAAGTACCTTCATTTTGCTTACTGTCATTATTTTATCATGCGTTTAAACTGAAAATGCACTAATTTTATCATGCATTTAAACTTAAAATGCCCTTCCGATGAAACATTTAAAAACAATTTTCAGCTGCATTAATATATTTTTGCTCTAAATTGATGTTTTAAAAAATAATTTCATTTGTTTAATGAGTATAATCACTTTGAGTTTTTTAAGTTAAATGTATACTTAAAAGTATTTATTTATTTTAGATTTCATTCCACTTCATTTTATTTTATTTTATTATTATTATTATTATTATTTTTACAACTACTTATTTTTTCTCTGTCGGATATTCATTTTTATTTCTGAAGTAAAAGGGAAAGGTGTAAATGATAAATACTATTGAAGATGATTACTACCTAATCAGTTTAAAAAAATCTAGTATATAATGCGTTTTTTTAATTTATTGTATTAATTAATGACGATTTTTTCTCCAAAGAAACGTTCTGAGCTAAGTCAAGTAAACAAACAAGATGATTTTTTCCTGAGTTGCAGTATTGCACAAATCCTCTTAGGATTTATTGATTTTTTTTAAAAAAAAGTGATTACTGTCATTACAAGCAAAGCAGATTAAAGGAGACATAATATATCCGATTAGTTTGTGTTTCGCTTTTTTTTTATTTTTTCGTACAAAATGAAGGAATGTCTTCAAATTTGCATTTTGGATTGTGAATGAGTAAGATGAACAAATTAGTAAGAGGTGTTACTTTCTTTTGTACTTTTATTATATACAAAAAATCATGGCAGCAGCATTTCCGCGTCAGATTTTTTTAAGTTACCTGAATTTAAGGGCAATGAAACATAGACTTACTCGAAAGATACGTCCAAGAACTCTCGCGTAAGTCGAAATTTTGAGTTGTGGGAGATTAGGGGGAAAACGCCGTATTGGGGAAGTTGCAGTGTCATATATTTTACCCACAAGCATTAAAAACACAACTAGCCAGTCAGTGGGAAGAGGATGTACATTGAGAATATGAAATTTGTTTTGATTTACTGCAAGTTTAAGGAACTTTTTAATAGTTTTATAGTTTTTAACGTTCTAATGAGTACCTCAATTTTTGTTGCCTTTATCTTAGACGCCGTATTATCTTTTTGTGAAGATGCCTCAGCTTTTTGACACGCCGTAGAGAAAACAACGATCTTACTCGAAACATAGAAAACTACACCAAATTGTCAGAAGTAATGTGGAAAAAATGTCAGAAAAATGTGTGTTTAAATTCAAGATATATATTATATGCAGCAGTTGGCTCAAAAACATTGTGCCCCGCAGCTTTCCCCTAAGGCAATTTGTCTTACGGTATCTTCTTCAAAGGTATGGGAAAGATGTCGAAATGGAAGGTTTCGTTATCCTTAATTTCCGGTGGTAAAAAAATGTTTTTCAAATCACAAAAGTCCATATTTTAAGGGTCAGTTGAATTTAAAAAAACAACAACAAATGCTCCATTTTATATGAAATAAAGTCAAAACTTCGGATTATTTAAAAAAAAAAAAAAACGTATACATAATTATTTTAAACGCTTGCAAAAACCCTTAAAACTGTTTAGCTCTACCCAAACAGCACTACTTTGTCCTTTGGACGTCCTAGAAATGTCATTTCAGGACTAACTCAAAATATTACCTCATCCTTCGGACGCTTAAATTTCATCCCGCGGTAATCGAGGGACAGCCTAGGGACCGTTCAATGTCCGCGAAGTGTTCTTCCCCAGTTGGTCCCTGTGGTTGTCAGCAGCCATCCCGAGGACTTAAGCCTTTCGTGGTCCTCAGGATGTTCAGAAAACATTATTCCCAGGTTGTTAAAATGATGTCAGACGTTCTTTTATTGGCTATTTTTAGGACCAATTTTTTTTTGTGCGGACGTTAAATGGGCTTATTAAAATGAACAAAAGACGTCCTACGAACTATAGCCGTTCAAATTTTGGTTCTCTTTAGAACATTAGACGGACTATACATCAAGTGTTCAACGAAAAATTTAATTAATAATTTGGCTGTCTACAAGTACTCGAGGGATCTTTTACATGCCGCATAATCATACGACATGAGCGCTGACAATTTTCTGCATCATGAAAATCCACTGACTGGAGCCGGAATCGAACCCGCGCTTTTGGGCGTAAGAGGCCAGCGTCTTAACCACTATACCACTCTGTCGGCGGTAAAGTATCATAATTTCAATCTTTTTGGAATTAAAAAGCCCTTTTGATTTCAGAAATAAAAAAATGTTAGCTATCTTTTCGGCATTAGGGCATTTCTTCAACCTCGGTGCGAAAAACTATTGTTTTGGAAAACTATTTCAGAACTATTTTTAAAATTTTAATAATAAAAAATATTACAGCTGTGAATGATTTTTAAGTAATACTGATACAATTCAAATATATTTGAAAAAAAAAACCGTATTTTTGCCCTAAAGTAAACTATTTAAGAATGATAATAACAAATTTCAAATGTGTATGCTTATAACAGAAAATGGTGTATTTACTTATTTTTATTTTTCTTTCTTTTACAATTAAAATATGCCAATTTAAAAAAAAAGAGACGTCTAGTAAATTTAGGGATAGTTTGTTTTTATAATAATTTAAAACTAAAATTTTTATTTTAGAGGTTTAAAGAGAAAAAAAACGTCAGTAGAATTATATTTTACATTTTATAATGAATTTAAAAAGAAAAAGAAAGAAAAAAGGCTTAAAACAATCATCATTTAAAAAAAAAAATCTTCAGGATATACTGTAGTGTATTATTATCAGGTCATTATCCTAGTATAAACTTTAATAAATCAAGTTCAAATTTTGATGTTTTAATTTTGAGAGAAAAAGAGCATTTTTTGCATTTTTTTTTTTTTTTTAATTTTGACCTCTATCAAAATTTGCAAGAATTTTGACTATTATGAGCGTTTTAAAAATGTATGTCCATTTCCACACACAAAAATTCGAGCTAAATCATTTTTGACTCTTAAAATGTTCTTCTACTTTTTTGTTTATTAATATACTTTGAAAATATTTCAACTTTACTTTTAAAAAAATCCAAGTTCTTCGGAACAAATCGCCCACTTTTCCATTTAGAATAAAGTATATTAGAAGTCCAAAAATTTCATAGCTGAATATGGAAAAAAAAATTCACTTCGTACTCACCACTTTCACTCAAAATACGAATTTTCGAAGTTAAATAAGTAAGTCCTATAATCGACTGATTTGACTCATTTGCAGGACATCCTAAGAATGAAGACCGCAGGATATCAGAAAATAAAGTCCTTCGTACGTCTTGAAATGCTGCAGTTTACTTCAGGCTATCCGGAGGACAATAATAAAATTTGTACTTGGGACATCTTATATGATGCTCCTTAGGATGAACTCATATCATCAAATTTTACAGTACACCATGACATAATTTAAAAAAATATTTCGGACAAACATAAGCTTGTTTTATATTTATTTGGTTTTTAAAATTAGTTACAGGGCTACTTTGAGCTTCCCACTTCATATTTAATTGTAAAATTTAAAAAAAAATTGTATTTTTTCAAGGAATTTTTTCCTTCAAAAATTTGTAGCATATTTTTATGTTTAGTTAGTTTAAATATTATTTTCATGCTTCGTATAAGTTTTGTGCATCATAGTTTATTGTCACTTGTAGTAAATTTCATTGAGAAAATAAAAAATAAAATTTTCCCTACAACTTGAAAATAATGTCCTAAAAACAATTGATTTTGTTGAGACTTGGGACATCCTTAGAGATAAGTTCCCAGGACATCTGAAAAAAAGTCCGTGGTACGTCCTGAAAGGATGCGGATCACTTTTGGTCATCCTTAGACCTAAAAAAAAATAGTCCGTGGGACGTCCTCGGAGGCGCATCTAAGAATCGCCAAATTTCATCGATTTTGACATCGGACCAGATTCGGACGTTCAGGACATAAAATGAACGTCCATTGGACGTTTCGTGCTGTCTGGGATATTCCTTGAAATTGAAAGGATGGCGGTTGGCGCCGTTCAGCTGAACGTATAGCTATCAGTGTTATCCTGCACATCAAGGATCTAAAACGTAACTTTCTTTTTCCTGGCTTCTAAAATGAAGCATCTTACTTAGCTGCAACTATGTTAAATTAACTTTTACATTTTGAATGAAAAAAAATGGAAAATGTGGAGTGGTTATTTATCTAAACAAACATTGCGACGGTTCGATTCATATGGTGTGAGGACTTTCGCTTTCAGATATGCTAAAGGGATGAAAAGCTATTCACGAAAGCAAATTTTCTTAGCCAATAATAAAGCCGATACTTACGCTTTCTTTCTAAAGTTTTATTTTACGGGCGATTAATTCGCAATAGCTTTAAAATGTGTTATATGTGAAAAATAATAAATTTATGTCAAGAAGTGCTTTGAAATTTGCAGTTCAATGCTGCCATAAAATAATTTTATTAGAAGCTATAAATGAAATATTTTAAAATTATTTTAATATATTTAGTGCAATTCAGGTATTAGAGGAGGTAAGAGACAATTAATTTTGTTTTGATAAACGTCTACTAATGAAGTGTTAGCATAGCAAAGAACATGGCACTGTCTATATCCAATTTGTGTATACAATACATATAATAATATCGTGCGTAAATACTAGCTTATTTTTAATTAAACATAACACGCTTACATATACACGTAGTAAACATATTTTAACATTGAAATAGATTATTCCATTTTTTTGTACTGCAAAGAGTTTTTCTAGCAATATTTTAAAGTTATATAGCTCTATATACTATTTTTATTACTTTTCACCAGGATCTAAATGTTATTTTTCTTTACTTTCAGCTGAAATGAAATATTTAATTAACTTCTCAGAAAAAATAAGCAGCTTTTGGACAGTATTTATTTAAAAAAAATGAAATAAAAAAAAAAAAAAAAAAAAAACAAATTATTTATTCCCAAGATATTTTGTAATACTACTAACAGGAACATTTTGCTTACTTTTTAACTAATTCAAGAAAATATCAAATCCTATAAGAAAATATTTAAGGCAAAACCTTTAATCACTATCTTATTTATTTGTTTTAAACTAGACCATCTTGTTTTACAATATTAGTTTAACTTTTCCCTTTCCTTTTCCTTTTTCATGATTTTTAAAAATCTTGACAAAATTAGATCCTTCAGAAAAAAAAATATTAAACAGATTTCTTTTTCCTAAAAATATCGCGGCTTCTTAGTAGAACTCTCCGATTTTCCATTAATATTTTTAGAACTCATAAAAGCATTAAATGACAATTGGAAGATGACAGAAAGAATCCCAGAGCTTTCGCAATCAAAGGAATTGATTTAGAAGCTACACGTTTCTAAATCAAGCTTTCCTCGCGTGGGATTAAATAAAAGCTGATGGATTTATAGCGTCAAGTACGTGACTCGAAGGATATCAGAAATTATTGTAAGGAAATGTTCAGAAATGGAGTGCGGAACATGTGGGAGGTTCTTTTTATTTCTCTCTCTCTTCCTTTCAGCTTATAAAGTTTTTGAAGACATAAAGATTAAGGAAGTTGATTTTAATTTCTCTCAGAAACATGCGATGCAAATTAAGACGGTGAAAATGCACATATGCTTTTTTAGAATAGTGTCTGTTTTAAGTGGGCTTTTTTCCTGAGTTTTTATTAATTACAAAGTGTACTACTACTATGATAAATAAAGGGAATGCTTTGAACAAAAAAAAAAAAAAAATGAGATGTTTTGCCATGAACCTTAGAATTGCCTTGTTAGCTCACTTACCGTATTTATTTTAAGATGTTGGTGTCTTAATTGCAGCCTGGTTATCTGACCGAGCTTTTTGGACTAATGTGAAAAATTATAAAAAAAAAAAAAAATACTTCATGATCTTTGGTCTAACTGTAAAGATGGTAGGAATAATCAATGTATCATCGTTACCTATCATAATAATCTTTAAGTATTCTGCAAAAATCTTGAAAAATTCGCGTGTAAATCCTGAAACTCTCAGTTGTATCTCAGATTCTTTATAATTCTAAAACGTACAGGGATAACTGCTGAAGCCCAAAATGACAATGGTGGGGGTAAGAGTGTTCTAAAAGCAATAATTACAAATTATTGTTTAGGTAAAAACTTAAAGCATTTCTTTAAATATTAAAAAATACATTTGGAAACTTCCTATGGACTAATGTAAAAAACATCATAGTGGTAAAAACATTGAAAAAAATATAGCAGTTTAAAGAAAAAAAATAGACTTGTCTAATCATAAATTATCAGTCAGAAGTAAAAATATGGCTTAAAATGATTCCGACAGCTAGGCATCTAGTTTATTAAAAAAAACATCTAAAAAGCATAACAATTTAAAACAAACACAAATCAAACGCACACATAATGCAAAAGAAAAGTAATGAAAAAAAAAAAAACATTTAGTTACAAGAATAATGAAAATTGGATAAGATATTTGAATAATGAAGTTTTTGCATGGAAACATGCAAGTTGCGAAACCAAATGCAATTTAAACGTATGCCACATTATTTAAAATCTCATATTCTACATATAATGAAGAATGTGTTATTTTTAACAGAAATAACTCAGAATTTAAAATATGTTTTTTAAAAGAAGTTGCATCAAAGGAAAAGGAATTCAATTTAATCGTTAAGTTGGACTCCTAAATAAAAGTTTTCATTAAGAAAATCACTTTGGAATGTAATAACTTTTGTTAGATTTATTGAAAAGATTATTTGTTCTTTGTTTTTGCTGTTTGGAAAGCTACCTTTTCTAACATATGCTTCAAGTAATTTTAGTTTCAGATTACTTTTGCTGGAGTATAATTTATTTATCACAAAACTTAAAATGAGCAAAATAAATTTCAAAAAAGTAGTAAAAGTATTTATTTTATGTTTATTTTTTTTAAATTTATTTTAGCTTATTACTCCATGCATATATTCATTGTTTTGGTTTAAAATCATTCTCTAAGATAGTTTTGCACCTTTTCTATTAAAGCAGACTATTTCAAAGTATTATAGTTCTCAATAAATTCTAAAGTTGTTTATTTCAATAGAATGACATACTTGTTTCTTTAATAAAATTTGAAACTTATTTTCTAAATTGTGAAAAACAGTTGTAATACTTAACAAAATGCAAGCAAAACATTGTAATTAAATTTAAAATATGTGAAGTTCCAAACTCACAACTAATTTTTAAGCACACATATATTTCGCTTTATTTATTTATTGATAGAGTTTTTATTCTCTAAAATATTTTTGCACATATCAGATTAGGACCATACATTTCTGTTTTGAAAAACATAAATAACATCTGCAACAAAGCAAATATTAAATTCAACAGAGTGGAAATATTACGCAGCAAACAAACAGCCTCAGAGAAGTTGCTGGGAAAAACAAATGTAAGACAAGAGTAAAAATGTCCCTGCAGATAGTACAATCCTTGATGCCGCCAAAAGTAATGTAATTAAAAAGCATTTAGGAATTTCTCCTTTTACTTAGAAGAAAAAACAGAATAAATCAGCAGCGCAAAAACGCATGAGACTGATATATTAGATTTACGTGGTTTCTCAAACAATGCTTTTATGTTTCCTAAAAAATTACTGTCAAATTAGTTTCTGCTTTTCCTACGTACGTGTGATTAAGTTTCAGGAAACATGTAGAGGACAGTGTCCCAGTCTGAAACATAGAAACATATTTTAAAATAATATTAAAGTATAAAATCCACTAATGTAAGGATGTGTAGTCTGTACCCGAACCTTCAATGATCAATACCCTAAGTGTGGTGCTGTATTGAAAAATCTTGTGCATTTGCCCTATTTAAAGTTTCCTTTTCAGGTCTTTTGTTTAGGTTTTCAGACATATACTACGTCAAATAAGTGACAAAGATAAGTCTTATGAACTGGTTTTCGGAGACTAATTCCCTGACTCGCACTCAAAGGGGGCAAGTATGCCCCTTGGCTATCTTCCAGAATCGTTTATATTTATGTTGAATAGGTGTGAGCGTTGAGCTACATTAATGAACTTCAATTTATATATTCCTTAATAAAACAATTCACATTCGTTTTATATTGTGCTAATTTAATCAATGATTACAAATAAAATAAGTAGATGTGCAAAATGGCTTTTGTAAAAACAAGTAAAAAAGGTCTTATTAAATGGAAAAAAAATATGTAAAACCATGACACCACACATTAAAGCTTTTAAATGTAAAAGAAAAACAGATTTTTCATCAGTTGTGGAAGAATTTGAAGCTATTTGTGTCTAATTTTTTTCTCATACACTCCACTTTTATAAATACCTGCACATAAAAGTCACACAGGAAGCATTGTTCATTGTTTATCGTGATCATTTTTGAATTCTATTGATCTCTCTTCTACATTTTGTTTTGTGTATTTTAGAAAGTTGCTTTTAGTTGTTACTAGTTAACAATAGTTGTGAATAACAGAAATGGGGTGAGCAATTGCCTCATGTTACAGTTCGTTTAATATTTTGAGAACAAAGCGCGCCCTGTGTAATTTACCTTTAATTTTGCTTTTAACGACTAGTTTTATTAAACTGTTTATTTGCATTATTTATAAATTTGAAAAGGAAATTTTTGAGCTTGTAAGTAAATAATTTTGAACAGATCGTGGAAATAAAAATTTCCTTTGGGCAATGGAAATGTATTTATTGCTGATGATTGTATCATTATTTATGTAGCTGAAGAATCACAAGCAACATGTTTTTTTGAAATGAAATTTATTTTGCAAATTTAACTAACTAAACTGTCCTATTGACGTGTAATTTTGTTCTGAGTTTTGGTAGCGATTTGACAGTAACTATCAGAAAACGCTGAAATTTTTAACACGGAAGAAAGAAAATAAAGGGAAAGTATAAAACCAAATACGAACAATATAAAATATTCTCCTTTTATTTACACCATTCGCAGTTTCATTGCTTATTCTATAGCTGAACTTAACTCTCAGACCATGTACACAATTCGTTACTTAAACACCTCATTTTTCCCAGAATAGAAGCAATAATTCTGTATCCACAGGAAGGAACTTTTCTTGGTTCCCTAGATCATCAATCACTTATTCGTAATTACGTTAATCCATCAAATTTGAAATGCATGTTTTCTCTTTTTGGCCAATATAGGTTCCGCTTTATGAAAAGTTATGATCCATTATTCCCCACCTTTTTTTCCTCGTTTTTCTTTTACTTCAATCTGATCAAATATATTAAATCGAATCATATGTTTAAACCGGTGTATTATTGATCTTCAGTTTGAAGAGAACAAATCACAAAGTCACGAATTTTAACCACACACGTGTGTGAGTGCACGTGTGTCACACTCATCTGGTGCCTTTCTTTGCAATGATTTTTTAAACAATTAAAAAGTTTATGAACAAATGATTATATTCTGAAATGAAATATACACAGTTCAGTCACATTAATGTGACCACCACGTACTTTTGACGTCGACGTCAAAAAACCAGTCACAAAAGTCACTCGGTAACCTAGTGCAGTTGAGGGTATATAAAGGGGCTTTGGAGAACATTTCTACTGTTGACGCAATGCAAAAACGAAGCGATTTATACGACGTACAAAAGGGCATGATCATTGGCTTTCGGATCAAGGGCGGAAGCATTTCCAAAATAGCTGAGTTTTTGTGCTGTTTGCTTGCCGTCGTGGTAAAAGTGTATCGTGCATGGCAAAATGAGACTTCAAAATCAGTGACATGGTAAATGTGATGCTCCAGGAGCCATAGAGGACAGAGGCGAATGAATTCTGCAGAGATGCGTTTGGGTAATACGGGCTACCGTTGAGCAATTGACCCCCCAGATGAACCAAGGGGCTACCAATATAATATCTCACACCACTGCTTATCGGACGTTGCTGGGTCTGGGCTCCGGAAGCAGAAACCTGGTTCATGCGTCTATGCTAACTACTGTCCATCGATGACGAACCCTGAAATTTGCATACCAGTAGCGGAGCTCGATTTCCATTGAGTGGCGACAGGTAGCATTTACTGATAAATCACGTTTTATGCTCCATCTGACAGATGGATTTTGGATTAGAAGGCGTGCAACTTCTGGAAGTAAACACCCTGCAACCATTGGTGGAACAGTCCCAGCTGGAGGCAGGAGCATTGTGGTCTGGGGAATATTTTCCTAGGGTTCTATGGATTCACTCATCATTGAGGAAGGCATGAAGAATCAATACAAGTACGCATCTGTCGTTGAGGTCCATGTCCACTCCTATATGAATATTTTTTTCATCAGGATAATGGCATCTACCAGCAGGACAATGCGAAGTGCCATACAGATGCCAGTGAGTATGCATGGTTCGATGGGCACCAAGATGAGTTTACCATTCTCCCCTGGTCAGCATGGATCTCGATTGGGTTGTTTGCGCCATGGATCCTTACCAGCGTAATCTAGCGCAGCTGGACACGGCATTGGAATCAGTATGGCTCAATATCCCAGTGAACACCTTCAGGTACCTAACTGACTCTCTTCCTACACTTCTCGCAGCGATCCGTTCTGAGAAAAGTGGTTATTCTGACTTTTGACAGGTGGTCACAGTAATGTGACTGGACTGTGTATATTTATTCAACGAGTATTTAACATTTTATTCTTGGTAATAAGATCATCATGCTTATGCTCCTAAAGTCCCATTGTTGACCTTCTTATGTCAGTTCACACGAAAAATGCGTGCCTCTCAATTACGTCAAAATGTCTGAGGCTAGACTTTCATGACTACTTGATATACTTATAATTAGTTCTAGAGATTTGTGCATGTTTACAAATGTGTATTTGGACCAAACCTTTTTAAAAATCATTTGAAGTCGAAATAGATATACCCGAGGTGATATTTTATTTTGTTTCAATTGATCTTTTGCTTGTAAGGTGTTGGTATGCTGCTTCATACTGAATTTTATTGCTGTCATTATTGTGTTCCAAATGTATAGTTTGCAGCTTCTCAGGTGTTACTGTTCCTCTGACAGACGTTGTTGCTTTTTGGTTTAATTTATTATACGCTACAGTGATTTATTTCGATCATCAGATGCTCTTAATTAATATTTTGAACACATTTTGTGATTGTTTGCTTCCTTGGAGATGGTTAATGTCTTTACAGTTGCATGCTTTTTTGTATATATCACTCGCAGACAGTAAAACTAATTATTAGAACACGGTAACTTATTAAAAAACATATGTATGATATCAGAATGCTCAGTATTAAACCAGGGTCTATACTATGAAATGTGATATGGATAAAGGGATCAGGATCAAAAACGGGTTTAAAAATGAAATGAAAGAAAAAAGGTGGGATTGACATTTTTAAATGGTGATTCTGATTATTTTATTGTTTATATTAGCTAATGATAAAATGTGCAATGACATTTACTACAAATGTCACGCATCGTAGTCTAAATACTCGCAAAAAGAGAAAATGCCCATGTTTAACAGAAAATAAGTAATGAGTACTTAGTTTTATCTCTTATTTGTTTTCTTTTTTTTTATTTCTGTTTCATTATGTTTAAAAAATAAAAGAAATAACATGATTTGTACTTCTAGATGCTTCTTTGAGACTTATCCGGGCTGAAATACTGAAGACATCATCAACACCAAACACATTTTTAAAGTTATACATGCCGACGAGCAAACAATTACCTCCCCTTCAAAGCCTTTATTATTCATTATTTATTTACTTTTTGACATCACTTTTAGTTAGATTTATCTTAGCATTTTTTACGTCTTCTTTCATGTATCAATATTTTTTTCTGAATTTTATCGAAAATTTAGACTTTTGAAAGTAGTCTAAAAATTAAAATGAAAAATTAACTTGCTCTTAGTACTGAAGATAATTTTACTGCATTTTAACTTACTAATTTTAGCCTTAAAGTAATATAGTGAAAAGCGGAACTTGATACCTGCAAATGAAAGAAATATTTTTATGGCAATTTCAGAAATTACAACACTCCGAAAGAATCGTTAGTTTTTAAAATTTTAACGCATAATTTTCTCAATTGTCGTAAACATTTTGCGAATAAAGGTTGGCTTGATTCATTTGTTATTTTATAACTGCCAATTTTAGGTACACTTCCGGATTTAGGAGGTGTGCAGATTTATGGAGGTGTGACAGGAGGTTTCAATTTATGTTAGCTTTAAGTTAGCCTTGTCCATAATAATCAGTGTAATTTTTCATGCATCATGCATAACTATTTTTTCTAGTAGCTGCCTTAATTTAGAATGTTATATTATTTTTTATATCATTAGCCATTTAATTGAAAGATGACTTTCGGTGATTTCAGAGCCATCTTGTAATACGACAGAAGATATCTTTGTTCATCTGAATTAATTTCAGTGACTTGTCTGAATTGAACCACTGAAAATTTCGTAAATTTAACATTTGTTCTTAATAAGTTTAGTTGTAATTCTCAGAAACTAATTTTACTGTTCAAAGTGCAACTAATTAACAGATGTATATATAATAAGTACATGGCCTTTTCGTTCATCATTTATTCCAGTAAAATAATAATCCAGAATAATCAAAATGCAAAACACTGTCACTTATATTAAAACCCTTTGTCTAGTACTGATATCAGTTTATTTTTCGTTTTTGGAGAAATCAGTTTAGAAATAAGTCTACAAAGCTGAGCAATTAAAACATAAGAATAATAGCAAAACCAAAACGACGACACTTTTCAATTTACAATTTTTTGTTCCAAAAAATCATAAAAGTCGCGGAAGAAGAATGAATCTAAAAAAGGTGGGCGATAAAATAGTTCAAAAGACAGAAAGAATTAGCATTTTTTAGTAAATTTTATCAAATTCTTTTTCAAAAACAAAGTATGGAAAAATAAGTATAAAGTAAACTTTTGACTGCATATTTTACACAAAAGACGAAAAAACTACACTTTTTAAGCTAAAGACTTCCAGTTACTTGTTCTATTTACATCATGTGTTCTCAGTATCACGTTGTTTCTATATAAATTAGGTGGCAAATGAAATTACTCTATTTGATTATAAAAGGGTACTAAGGTCTTAAATATAATTTACTCTTTGTCTTTAAACAGTTTAGAAAGAGAGACCAAAGATCAAGAAAACAGTAGCAGTGTTTTTCTTCCAGTTACTCACATTTTGTTTGAAAAAAGAGAAGAACTGAACCATTGTCTGCTCAATACTGCTAAGTAAATTTGAATTTTTTTTTTTGCAATAATCCTATTTGAAAAGTTTGACACAATAAACAAATTCAGGGAAAACACTAATAGTTCACTGCAGTTTACTAGTATTAAAAACAATGTATTGCTCTTGAAGCCTAATTTATGTAGTTGAAGAATATATAAGAAACAAGAAAGTTGAAAATGAAACTTGTATCAAATTAAATGAACTGAAATGGTTATTTTCTTCATTTCTTTTATTTACTCTTTTACAAATGTCTTAAAGACATTATTATTTGCTTGTAACACGATATTGAGCTAAAATTTATAATACGTTTTCTGGATTTTAATTATAAATGGGAATTACAGCCCTGGGTTAAGGCATACCAATGACTAAAAATATCGTTTTCAAGGAGGGGGGGGGGTAGATTTGTTGCTGCTGAAGTTAAATGTTATACCTGCAGAGCTATCGAACTATAATAGTGTCCAAAAGAAAGGGTGTTCAGGACATTAAGCAGAATAAACAAAATTGTGTGGAAAACGAATGTCCCACTTATGCATTATATCCCATATGAGTCTGTGTGAGTGCAATGATTTCCTTTTGAAAATTATACGTTATTAGAAAAAATGTAAATTATTCACATGAATAAAATCCTAATTTAACTTAAATTTACTAGCTATCGATATTTTAAAATGTTTAAAATATTAAAGGGCAAAGTTTTTAAAATTAGGTCAATTGGCACTAGATATGTACCCAGATGAAGCAGTGTCACTGCATATGCCCCAGTTCGGCTACAGCGGAGGTCCGAAAACACTAGATTAGCTCGGGAAAGCAATGTTTTTCTTTTAAAAACAAGCATTTTCCAACTTTTTTTTTTTTGCTATTAAATTGTGGTGTGAGCAGAGTGACTGCGTTCACAATGTAGAATACGTATAAAACAGGTGTTAAAATAGAGCAAATATTTTTCCAAAGCTTTTTAACCCTCGTGGCTCCCTCCCATTTCAGTTACACTCAAGACCCTTGGGGTCATAAACGACCCCAATGCTTCGTTTAATTAATTTATTATGATTATTGAATGTTACATGCATTTTTTAAGTTCACACACTTTTTAATGCTAAAAAAATAAAAATAAAAAGAAACAATCAAAGTAAAATTTAGTTTATGCATTAAAAATTAAAATTTTAGAGCAAAACTTACAATAACTAGATTTATTTACAACTGTTACAGACCTGAAAAAACATGATTGTTTTAAGGTAAATTTCAAACACTTATGACATTTTTCGATGCATTTTCTGTCCAGTTCTCTTGGACAAAAGTTGCAACGTCCTCTTTTTTTGGCATTCTGGGGAAGTGACCCCAAGGTTCTTGTGTGCAAAAAATGCAATTCGAGAAAAATAAAACACAATAATAGCATTATTTTGAATAGAAAACTAGGAGAATAAAAGCCACAAAAAATGCCATTAAAAACATATGGTTTATTAACAAGATATATTACACAGAAATTGCATTGGGGTCACATATGACCCCAAGGAACCCACGAGGGTTAAGTCCAGTCAAATTCTCATTGTAAATCTGGAGTCCAGGAAATTAGTCTGGCCAAGACGGCAAAATATTGAGAATCACAGATCTGGATGGCATTCTAGATTTAAGTCATTATTGCTGGATACGACCCCACGTAAAGCGGTTTTAGTTTTTCTGTAAGAATGTTTTAATATTGTAGCACTATATTTGCTCTCCTAAGATGTTTGTCTTCTTGGGTCGGTGCAATGCAGAGAGAGATAAAGATTTATTCTACATTGTGAATGCATTCAGTTGGCTTATACTGCAAGCATGAGCAAGAAAATGATTTTTAAAAAATGTTTAATTTCTGAACAAAGGCATTGCTGTTCTGGGCAATTGTACCAAATTTGAACACCCGTTGCAGCCGAACTAGGCCTGTGCAGTCGAACCGCTTTACCTGGGAGCATATCAGTGTATATCGATCTAAATCCAGAATATGGTCCATATGCGTGACCATCAAAATCATGCCGTTTGAGTGTAGGGCAAAGGTTCTAAGTCCCTTGGTTCGACTACCACACGTTTTGCGTGAACTTAGTGAAAAATAAACGATTTCCTCCCGTATTTTACTTCAAAATAAATCATGTGATTTGGAGCCCTTGTTGGAAGAATGGAAAGTTAAGCTCTTTTTGCTTTTTATCCCTTCTTAACTCGTTTAACGGAAATACGCCTGAAGTTTATTTGCAAATGAAAAAATATATATGCTAGTAATAAGAGCTAGAGACTAAATATTTTGAAATACAGTTTCACTTTCATATTTCAATGTTAAAAGTAGATGTACAAGAAAGAAGATAAAAAAAGCTGTTCTTTCGAATAAGTACTATGACAATGACATGTGTAAGAAGTTTTTCACCCCTATATTCGGTAAATTATGACAAAGATTTTATCTTAAACTTGAACAAAAAAAGTAATAATAATAAAAAAAAAAATACTTCTTAGTACATCGTTCCTTAAAGAATCACAAAACTTTTTCACCGTTAAAGCAACCAAACTGTGAAACCTTCAGCAAAGTCTACTGAATTCCTAGTTTTGCACACACATACAGACACACTTTAATCACTTCATTTTATGCTATGTATAGATGCATACTTTCATGTATTGCAGTCTGTCGATCAAATTATTTATAGGAAGAGATTAAGGAGTAGCTTTCACAATGTGTGTAATGCTTGAATGTAGACAATACGTTAACAAAGAAAGTATCCTTAAAGAACTGACGTGTTACTCATTTTCTAAAGTAAAATTTGAGGGCGTTTATTGACAAAGCATGTGTGTTTTTTTTTTTGCTGCAATCATTTTCCGCGACACTGAAGCTAGACACTAGCAATTAAATTACTTAATTAGTCCTTAATTTTCAAACTAACTACATATTTTGTTCAAATGTCTGCTTTTATTTATTCGTTTATAATATTTTTATATAATTAAGATGTAGCTACGTGAAACGACACTATGCAATTAAAAATATTCTATGATGCCCTTCTAAAAATAATTAATTTTAAATAAGTTTAATAGCAATGAATACAAAATTAATTTTTAAGTGACAAACTTATGCGGGTGATCAGAGGTAGTAGACACAAACATTTCGTTTTTTTTTTAACTAAAACTTTTATTTTTGTTCAGTTTTAAAGAAACATTCTTTAGTGGGAGGCAGTCTTTTAATTAAAATATTTATTTGCAAGAGATTAGGGCGTAATTTACAGACTGTAGAGCCGATTTATTTCGGTAAAATTAGAAGTATAGGCGATGCAGAAATTGACCGGATTATATGGAGAATAATAGATCTACTCCAGAAACGCTTACCGCAAATTTGGTTAAATGATAAATATACTTCTGGCTTATCCATCACAATCGCGAACATACTTTAATATGTACTTTGCGAACTTCATTATATCGTAACGAGGGTAATTATTCGGAACAGGCTTTGTGTGAACACAGAACATAAATCTTCTTAATAATTGACTTGCACCTATTAGGGAAATACTAAAATTTGTGTTATTTAATAATGGAACGATCCAAGATATTAATTAATTTGCCCCGGATGTTGCTCGTTGGTGCTTAAGAGCTTAAGAGTAAATTTAAGTTGTATATAATAAACAAATTTTAAAATATCATCAATATATCTTTTTACTTTGCCTTTACGTAAGGAATTCGTCTGAGAAAATGTTTAGCTATTGCTAACTGCCGTAAAATCTGCTTTAATATGTAATATACGCATATTTACATATGTAGTAAAAGTTATAATTTGCTGCATCACTCTTGTCTTTCTGTGGAATATGTCTGGGATACTTTTTTAGTTCATGTTGAACAAACAACGTTACTTTACTTTTTTATAGCGGGCGTTCCAAACAGTGACTATGTATGAGTGAGGAAAAACTGACGTAAAACTTTTGGGTAAAGAGGGATTGACAAAATCATTTCAAAATACTGTTTTACTTTTATTAATTAATTAAATGCAAAGAAATGTGATATTTTGCGAGAAAACTGACTTAGTTATTTATTTACATTGTATTAACCCTTTAAGCAGTCTGCCCGTACAGTGTACGTGCTCTGATTTCCTTTTCTGGTTTGCCCGAATTTTTCATTATTGAAAGAGACTATTTAGTAGTATTATTTTTCAACAGATGGTGGCTTGTCCATGTAAATGAAATACTTTTCATCCCGTTTTTTCTATGTAGCGGGAAAATGGGAACTTTTTGTTCCACTGTATGCCGTGCTTGTGAATCTTATGGAAATTATGGATGGAATATACGACGAAAATATTTTTTTGTTACTTGATGAACTACATTCTGAGAGAAAGTTTTGAATAATTTGTAAACCATTCTTTTCTGCATGCAGAATGTACTTGAAAAAAGCAAAGGGTTTGTAAGTTTAAGGGTTTTGTGACCGAAATTGTAAAATAAAAAATGTTGTAAAAGCATTAAAAACGAAAAAAAAATTAAAAAATTCTTAATATTCTTATTCTATTAAGTATGGTACTTAACTATATGCAATAAAAAATATGCTTTTCTTGGAAGCATTTCTGGTAAAATAATTGACCGCTTAAAGGGTTAAAGTGTTATTGTTCATTAATTTTTTAGCATCAAAACAATATTTAAAAACATACAACTTTAAATGAATTTCCTAAAATATTCAATAGATTTTTAAAATAAAGGATTATTCATCGTCCAAACAGCATAAAATGTAACGAAAAAAAACAGGGTGGTCATTGCCAGATATGATGGCCACAGTCACAAAGTATAAAAATTATGACATCTCACTCTGTGACGCATTTTGACCTTGTGACCTGTGATCATGATCATGTCACTCCATCGCTACGTCACTGTAACTAGACAATTTTTGACTTCATGAAGACATCGCGGCAAAGCCAAATTTCAACTTCGTGCAAACATCACTGCAAATTTAATTTGTGGCGTCGCGTGGCTGAGTATTAACATTCGTTAGTTTGTGCCACGTGTTTATAAATTTACTGAGAAGTTCGTGACCGTAAAATGACTCTCACATAACGGCATATTTTGAACATGATGTTAATATGGGGACAATATCACGTCTTGCAAGGTATTTTCAAATCTAACAATTGTATTGTTCAAGTTTTAAAGCTAGTAAAATTATTTTTCTAATGTATCGCAGTTCGAATATAAAAAATAGTATCGTTAAAAATGGCTGTGGTCCCTTCTAACTTGAAATTCCGAAATTTGAAGATCAAACTATACGCAACAAAAATATGCTGAAAAAAGTGTCAATAGTTGGGGAAAACGTTGTCTATAGTTTTGTGAAGTAAAAAGAAAGCGTTTTGCATTTAATTACGTTCTTATTTTGTTTATAATTTCGTAAATGATAAAAACTTTGCAAAAACTCATACACTAAACTATGTTTTTTCCCCCGTAAAATAAATAGTTGCATGTTTTTTTTTTTGAATTATTGATATATACTGTGAAAACTGACTTATTGCTCACACTGGGAGCTAACTAACCCCATGTGTGATTTTTTTCGGGGGGGGGGGGGTGTTACTAAGAGCAAATATGGCTGGATTTTCGTCCTCAACAGTGTGCGGAATTCATTACATCCTGCCATATTTCTGTGTGCTTGAATGTTAACTATCGTAACAAAATCATTTAAGGCATTAAATATTATCAAAATTTTAAATAACATCTTGCTTCAATTATATGTTTAAGGCCCCTCTATTTATTCTTTAATCAAACTAGAATACTACCTAACTAGTCGATCAGTTAGTACTTGATTGGGTATCGCAGATGTATTTCAGTAGTTTGATATATTCTACGCTGTAACAACAACAAACAGGAGTGGCACTGCAGTAAATTAGTTCTAACTTTATTTTTAACGCTACTAGTAAATTAATGTTTCTCTTTTTTTTAGAAAACGTAGATATTATTTTCCCTCTTATTAAATATCCTATCAAGTGAGGAGACCCAACATGCTTAATTTGGGAACAAATATACCTTATTTTCTTAAAAAGAGGTTTAACATACTTGAAACCACTGTATTTTAAATCGGTACTAAATTAGCATCCAATACCAGACCAGTCATTTAGGGAGGGGTAGGGGGTCAATTGCCTCACCCCCTGGCTCTGAGAAATCAGTGTTTTTTCTTATTTATGGGTGTGGTTTTTATTGCTTTCTGGTGAAATTGTATTGTGTTTTTACCCTTTGCCCCTCCCCTCCCCCCCGAGAAAACTTGAAATGACGGATCTGTCCAATACATACTTGTTTATGCAAATATTTTAAAAAAAATATTTAATGGATCAAAATATTTAATGTGACGTGACGCATCAAAACTGTAATGTACATTTATTTTTTATTTTAATTAATTAATTATTTTTTTTTTTTTCAATTGCCCTATACGTATATTTTTATGCAACTGTTTTTGGAAATTTAAGAATATTTCAACTTTGTTACGTCCTATTGAATGGTATCAAATGTATCATTACTGTTTGTTGCTCAAAACTAAAGATGCATGTTTTTAAAATATAAAATTTGAAAAAATCTACACTGCAAAATACTTGCTCATATTAAAATATGAGCCACACAAAAAATATTTCTTACTTTCATCCTGTTTTGATGGTTAAAAATATTAACACATCATAAAAATAGCAAAAATTGATTATTTTGTTTTTAACGCTTAGGATAAATGAAGTAAAATGAGCGAAGAAAGGAGAAATGCATAAAAATAATCATTAATTTATTCCTTCATTATAAGTAATTATCATTTAAAATTCATGGCGGTAAATTAGATAAGATTCCACTTTAATTAAGAAACTTTTTTTATGTAAGATTATCACCCCGCACGTCAGCATTGTCACGCAATTTAGGATATTTTCTTGCCAATCTAAATAGTTGCTGGATCAAATAACACAAAAAATCACGCATAAAAAATTGGGATGTAATAATATGGAGCTGAAAATCTCCTGCATTAACTAAAGGCAATCTTTCATTAGTCCTTGATTTAACTAATAATGATTTTTTTAATAACTCTTTTTCGTTTTCTTTTCAGTTTATATTATTTATTGAGCTCTAACACTAATAGGAGAGCAAACTCGACGGTTTTTAACTCAAGCGAGTGCGGAAAAAGGTTTGCTCTTCTCGCATTTAAAACTCAAGTTTCATTGTGTAAGGCGTTTATCAATGTATTTTTCAAATCCTTGATCTGCTCAATTCGTGATGCCAAAAGAAGACCTCTTTTCCTGTTGAACAAGATGTTCTATTATGAGAAATGTTTTCCCATACTCGCTGGAAATTCAGGCCGCGAGCTTCAATGCTGAAATATGGGAAGTTCTCTCCTCTTAGTGTTATAGCTCATTGATATTTTTACTTGGGTTACATATCTGGTGAGATGCTTTTGCTAATGTTTACAATTTCAAATCATGCTTTTGGTTCAAAAGATAAATTTTAGTAGTTGTATTTACGTATTTCAACACGATTATAAGAAAAAAACGTACTTTAGTATTTTCTACATTATATGGAATATTTTTCCAGTTTTTATTAATAGCTTCTAACAGCTTAACGTTCAATATAGGACAATTTATATCTTGAATGTTTTTTTTTAAACATATTAGAAAAAAAAAACCTACGTTGATTTCACAAACGTTAATATACAGAATACTAATTAATATGAAAAACTATCGTACAAACATGCTCTAAACAATACATAGAAGTCAATTTTCGAGCTTTAAAAAATAAGAACATAGTTAAAATTAGGTTTAAATGTACATTCAATGATTTTTGTATCCATTATTGAGATGTCAAACCAAATAGTAGCATTTAAACAGTTCTTGTTAGATACTGTGTAACGTTTTTTTTTTCTTTCTTTTTTTTGCATTAAAATACTAGCTAATATTACTTTAAATTATTATATTCATTAGGCTGATATGAAAAAAAAATCTTGTCGATGCGTTAAATTGTTTACTTTACACTACAACAAGGATAATTGATTTGTAGTTTAATTATAAAAGAGCTAAATGATCTTAATAAATAACAACTAAGAACTCACCAAAAAGGTATTAAGTATTTCAGTTAGGGTTGACATAAATGTAACATACAAAATTATTTTATTCACTCTTATGGTTTTCACAGTTAATTTTCGATGGTGCGACAACCGTGGATGTTCTCCGTTTTTTTTTTTTTTTTTTTTTTTCAGATTTTTCTTCCATGCCATGTTTTCCCAATTCAATTACTCTAGTAATGTTCAGATCTTATACAAGTAGTCTTTAAGTTATGGTCTCCCGCACATTAAGTTCCGGAATGTTAATTTTCTGTACTGCACCAAATATAATAAGGTCTAAGTCGATACAAATAGTCGAAACTGTTTTATATTAAGAAATGGGAGCGGGATTTAGAGACGAGAAGTTTCCACCCATTTCATCATATAAGATCGGTGAAATGAAATTCAATTTCTATAGAAATGGTACAAGTAACGACATTCAAAACATACAGCACAGCAGTAATGCTTCTTATTGCACGTCTAAATTGTAAAAACAGATGCCCAAAATAATAGAATTAATAACAGGAATAGACTAGAAACTTTGCCTGAAGAATATCTTGTGAAGATTTTCCTGGTATGTAAAGAAAATGTTGAGTAGTAAGTGAGTGTTTGTACTGGAGGTTTTACTCATGCGGGAAAAAATATTTCCTTCGTGTACAAAAGGCAATTTGCAAAGGTTTATTTATATCTTTCATCTAATAAACAGTCTAAAAATACTATTTGCTTAAAAATACCAAAGACTTGTTTTTTAATAGAAATAATCAAGTACCACAACTTTGTGTACGGCTGAGAAGCTATTTTTTGCCACTTATGTTTTTATGATACAGACATCCAAAAATAAAAATGGTGTTTTAATTTTATTCAAAAAAAAAAAAAAAAGATGTATAGTAGCTTTTTTCAAATGATTTTTTTCTCACTTTTTCATAGAAGCGTCAAAATTACTGGTTGTCAGTAATTTAATAAGTTGCTAATAAAGAAAATACCATTTAAATTAACATATTGTTCTCACTCTGAACTACAGAAGAACGCTTTGTTTATTTAGACTTGTTATTGCATGGAGTTAAATGATAAGAAAAACTCATGTATACGCTATGCATATGTATTAATACGTTGCAGTTTGAACGGTATATTTAATTTTTAAAAATTCAACTGAACTAATAAGTAACAAATGTAATGCTTGTAAAATTTTAAGTTGTATAATTCAGGCAAATGACTCTAAAGATATCTATCTTAAATCGTTAACTCTTAAATTATAGAATTATCTTTCAATTAAATGAACAGAGACTGCCTTTAAGGAATATGATATGATAAGTTTTCTACGGCCTTTGAACCAAAGTAATTATTATTTAGCAATGAAAAATTATACTGGTTATTATAGACAGCGCTAAAATAACTGACACAAATTGTAAATTTTCACCATTGATAGGGATAAAATTTTAGGGATAAAATAGCAAATGAATGGAACTAATCTTTATTCGTGACATATTTACTGCAATTGAAATATTCAGTGTCGAAAATTTAAATGTGGTACTGATACACTGATACCTTCCGAATTCCGTAATTTTTGAAGTTGTCTTTGAAATAATATATTTTCGTCTCCAGGTATCAAGTGATCTTAAAACGCATATTTAACTGGCGAACGCAAAATAAATACTTCTAAGCAGTAAAGGGACATCTTGAGCATTAGTATTGCATAAGGCCCGAATAGTGACTTCTTTTAGTTTTTTTTAACTATATTTTATCTTAGGCTACATAGAAATGGTGGAAGTTTTTGCTTCTTACATGTTTTACCTAAGATTAAAACTTAACTTCAGTCACGGTTCGTTAATCTAAATGTTATTCAGTATTTTATTTTTTAAAACAGTGTAAGTCAGTGTGGTAATATTAGTGCCTAAATATTAAAAAAATATTGACAGTTTCAATCTTTTACCTTTTCTTTCAAAATATAGGTTATAGATCTGGTGCAGAACATATATGTGGTCTCATTCTGGCTTTTGATAAGACGCAATAGTTAATTTTTACGTTCTTTATCAGTTTGAGAAACAGTAAAGATATCATTAACATGTACACAAATATCCATCATCATTAAAATAACGTTGAAATTAATTTTGAGTAGAAAACAAGCTAAAACCCTCTAGAAATCAGTTTAAAAAAAAGAAAAACAATAGATTCAGTACGGTTGGTTCCTATAGTTCGAATTCTGATTTAATTTCCCTTTAAGTTTCAGTGATTTATCAACTTGTTTCGCATGTAAAACTGTATATGCTTTTCTTAGTAATATAATGATTAAATTAAATGTACCAACACTTCTTCCTGTACATCTAAGAGGACACCTGATTTAATTGATGAAAAGCAACATTTAAGACGCTAAAGGAAACATATTAATTATCTCTCTGTCATATATATATTCTTAACATATTCATTAAGCGGGTAAATATTGCATCTGAAAGTTATTTTATTAAAATAGGTACCATTTTTATTTCAATGTATTTTTATTTTTTATTAATTGGTTAGTTTGAAGTCTGACATTACAAAATATTTTATTACAATGAGAAATAAACAAAAAAAAAAAAAAAAGGAAAAAAAAGAAGAACAATCAATAAACTTTTCAATCAATAAATTTTTAGTCTGACAAGTTTTCCATTATTTGAAATAGAAAATCAATATTTTATGAAACAACGGTTTTGGGTCTTGAAAGAAATATAAGATTATTTATTATACCATAGGTTCGGAATTTTTCGGAGATTTCGTGTGTAATTTTTTTAACGAAAACTCGGACGACAAAAGTTTTTCAAATAAGTCGTTCTTTCTCATTTCTTTTCTCTAATATTCATAAATTACTAACCTGCTTTCTAACTAGTTAAGAAATGTTTCCCTAAATTAAAATTGAAAAAAAATAAGCCGGCTGTAAATTAACGTTGAGCTTCCAAAATAGGAGACATCATATTCATGTAACTAGTATAAGTAGAGTTTGACATTAATGAGCCACATCTTTTGATACTGTATTTATGCTATACGTCCAGAACAGAGGCTCATTACAAAACGTCAGTTCGCAGGAGGAGCGTCAATGGTTGGGCATGCTTTGCTGTTATTGGAGTTGCTACCACCAGAGCTTTTAAAATCAAAAACCACATTCCAGGAATATTAAGTTGTTCTAAAAATTAATATATTCCCAGTGGTGAAAATATAGGTGGATTTTTTTAAAGAGAAGACATCCGGTTATATCTCAAACTGCACAAAGGAAACGTTTTAGGTCCTTGAAGTAAATTTTTTGAGTTGGTTTGCTAAGAGCCCCGTTCTCAATTCAAATGAGATTTTATGGGGCATTTAAGTAAATGATATTTACGTAAACCATGAATGTAACGAGAATAAGAATGAACTGAATAACTTCATAAAATATTTATCTGAGGATGGTCCAAAAGCCGTTTTAATGACGTTATTAAAGTAATTGTAATTTCACTGGGTATCAAGTTTATCTTCAATGTGTGCCCTAATTTTGCTCAGTGCCTTCTTTATGTTAAACGCAAAGCCATATTGTTAAGGTAACAATGCGTAATCGTTCAATGTTTTTTCCGTAATTTCTTTTTAATTTGACTCATGTTTTCATATATTTTCAATCCGCAATCACTGAAGTATTTTATTTGAATATTTCTGATCTTTTTTTCTGGCCTTATAATTTTTTCTAGCACTGTAGATAAGTTTCAAAACCTTTGCTTTAAAAAATGACCTTTTCTTATTTTTTCTTATGCAACATTTGACGATGGATCCTAAACTTCTTACTTTCACGCATGAATTTCTAAGGATCAAAATTTTTGAACTGTCATAATGGGTCACTTATAAGATTGTTATTGGGACATCTAAGGACCACGTGGGTATTATTTATAATAAACAGGCTTCTAGATGCATGGTACTTTCTACATTTAAATCCCCAACATTCATAGCACAATCTAAACACAAATAACTACCATATGAACTGACACATGTCCTTAATATGTTTTTTTAAAGCATTAATAGTATTTTCTCGTATTGGTAAAACTTAAAATACATTGATACTTGCATCATTGAAAATTTAAAACCGAAAAAGAACAGTAACGTTTTGACAAGTAGATGCATCATATATGTATTGGCAGAGAAAAATATTTGTGAAGGATGAAGATTAAAAAAAAAAAAAAATGAATGCATGTTTTTATTGTTGGAGGAACACATTGTGGGTGGCATAGAAAATGACATTTTTAGTTTCTAAATAGTTATTATTAGGTACTTTTTATTTAACTGTATAATATTATACGTTTGTCCATTTAGTTTAAGAGTTGAGATTTTTTTTGTCGTATTAGAGCAGCGTTTGAAACTTTTACTTGAAAGATATCTGCGGATTAGAATGTGCAAAAAAAAATGGAACACCTTAGGTCATTTTTCCTCTCCGTTGATATAAATGCTTTAATAAATTAATTTACCTATTTTCAATAAATGTACACATAAATGCAATGTTGCAGCATGTTTCATGTGTCGATATTTTTCTCCTCCGCATAGTGGTTTTAGATACCCTCTAATTTTCAAAAATTAAAAGACCTAAATTCAGTGGGTAGCTATATTTTTGGGGGAAAATTAGAGAAATGAAAAAATATCTTAATAAAAATAAATAATAAATACAAATCTTCTTTCGGAAATAAATTCGTGAAACTATTTCTAAACCATCAATTGAAAAGAAAGAAAAGAAAGTGATGGTGAAATTGGTAATATTAGAAAATATATGTATATCATCCTGAACATTTATCGGCTGAGCCGATTTATCGATAATCGGTAATCGGCAAATTTTCTTATCGGTGCATCATTAGTAAAAACGATGCAACTTTCTCAGTTACATTGACATGGATAACTGCATTTTTCTGGTAGATATTTCAACTTGATGTTCCAAATGTCTTTCTATGCACTCATAGAATAGCCAGCTAAACTAGCTTGTTCATCAACACAGAATTGTTATTCTGGATGAGCTCTTTTAGAGTAAAAGCACGAACTAGAACAGAATTATTGTAATGAAGCGTAAAGTTAAAAGGGATTCCAAAATAGCAAGCCCTCATCAAGATTGAAAAGAATGTTTGCGTTCGATAAACTGTCTCGTCTCTTTGCATAATAGTTTAAAATAACCATTAAATGCAGTGCCTAAGGGACAGTTTACTGTAATGCTAAACTTCATTTAAACTTACATAAAGCATAAAATGTATTTTCAGCTATTTATTTAAATAGACGCTTAGAACAGTGAATGTTTCTTATGAATGATGTGTTGGAGCAAATAGGCTTCTAAATTGAGCTGTAGAAAGATAAATATTTTAGTATTCAACTGGAATATATATTTTTAATAATGTTAATATCGTCTACATATTATATTCATTTTTTGACTAACTCATCTGTCATCGTTTTTGAAGCAAGAATTGGAATGTTGTAGTTTTATTATAATTATTTTTTTAATTTTAGACAGAAACTGTGAAAGATGTTAAAACCCCAATTGCTATAATCCTGAACGTAAGATACTAAATAAATAGCAAGTTCCTTCTTTTAAATGTAGTTAAACAGTTCTTAATTAAATGGAGAAATCTGAAATCTAATTAATTGGTTGAAAGGGTTTTAGTTTTATTTTTTATGGACAAAAAGAAAGAAAGAAAGAAAGAAACAAACAAACAAATAAAATACATATTGGCGCTTATGACAATTCAGTGGAAGAAATACGGGATCTGCTGATAAATGACTTTTTATGCATAGCTCACTCGTTTAACTTTAGAAGATATTATTTTACATGTTTGGAAAAAGTATTACTATAGCTCAAAGTAAGTACAGATGTTACAGAAAAACATACTATAGCAACTGAAAAAATGTGTATGACTGAAAGTTCTGTTCGACTTTACACGAAAAAACATATATATTTAACATTTTACGATGAACAATTTTTGAATTAGGCGTTATATACACGTTAGGGTAATCGATTTATTTTCAACTTTAAATCTTACCTATGCGAATGAGATGTTGCATAACATGCAAATTATTTCAAAACTGAAACATAAAGTTAAATTTAGGGTTACGGACTTTTACAAGGAAGTTGAACAAGAGAAGTATTTTTTTGAATTAAAAATTGAAATTCAATATTATTATTATTATGTTTTTTTTTATAATTTTTAAATATTATTTCTTAATCTACCTATACGAAAAAGTTGCCATAAAAAACTTAAATAATGGAGGAGAGATACAAAAACGGATACGTTAGACGCGCTGCGGCAAGTGATCACCTTTTCTTTTTTAGAAGCTTATCAGTTTTTACATTAAAGGGCACATATTACCAGGCGGTTCAACATCCAGACAAATATAAGAAATATTTTACCATACAAGTGTAAAAACAACACCTAAGGCAAGGTTAGAATCGAACGTAAGGCTCTAGCTTAGAAAACGCAGATTCTACCACTAAGCTACGGGGGCCCTGCCTACAAATGATGTTTAATTGAGTTAATTGAACTTTTTTATGGTTATAGTGCTTTTTGCCACACAAAAATATGCATTTAATTTCATTCATACGTGCATCGAAATGAAGTAGCTTTCTAAGGTCGCAGTGCTTTCTAAGGTGCACTAAAATATGCATTTAAATTCTTTCATACGTGGATCACAGTGAAGTAAAACGTGTATAGTGAAGACAAAGCAAATCTATACAATAATTGTATCATATAATTATTATATATATTTAATATCTTTTAATTTTATTATAATTTTTGAAAAATATAATTTAATATTTTTTAAATTTGTGGCAGTATATATTTAAAAAATGTGCTCTTTAATCTTCGTACCATAGAGCATCCTTTCTGCAAAGGTAGATTTGAATTGTCGAAATCTCCCCCCCCCCCATATAAAAATGATCGACACTAATATATTTTCATGACAAGTACACACGTACATTGCGCCAAAAAAATCCAAATAAAGTAAAGAGTAGTCAGAGTCATTTTTTCTGAGGCAATAGCCTCCTTCTTCAGTGTCCAGCAAGCCAATGGAATGAAACAAGGTCATGGGAGAGCTTAAATACGAAAGATGGGCCAGATGGAAGAAGATGGACCAATTCGATCTGAGCATGTGCTGAGGTCATATTTGACGTATCAGAATATGTAAATTAGAGCCAATCGATTAAGATTTGAGAGATATGCGGAACAGCAACAGATTCATTAGAGATTATTTAAATTTTTGTGAACAAAAAAAGCCTTCTAGAAAATCTAATTCACCTACAGTAGGGCAATTCCACGGTAACTTACGTTACATTTCGACCAACTCTTATGCAGTTAGCTCCTTAGTACAGACAAATATTGTTATAAAAACCTTGTACAAAAGCATTCAGTGAAAATGACAGTCAAAAGCAAAATTAAAATGCGAAAATATTCGATGCACTTAAATTTTACAAAATTTAGCAGTCAAAAATAAGGCAGTAACTTACGTTACACAAAAAGGGAATGGCATAATATGAAAATTGGTTCTAAGGCAAATTTCTGCTCTATTACAGCTGTTTTCTTGTTTGAAGTATAATTTATCAGTTTCTTATAATATTTAGGAATTAATTTTCATAAATTTAAAATTTTATTTTAAAAATTGAATTTTATGGGAATTTTTAACTGGGTAACTTACGTTACAGTAACTTACGTTACAAAATTCACTTACAAGCATATCTTTATTACAAAAATTAATGAATGAAAATTACAGCTTAGTTTAGATCAAAATACTGAAAATTAACAATTATGAGTTAAATTTACAGAAATTTAATGCCAAACTCAATGATCAATCAAAAATATTACAAAACATAAGACTTTTAAATGCATACTGGCCGCTGGTATTAACAAGTTCAGGTAATTCTATTTTCGAATCATGTTTTCTCTTATAATAAATTTCCTCTGTCGTTTCTGGCCATTTCTAATTGGTTCCAACAGCAGCCATTACTTTTACTTTAAACTCGTTTTCTTCAATAATCGTCACAACTCAAGGATACAATGTATTTTCGTACTTCACCACACACCAGTCACCAGCTTTTATCTCTGTTTTTTCTTCTTGTTCCTTAAAATACTAACTAAACGAAACCCTACATTTTGTTCATTTCTGGTTCTTAAATGGTCATTGTCAATGTGCGGATCTTCAGAAAATATTTTTGATACATTTTGCTTTTTCTAACATATTTCAATACTATCAAGAGTGACTTTTATTTATGAATCTGTAATATCCACATGACTTTTCTCATACCCCTTCTACAGCGCATCTTTTCTGCAGAGTTCAGTGGCATTTTAATGCAGAACAAAATATATTTCAATTGAAAGAGATAAACTATTTTTATATTTGTTTTTTCCAAAACATATTTGATAACTTTAAATCATAACAGAAGTCATTTTTGAATAATTCATAGTACATTACCTCCTAAATATTCTGAATGCAGTGATATTGTTTAAAGAGAATTAATATCTTAAAAGCCAAAAAGAAGCATGTAATTTATAATAAAGGTGTATTGTAATCTTATTAACAAACAGACATTTTAAGAAATATGAGTAATCTAAATTAAGTAAATACAGTACAATTAAAAGAATTATTGAATAAATTACTTCTATTAACCACATAGGTTTTATTTACAATTTACTTTATTTCGAAACACAAGTACCGTAAAATGGGGTGTATAGGAACAGCGGGGTCAATCGGAACAAAACTTCCCAACCGTACAAAGAAATTCTTCATAAATATACTATTGGGTATTTTTCGCCATGAATTTTTTTTTTAGAAAGGTAAGATCATAGGAAGTAGGAAAAAAATACTTTTGTCAATCTGGCAACGCTACTGGCTTCTAAAGAGGGCTGCACGTTGAATGCTGGAAAACATCACATTTTCATAGACTGCAAAACTTCATATGCAAGAACAAACCTTCTTATATTTAAAAACTATGAGTGGTATGTTTCAATTATACATGTATCTGAACAACAGAATACCACATTAGAATTTACATTTTTTATAAATTGTGTCATAAAAGTGAAGAATTCTGAAAAATGCCATGGGAAAAAAATTTGCGGGGTGAATCGGAACACTTAGTTCTGTTGTTCCAATTCAAACTTATTTGAAGGAAATTGTTTGAAAAATCAAGATTCTAACCCCAATTCTTCTAATCAAGACAGGGACAAGGATTTATTACTGTTTATCCCTTCTCGTGAGCAACTAGATCTTAGAATGACAAAAGTTACAGATTTCAAAAGATTTTTTCTCCAGGAGACTTTTTTTTACTTAAAATAAAAGGGAGAAAGTCACATAGACTTTATGTAGTAAACGTCCAGCACACAGACAGTGATGAATAAGCGAAAAAATCTTTCAGGACAATCCCCGAAACCCAGAAATTTCAAAAAACTAAAGAAAAGGCAGAGTTCATCCCAGGAGATGTTATGAAAAAACTTAAGCCAAGTCACAATTGCTAGTTTTAAGGACAAGTACATATTTGTGGACGACATGAGTGACTTCCATTCATGTTAAATCTTTGCATTTCAATTCAAAAGCTTTTCTTAAAATTACTTTTCATTTTTCATAAGTTCAAAATTATTTTGAATTTTCACAAATTATAAACGTTTACTGGTACTGAAATTATACATTTATTTGACAGTAATTATCTGTTCTTATTCTCCCCCATCAATATTACTCATGTTTGTGAGACCTATTACAGATTAAATTGAAAAAAATAAAAATTTTAACAAGTGTTCCGATTGACCCCTATCAGCGGGGTGATTCGGAACACCCATAATTTGCTATATATTTTAATAATATTTGCTCAAAATCTTTTGTCTTTGCTTGGAATATCAAAAGTAAAGCAAGACCGAAGTTTTTACCCAAAAAATCAAATTAAAAAAAAATCTTTTAACTGCTTTTTTTACAATCAAAGCTGAAAAGTGTTCCGATTAACCCCATTTTACGGTATTGAAGTTCTACTAAGGTAACTTACGTTATCTGCATATGTGGGTAACTTACGTTACACGTTTTGATTGTAGCACAAAAAATTAAATAAACAATATTCAAAAGAAAAGTAATGTTATTTGCTTAGTACACATCTATAAGATAGAAAATATAACATAGTTAACATTGTATTGCCCTTTCTTTATTTGCTGTAAAAACTTTAACATGTTTTTGGTAACTTACGTTACTTAGAAAAGAGTCATTTTGAAATTGACATAAATCACTTAATTAAATTGAAAACACTTGTTTCATCAATTCACAATATTAATTTAAAGTGTAATAAACAACAGTCTTCCTTTGTCACATTTATCTAATGGAAAAATTGAAACTTATCAATGTTGAAAGTTTGACCATTTGCTTCACTGAAAATAAAATACTCTAATACCAACTTCAAAGTATTGCCGAAACTAAAAAGCTACATTCCTAACAAAAAATTGTTATAAATAAGAAACTTCTAACATTTTTAAACCAAAAAATATGCAGAACAGTTACATTACTCGAGTTTAATTTTTTCAACGCTTTTCCACACTTGCATGGAATTGCATGGAGTAGTAGGTCTGCAAATGATTTTGGCTTCCGACCTACTTGCAGACCTATTATTGTAGGTGAGTTAGATTTTCTGGATGTCATTTTTATTCATAAAAATTTAAATAATCTCTGTAATGAATCTTTAACTGTTTTGCATGGTTCTAAAATCTTAACCGATTGGCTCAAATTTAGGGTGAAGTGGGGTAATTGCGTACTTGGGGCAAATGTGTACTCATTTGAAAAAAGGAGGAAAAACTGAAGCTAGCTGCTATCTAGTGGCACCATTTGGAAGCCTGTAGGTTAGTGATCACTTCTCAGATGGCTGCACCTATGTCCAGATAATAAGTCTTTATCAATCTGCCTCCATTTCGTCAGGTGTTTTTTTTTTCGTTGTGAATCACATTTCTTGGACTTTTGTTTACAGTGCTGCAGGATCACTATTTTCAGCTAAATTTGATTAGTTCTTGGATTAATCACTTGAAGGTAAGTTGTTTTCCTCATTAATGGCTGCAGAATAGTTGAATTAATGTTTACCTATACATACTGTTGGGGTATACATTTACCCCGGTTTGTTTTCAATCACGGGGTAAATGTGTACTTTTTCCTGGGGCAAATGTGTACTACAGTAAACATTTACCCTAAGCAAAATTTACATAGAATACACATTCACCCACTCCTTATTAGACTTTTACAATCTTATTAGGGCGTATATTTTTGTTCCCAAATGTTTGATTGACCTCCTCACAATAAATTAATTGAAAAAAATGGAGAAAACACTTTCGTTTACCCTCACTCTGAAGATATTAGCGAAATCGATGGCAATGCTATTGTCACCAAGCTTCCAGAGCCATCTGAGGGAAAAAGAGGTGTTTTGATATTCCCAGCTAAATTTTCCTCCTACAACATGGGTTAGCAGAGTTGCTGAAGGTCTCACTCAAATTTGCTATTCTCATTTTGGCCAGGACTCGCCACTATAATTCCTTTTTTTTTACATTCCAAGATACAAATTTTGGCATGTTCTTTTCAATTTTGCTATTAAAGACGTTTTTTCCCCTTTAATCCTATGCTTTGTACTTTTTTTTCACCTTTGTAAACTGTACCAATTAAGAGAGGACAGAAGGTGGGCAACAAAAAAGTGCATAGCTTCCGCTGGAGAATTCGGAAATAAAAAAATCATACACAGAAATTTTTGTCCTTAACTGCTCTTTTGTACTTATTTGGCCCAACAGCAAAACAACTGAATTGTATAGGATTTTCATGCGGCGTACACATTTGCCCCAAATTGTGGGGCACATGTGTTCTTCAGAGATGGTTTTAAAAACATAGCAATACAACCATGAAAAAAATAGTTTTTTGAAAAAATTTTGGGTGATTTGTAATCTACAGAAACGCCGCTAAAAGATGATATAAAAAAAATAAAATTCTGAATACCCCCCTACCCACCAGAGACTTAAAAATTTGAATTTCGTCAAAACAGGTACACAATTACCCCACTTCACCCTACATATTTTGATACGTCAAATGTTACCTCAGCACATGCTCAGATCAAATTGGTCCATCTTCCTTCCTTTTTCATGTTTAAACTTTCCCATAACCTTGTTTCATTCCATTTGCTTGCTGGGCACTGAGGAAGGAGGCTGTTGTCTCAGAAACTTGTTTGCCCCTTTTTAAAACTTTTTTTTTTTTTTGTGCTTTTAAACGCTGTTTCCCATGTTATCCAATTTATGCACTAAGCGAATGCTTTTTAAATGAAATATTTATCTCGATAATTAACTTTCTTCTATACATTGGGTGCAGAGTTATACGTGAGGTCTTAGAATATAATTGCTAAGCAAAAACGATAATTTATAGGAATGAAAAAAAAAGTTTTCCCGCATTACTTACTTCTGCTCATTAAAGTGGAATGCTCATCTTAAATGATACTAAGCTTAATATAATGGCTTCTTCTGGAAACGTTTTTCAAGCGAAAATAACAAATGACCTTAACTATCTCTGTATGTCATTTGTAACTCTTTTCTTGTATCTTTTTGTATGTCTAGGAGTTACTGAAAGGTTGTTATAATTGATTTCTCTTCTCTAGATAATTTCTTAACCTTTCGGTCATTTGGAAAGTCACTGACAGAAGTTTTTTCTTTTGTTAAGTACTAAAGTGATTCGTTACTTAGTGATAATTAAGAGCAAATTTGTTATTTATTGAAATAAAATGGGTATTTTCAGCAATTAAAGTTGTTTTGAGACCAAAAGATTTTATTTAAATAACATACATTCAACGAAAGGCGCGTATTCTCATTATTCGAAATTGGGCATTCAAAATCTGCATGTTTTTGCAACATTTAAATTAAAATTCGGTACAAAGAAATGCAGTAGCCGTAACTATAGGATACAAACCTGTCCCTCTTACTGTACGATACGCAAAATTTCTAATTACTTTAACGATTTTTAAGAGATTGTGTTTAATGTTTTTGTTAAGAGTGACTAATACATTTAAGAAATGTTTCAATTTTCTTACATTTTTAATGTTGATTATTATATTCAGAAATTCTATACCGTGGCATTTCATACGTATTTATTCCTTTATTTTTTTTTTAGTATTTAATCATATTTATGAGAAGTTGAGGTAAAAAGATTCACATCTTACATTTATATTTTATTAATTTGTGCTACTAATATTAAGTAGGTACCGAAAATAATTTTTTGTAACACTATTAGTATTTTCTATCATATCATATTTTATAAGTTATCCCCTCCCCTTTATCTCCCTTTATTAACATAGCGAAAGAACTATTTATTAGTTTAATTGAATTCAAGTTATTTTACATTACAACTAATCTCTGCTATAATTAATTCAATTTTGTTCATGCGTAAGAAAAAATGTACCATCAACATACTCGAAAACTATTATGAACAAGAAAAAGACAATCCGTTTGGAAAATCAATCCAATTTGAAGCATTCTGTTACTTCATATAACTCTGAAGATTCATATTTGGAGGCTTTTAAATAAAGGACGCTTCCACTCAACTAATATCCACGTACAGCGCTGAATCCAGACTCTTAACTTGCGACTGAAAATTTATGCTCAACTGTTCCTCAAAACGGTGCATTCAATTTTGGTTTGTATGAATTCAAAGAACAGAAAGCTGAATTAGCTTGTTCATCAACACGGATTGTTATTCCGGGGCGAGCTCTTTGAGAGTGAAAGCACGCTCTGAAACAGAATTACAGTAATGAAGCGGAAAGTTAAAAGGGAATCCAAAATAGCAAACTCTCATCAAGGATGAAAAGAATGTATTTGTTCGATAAATTGTTTGCGACGCTTTGCAGAATACTTTTAGGGAAGCCATTAGAAGTACTGCCTTGAGGGACATGCGGATAAAATGCTAATGCTTCATTAGGATTTTCACGATGTGTAGCTATCATTTAAAGCTACTTATTCGAAAGCGATTTGATTTACGTTTTTTTGCCCGAGGGCTGTATTTTACTATTGTTATGCATTTGCTGTATTTATAATTAAAGTTGTGAATATGTTTTATTGTAATTATTATTTAAAGTAGTAGCAGTAGCAGTAGTAGTAGTAGTAGTAGTAGTAACAATAGTCGTATTAGTAGCTTGTAAAAGAGTTTCTGTGAGCTAAAAACTTTCAGCTTTTAGTTTGCTGCAGTACAACTGATTTAACAAACATAAAATAACAGATAACTGCGTCCTCATTAGGTAATTAATAATTCAAAAGTGTTATAGCTAGGCAAAACATTTGATTTGAATTTAAGCGATGTCTTTGCTAATATGCTCTAACTCACAAGAAACCTCAATGAAAGTTGAAACGTATGAAATTGACAGCATGCATAATACTTACAGTACATTTACTTTCTTGTACCTGGTCTCAAAATATTTTTAAATAAGACCAAATTCGCTGGGAAATTAACTTATTGTTGAATTAACATAATTTCTCGGGGAAAATTAAGTTGGGCGATTGCTGTTTAAAAGCGGCGACGCAATACCTTAAGATGTATGGTGTCCTGATGCAATCATCAAACCAATTTTCGTGACCTATAAATTTTTATTCTCTCATTTACATGCTTTTTCTATTTGTTTAATAGCGCACTCATTATTTACATGACATATCTCCCTAGTATCTATTCATTGCTAAGTACTTCAAAATTTAGACTGCGCTATGCATCAAAGCTCATGTATTGGAATTTAGCTTAAGGACACAGATTCTCATTCGACAGCACGCTACCTTCTCAGCAGATGTTATTGGCATCCGATAACACTATGCTGACGATTAATGTCGTCTAAGCACGGTCTTAAGGAATAAAGACAGCTTATCATTGTTGTGAATATCTAATTCCTGACGTTCATACAAACGCTATTGAACGACAAAGCTTGCTCCGTATCATCAGTTAGATTCCACAGTATTTTTTAAATATTTTAAAATATATGTGCATGTTAATGTAGTTTAATATTTATATGTATTACAAAATGCATCTTTGTAATTTAATAAGCCCTATACAAAAGTGAAGTCACCCAATATGATGGTATTTCCTAATGTAGGGAACCTATTTTTGACATTTTTCCGACACTAATGATGGTGGAACTAGTTTTCTAAAAGTTAATGTCTTGTGTTGCGATCTTAAAAAAAGGTCTGGCCATCCATGGCTACCTGCGATCTTAAGCGGCTAGCCAGACGCGGCGGAGATCAAAGGAAATTTCGTACAAGATGAAGTTACCGTTGTCGCCGCAAGTGGCGCTGATCTCCGAGGGTTGGTTTTCGTGTATTTCCATTCAAGTTCCATTATAACAATCTAGATTTCGCTTTGCTTTTCAGTTAAAACCGCGTTATTTCTTTCAAGTGATTTTTCTATTCATGCATTATTCATCGAAACACATACCACGATACTCGATTGCACATTGATTTCATGTTTTTTTTTTTTTTTTTCTGAATGTTGTTTTAGAGTGTCTTTTGCAAAGTTGACGAAAATCATTTTCATTCTTTTCGCAGGCATTTTTTTTTTGTATTTTAGTTTGC